>CM040129.1:199397310-199770678 GCA_022559845.1 Amorphophallus konjac
ATGGTGCAGAAATTAAATAACAAGAATTGAAACGGCCATTGGGGAAGTGACTCGCCGCGGCCTCGAGAATATGAGCAAAATATAGCAGAATATAAAAGAGAATATAAGAACAGAGATTTAAACGGCCATTGGGGAAGTGACTCGCCGCGACCTCGAGAATATGAGCAGAATATAACAGAATATAGAGAGAGTATAAGAACGGAAATTTAAACGGCCATTGGGGAAGTGACTCGCCGCGGCCTCGATGATATGAGCAGAATATAACAGAATGTAGAGAGAATGTAAGAACGGAAATTTAAACGGCCATTGGGGAGGTGACTCGCCGCGGCCTCGATGATATGAGCAGAATATAACAGAATATAGAGAGAATGTAAGAACGGAAATTTAAACGGCCATTGAGGAAGTGACTCGCCGCGGCCTCGATGATATGAACGAAATATAACAGGATATAAAGAGAATATGAGAACAGAAATTTAAACGGCCATTGGGGAAGTGACTCGCCGCGGCCTCGATGAAAAGATGTGATCGCCAGGGGCCGAAAAGACCCCAAAATAAGAAAGTGATCGCGCCTACCTCAAGAGCGGGAGATGGCGGGTTGCTTCTTCCTCTCCTTCCGGCCGGCCGACGGAGAGGGCTTTCCTCGGCTACCCTTGCAAAACAACGACAAACAAATGACAAGTGGCTTAGAAAGATGAATGTGTAGTATTCATATCCTTGCAATAAAAATGACGAAATAACGGGAAGACACACACCTGGTTGGTGTTATCTTTTAAACCCCTCTCGGACTCGAGTAGGAGGAAAATGAGATGATGGATGCGAGATGATGAATGCAAAAGAACTACGAAGGAAAGGAAAGAGTTGGCTTATTGGATGTGCCGGTGGTGAAATTCGGCGGAGCTCCGGCAGCGTGGGGACGACGTAGAAGCGCGGTGGATGAAGACGACCTTCCTCTCGCGAACGTGGGCACCCGAGAAGCCGGCAGAACCTCCACCTACAAAAGACCCCACGGGTTAGAAAAATGACTCCGTAGCCTCTGGGCTCCGGCAGCCTATCGGATCACTGCTTAGCTCCCCCAGAACTGAGGGGGTGGGGCTCTATTTATAGAGCTCCGGAAGGTGGAGGCGTCCAGGACCCTGGACACCTCCATCAGGGTCGAAATAATATTTTATTCTATTTTTATTGATTTTTTTGGAATACTTTTGTGGAGGCGTCCAGGGTCCCGGACGTCTCAAGCAGGTCCATCGAAAACCGACGACGGCCGCACGCGGTTCGGCACAACGCGTGGTTTTGTGAGCGACGCCTCGTGATTCAGAAATGGGCGCGTCCAGCTGACCGGACGTCTCTATAATTTAGATTTTTTCACACACGACAAACCGTCGTTCGGTGGCCGCCGCCCGTGAGGGAGTTGATGGAGGCGTCCAGAGGCCTGGACGCCTCCAAAAATATATTATTTTATTATTTTTTATTTGTCTTTTGTGCCAAGGCTGGCATTTTAATTTTTTATAATTGTTTTTATGGAGGCGTCCAGGGACCTGGACGCCTCCAAATATATATATTTTTTATTATTTTTTGTCTTTTTTATGCCAAGTGGCATTTTATACATATTTATTATTTATTAGTTTTTATGGAGGCGTCCAGGGTCCTCGACGCCTCTATTAAAATATTTATTTTTTTTATTTATTTTTGGGCCCTGAGAAAATAAATTAAAATAATAAAAGAAATTAAAAAGATGGGGGCGTCCAGGGGCCTGGACGCCCCCATTAAGACCCATCCGGGTCCTCAAATCAGGCGTCGGCGGCCGCTCGGTAGACCCCCTTCTTGATTCCGGAACCTCCTGATGCGTCCGACTGGTGTTGATGTCGTCCGAATGCCATGACGAGACGATTCCGGATGCCGAAAAAGGCAGAAGAAGACCCGAGAAAAGGAAGCACTCGAGTGATTCAGAATGCGTAAGCCGTTGCGGGGCGTTGTATAGTAATATGAGACTTTCTCAGGAGGCGTCAAGAATGGCGTGTCTACAGCTGCCCCGCCTTGGCGTCTGCTTTGCAAGGGAGCGACACGTAGTGGAATGGTATCGAAGTGGAGTGGAGTGAAGTGGGAGCGGACTGATAAGTTGATGCCAAGGTGTGATGAGACACGCTTTTGACGTTACTGTTTGGAATCTTTCCTGGAGTTTCAATGAGGCGACCTTGAAGAAGGTCTTTCAAATATTGACGATTGCTTGGACGGAGATCAAATAAGGGAGGGTGAGATGTGCGCTCAGGCACGAAAAAAGGAGACCAACTTCTCGGTGTGGAAGTACCTGGGTCATAAACCGGAGGTTTCACCTTTGGGGAGCGGTTACCAGCCAATGTGGAAGTGCTGCGGCCAAGGTGGGTCAAAAAAAAAGGGTAAAGGAATATCTGAGGGTCTGTCCAAACAATGGTCTCCTTTGGAAGAGCAGCGTAGGGCTATCTCAAGGAAACTCAGTATTTCATTCGGAGTGGAATATCTCATATTTGTGGGAATTGGAGCACAACGGCTTTCACAATCGAATCACTTGAATGATCTTTCGTAATAAAATCAAACTCCTATATGGGATTCACCATCTTCCTCACTTCATCCAATATCCTCCCCGTGGCCTTTCTCCATGTGGGCATTCGACATCATTGGTCCCCTAGGTGATCCCAATTCCCTCACCAAGCAGAAATCTTTCATCCTTACTACGACGGAATACTTCACCAAATGGGCCGAAGCCGAAGCTTACACGGAAATCAAGGCGTCAACAGTCTGCAAGTTCATCAAGAAGAACATCCTCGCCAGATTCGGCATCCCAAGCACGATCGTCACCGACAATGGGCCACAGTTCATTTCTCAGGACCTACAGGACCTCTGCAAAAGGTACGCAATTGCATTACATCATTCATCGCCTTATTACCCACAAGGTAATGGCCAAGCGGAGGCCACCAATAAAACATTGCTCAAAATCATCAAAAAAACCTGCGAGTCTAGTAAGTTTTCAGACTGGCCAGAAAAGCTTATCGAAGCTCTATGGGCCTATCGCACTTCAATCCGTACCCCCACCGGGCAGACTCCATTTGCCCTTACTTATGGTATGGAAGCGGTAGTCCCGTACGAGACTCTGATCCCTTCTCTCAGGGTACAATTGGACGAGGACTTTCCCCTCGACGATCGTCGTAATTCACTCCTCGCCCAGTTGGAACTCTTGGATGAGAAGCGACTGGCCGCCGCCGAACACGCGTGTGTGTATCAAAATAGACTCGCTCGCTTTTACCAAAAGAAAGTCGTTGAGAGAAAATTCAAAGTCGGTGAGATGGTCGTAAAAAGAATTTTTGTCAAACCTGGAGGGCCGCGTTCTAAGCTCCAACCCAATTGGGAATGACCATTTGTAATTCAAGCCGTGTACCCTGGCAACGCCTACAAACTAATCAACGCCGAAGGGACCGAGTTATCCCACCCTTGGAATGGGCTTTATCTTAAGAAATACTACCCTTAGCACAAAACAAACAAAAAAATGATGAAAAGATAAAAAAACATCAAAAACAAAGAAATACTGAAAACCACTAAAAATATGGAAAATTCAAAACGCTGATGCCTGGCAGTCACCATGTAGTTAAGTCCCTGCATCTAACCTTCATGTTAGAATATGGCCCATTAAGGCTTGGTAGGCACCGGGTCTTGGTTTGCCAGAACCGTGGAGATCCCTGTCCGGCCACGTCGGCCTATGCTCGCTCAAAGGAAGCTAACATGTGCTCACTTATGTATTTTATTCAAAAAAAAAATCGGTAGCATCACCTACGGTGGGGCTCCACCCAGAAGATCTCCGGAAGCTGTAATCTTTATTCTTTTCTCTTCGACCAAATGAGACAGTCGGCGCCCTTAAAACGCTGAGCATGAGAAACCGAAACTCAAACCCCAATGGAAAGAGTAGGACCCATTTCCTCGAGCATCGATCAGAGCACGAGAAGAGGGCAGTGTCCCCGCAGGCATACGAAGAGGGAGCCCACGAACGTCAAACGACTATATCTCCCTCACAGAAAGAAATACAAAATCAAAATCAAGAGAAAAGCCTGGTCGTGACCGTGCCTGGTGCGATAAACGAAACCCCTCAAAGCAAAACGTCTGAATCCATAAAGGGGGGCCGTGGAATGTAAATGCTCGAGATTTGGTCCGAAGTTGTCCGAAAGGAAAGAGTTAATGGGCCCTTATTCGCTCGCCGGGTTAACGGCTTTGCCGGTCCTCTCAGGAGGTTTATCCCCTACACTCTTCCTTCTCCCTCTAAAGATGAACGTTCGATGGAGTTTCTGAAAGGTGAAAACTGCCCAGGGTCTGCGACCTTATTTTAATATACACATTTTGGTTGCCTACTTTGAAAAAGCAAAAGCTATCGCTGCGAAGGAGTCTCCGTGTTTCTGGCTGGTCAAGACCCCTGTTTACCACCTTGATGTCTTCTTGTTTAACCTCGGGCTTAGGCCAATGCAAGCGCGTCACCTATGGGTGCGACGGCGTCTGATTCCGGGTCAGCGTCGCGCGGTTGGTCGTTAGGGTTCCAGGGTGTTCCATCTTATACCATCTAGAGTTGTGAGGAAACAGACCCGGGTCGGGCAAATCATTTACCTCAAACACCTTTTGGGTGATTCCCTGTGGTCGGAAGCAACTGGGAGCCTAAGCATGGCATGACGGTATTGTCATCAGGGTAAGTCTTAGCCGGCGGGATCGTCATTCGAGGGGTCTAGAGGCCCAAATCAACCTAGATGTGCACTTAGGATACCCGGGAGGTTAGTAAGAAACCCCTGTCTCACGTAGGTTAGGTGCCATTTGGGTGCTTGTCGGGCGTTAGCAACAAAAAAACAATCGAAATGATAAAAGCAAAAACAAAAAAAATGGAAAAGAGAAATGTACATATTTGCAAACAAAAAAATCTTTTTATGATAAAACAAAAAAAATATCAAATATAAAAAAGAAAATAAATCAATTTTGCATGATTGCATTTACGTGCATCATCTCATTTTTAATATCGCTTGCATTCGTGTGCTTGCCTGTCGCATTTATCATCACCGCATCTTTCCCTTGCCTTCGTTAAATAAAGGCTTGGCCCCTTGACCAGTTATCAAGGACAGTCACAGTGACCATTTGCTTATTGAGCAAGGGGCCAAGTCAGAACAGAAATTCTGATTTGTTTGTTTCAGTGATATGTGCAGGGATTCAGGCAACTGAAGCAAAGGTGAAAAACAAACAAATCAAACCTTGTATTTTATTCCAAAAACCAAAAAAATTTACATCAAGTTCCGCCCTCTCTCTCTGCATTACTCGTCCCACTACTCTCCGGGCAAAACACTCTCAAAGGTGCTACCCAACTACGAAAAGCGGTACTCCTACCGCTCTGTACTCCTCTTCCTATTCCCACATCCCGGCGTTGATCTACGGAAGCACCAGAGAAGCTACCAACACGAAAGCCACGCTCTCGTGCTCTTCGGTAGCGCTCCTCACCATCTCTCAGCCACTGTTCAGCAAGACCAAGGCTGATTCGGAGTTCGAATAGTTGGGCCTCTATGGCCCTTCGTTCCTCCCTTTCAGTCAATCTGTTGGCTCTTTCTCTCTCTGCGTCTCTTTCTTTCTCTGCACGTTCCCTCTCGCGGTCTTCCCTCTCCAACTGGAGAGTGATCCTCAGTTCCACAGCATCCCTAGAGGAGTCGTCATCGGGATGACGCCGCAGTTCCCTCTCCAGTTCTGCTATCCTAGCCTCCTTTTGCGCAGCTTGGCCAAGCGCTTCTTCCGTCCCCTTTACCTGCCAAGTGTACCATCTCAGATACACGATAAGGCGTAAACAAAGAGAACTCAACGCTGAAACTTTTACCTATATACGGAGCATCCATTTTGCCTCCGCAGCACGCTGCGTGGCGTGAGCAAGTTGCTCATGAAGCGAGTCAAGTTCTGAGGTGGGAATCCACAAGCTGGAAGAGGCACCACCTACTCCCATCGCTGGGGAGGCCGCGCCAATCTGGGCATGCTACGACCATGTGAATTAGTAGCCAACATCTGGAATCTGGGGTTTTAATTAGGAATGTACTATACACCTACCAAGGCGCTCGTAGCTCCGCGGGCATCGCCCAACTGTTGTTCCATCTCTGCCAAGCGAGTTCGTAAATTCGCTATCATGGCATCCCGGACATCCTGCAGCCTTACAAGTCAGCATTTTCACCAGAAAAACCAAGAAAAGGAGAAAGAAGAGAAGAGAAAAAGGGAAACCTACCTCCACAAGTCCCCGGGGTTGGAACCGTTATGCGTACTTTGTCCTATATAGACGCAAGTAGTCCTCGCTGTCCCGCGCCTGCGATTCTACAATCGTGCCACCCCGTTGCCAGTCTTCGTACTATTCAGGGAACCGCACGCGCCAGTCAATGCAGGTCGCCGGTCCTCGCGTCTTTCTCCCGACATGAGGTGGCGCAGCTGAATCCACCCATTCTTGAGCCAGTCCTAAAGTCCTCATAACTAATCGTAGCCGAAGCGGCTCGATTTCATTCAGGCAGTGCATCCATAGTTCCCGTCCGAACCGGGCACGACTTGCTAGAACCCACGGCTGGTTGGTATCGACCATGTCTGAGTAGGGTCTCCAGTTTACCATCGCTGCAGGGAACTCCTGTAGCTCCCGCCTTAACACCATCAGTTGGTAGGTTAGGGGTGCCGCACTCATGATGGGTTCCCACCGCCTGGCTAGCGGCACCATCACGGGTCGCCAATGTCGAGCTCTCCCCATGGGAAGGTAATAATAGCTCCATAACTGCTCGGCGCAGGTCATCAGCACCTTGCGAAAACAACAAAAAAAAATACAAAACAAGCAAAACCAAAAATACCTGGATGAATGGTGTGAAACCACTCACAGTCATCTCACGATCCGTTTCTTGGAATAGGCCTGCAAACAAGTGCGCCAGCATGGCAGCTCCCCAGGCATAGTACCCTACTCTTTCAAGGTCTGACAGCAGCTCCAGGAAGCAACATTGGATACCGTCCCCTTTCGAGCTCAGTACCAATCTCCCCAAAAGGAAGAGGAGAAATCTCCTCAAATCTATGTTGCATCTTTCCCAGTCGCCGAAATCTGTGCAGTACACGGCACGGCATCCTGTTTCTATCCTTTCCATGAACTCTTCTGAGGATTCGTCATCCCGCCGACGAGTGTCGGTGAGCCCTAATGCATCCATGAGGGACGCCCTAGCTACCGACCTGTTTTTCCGACCATCTAGGTCCAAACCCAGTAACTTCTGGGCACCTTCTTGGTAGTCCGCGTAAGTGACTCCGGTCACTGCCTCGCCATCCACCTTCAGGCTTGTGATCCGGACCACATCCTCCAAGCTGGGCACCATGTGCCCCCAGGGCATCAGGAATGCCCGGCTCACTGGGTCCCATCTCTCACACAAGGCTTGGATCAGGACTAGGTCAAGCTGGATCGGCTCGATCCGAAGGAAGGTACCAAATCCCATCACGTCTAGCCTCGCCTTCTGAAAATCTGGGAGGCCCCTGTACGCTGCTACTACCAACTCCCATAAGATTTGTGATTTCATCACAACCTACACATACCAGGAATGGGGGTGAGGTTTGGTCAGAAGAAAGGAAGAAAGAATGAGAAAAGGGCAAGAAAACTTGGCTTACGAGTTGTGATTGGGCCCTTTCGCTGAAGTGCCCTTCAAGGTCTGAAAGCCTCCTGGAACTACTACCACTGGACCTGCTTCTCTTCGAGGAATGGGAAGATTCGCCCTCCATCCAACTCTCGGAATTTTGAACTCCTCCTCTCCCGTAAGAACTTGTGCTCCTCGAGTTAGCTCTCGATATACCTGGGAGGATAAAAGGGACAAGAATTTATAGAAATGGAAGGAGTGCGGGCCAAGATTGCCTCCATCACCTGTCAATGATAGCCCTCGCAATGAGGCGCCGGCCAAGCGGCCCCATGTGTCGCTTCACCGCTCACACAGGGTGATTGACTGGACGAAGAATAGGACGAATAGCCCCTATGTTGTCTAGGGATACCCTATCATGTTTTGGAGGACGCCCGCAAAATGTGGCACAACATCCGGGAAAAGGAACTAGGGCCGTCAGTATTGACTTCGACGGCAGATTCCCGTGAAAAATGGTCACAACAAGACGCGATTCTCCGCTTGGAGCGGAGTCTCGGCAGACCCATCACATGGGAACAGTGCAAAGGAGAAGAAGTGTAGGGAAGAAGGAACGCACAAAAGAATAAATAAACAGCAGAAAATTAAATCACTCCATTCATAATTCTACATAAGCTGTCATAAGCACTACAATCATAGAGAGGTGGCGGGTCCACTAGCCCGCCAATCCTCACCATCACTCATCTCTCTGGACACTCTCCTCCTCTCCCCCGAGGTGAGGGTCCCTCAGAAGCCTCCGGGATCCCCGTGCAGTAGCACCTGCCTCGCCTCTGGGCGCCTGCTCCGCAGCAGTGACTCGCTGCTCCTCCCCTGGCGTGGCGAAGAAGCCACTGGCGGCAAAGCGACCGGACTGGCGGAGTCGCTCCCCGAACTCTCGCGCTCTCTCGTAGCGCGTCTCCATCCCTCCTAGCCTCTGCACGACGGCCTGAAGGCCCAGCTGGAGCTCCCTCACTTGGGCCTCCAAGGCCCTCCTCTCGGTCAGATCCCGCTGTCGCTCGGACCTTCTCTCGGCTTTCTCTCTCTCTGCCTCTCTCCTCATCATCTGCAGAAGAACCCTTAACTCCAGGATGTCTGGAGAAGGTCTCTCCTCACCACGATGCCGCAGCTCCGCTACAGTTGCCACCCAGGCGTCACGCTCCTCTTCCGCCCGGGTTGCGCGGGCCACCGCACCGGCAAGTTGCTCCCGGAGGGAGGCAATCTCGAGAAAAGGGGCCGAGGAGCTGGAAGATCCGCCAGCCACTCCCACCGTCGCTGTCTGCTGGGCACGCTGGAACAAAATAAACAACGGCCGTCAGTGAAACTCCAAAATCTGAAGTTAAAAGTGCGGCACGTAACTTACCAGGAGCGACAACTCATGTTGAGCGACGGCCAGCTGCCGCCTAGTCTCTGACAATTGGGCGCGCGAGCCGCCGATGCCACGCGTGTCCCCAGCTTGGGGAAGCCCCGCGTAACTCTCTCTCTGCCGCCGCAGGAAGTCGGCACTGTCCTGCACCAGTACACCCCCTTGCTGTCCAGGGAGACGTACGGGCCAGTCCTCGAGCCTCGCCTTGCCGCGGCTCTCCCTCCTGACGCGGCTCGGCTCGTCCGCACTCGCCCACTCATCGGCCAGGCCCAGGGTCCTTGCCATGTCCTGCACCAAGAAAGGGGTCCCACATCAGTCAAAAGGAACGCGTCCCCTGTCTAGGACGCGTCCATCATTTGAGTGCAACACTCGCCGAACCCTTTCCTCCTCGCGCGGCTCGCTTCAAAACCCAAAATGAATTAAAAGAGTAAGAGATCGAAGCACCTACCGAACCGTGTTCACCTCCTCCCACGCCATCGGGCCCCTCAGGTCCCTCGGGGGCCCGGAGCGGCCCTTCCTCCTCCATGGATGCCGTTCCGTACTCGGGCGCGTCCCTCCTTGGGCGAGGGGTCCCGCGTCCCTCTCCACCTTCACCGTGGTCAGGCCCACCGAACTCCATCGATCAAAAGAGGAGGAAGACGAGAAAGGGGGCAAGCGAGTTTCGGCAGAAGGCGGGCTCGTTTGCAGGTAAGGCATGGGAGAAGAAGGACCACCCGTCGCTTTAAATTTGAAATCAAGGATTAAGACGCGTCCTCGCGCCTGGACGCGCCCAAAAGGGGGAAAAGGAATCAAAATCCCCCCGTGCAAAGCGTAGTTCCCCGCTGTTCAGGGCAAGGTCTCGCGAAGCATGCCTCAAATGACAACTCAGTGCAAAGAAGAAAGTGTGGGAGAGAGAAAAGTACACACAACACAAAAAAGCCATTTCCATTTCATATAATAGCCGAAAGTACATCATACAGTGAGAAGGGTGACGTACAAGCAACTCTCTAACTCTCACTGTCACCCTCCTGGTCATCTCCTTCCTCCCTCCTCTGACGGGGATCCCTAGGGGGCCTCCGCGACCTCTGTGAACCCTGAGAAGCCGTGCTCGCCTCTCCAGGTGGCACCATGCCAGCCTCCAAGGTACGGCGACGCTGCTCGGCCGAAGAAACTAGAAAGCTGCCCATAGAAAAGGAACCGGACTGACGAAGTCGCTCCCCGCGCTCCTTCGCCCTCCGATACCGCTCCTCACTCTCCCGGAGTCTCCCCTCCGCCGTGCCAAGACTCAGCCGGAGCTCCGACACCTGGGCCACCAGAGCTCTCCTCTCGTCCCAATCCCGATATCGCTCTGCCATCCTGTACTCCCTTTCTTTCTCCATGGTCTCCCTATCCCTCTCCCTCTCTCTCTCTAGGGTCTCCCTATCCCACTCCCTCTCTCTCTCCATGGTCTCCCTATCCCTCTCCCTCTCCTCTCTCTCTCTCACCGCCTCCCTCCTCGACAGCTCGAGGGTGATCCGCAGATCCAGCACGTCACGAGGGAGCTCCTCAGCCTCCCGTCGACGCTCCTCCTCCAGCTCCGCAATCCGGGCGTCACGTTTTGCCACCCAGGCATCGCGCTCTGCCACCCAGGCATCGCGCTCTGCCACCTAGGCATCGCGCTCCTGCTCAGCACGAACAGCACACGCCAGGGCCTCCCGAATCTCGGCCACCTGTCAAAGCACGCATGCACCGTAAGAGAACAGCGATAGAAGGAAAGCAGCTAGAAAAGGGTCGCGGCCAAGCAAACACTCACTCGAGCCTCGCGGTCACGCTCGGCCTCCTCAGCCCGAGCCACCGCATACGCCAGCTGCTCCTGGAGGGCAGAAACCTCTGGAGGAGGGCCCCGCGAACTGGAACCCGCTCCACCAGCCATCCCGGCTGCCGCTGTCTGGTGGGCCCGCTGAAACATGGGTCAAACGTCAGTCAAAGGCCAAGCATCAAAAATCCAGGTCACAAAAATGCATTGCATAGACTCACCAGGATCTCCAACTCCTGTCGGATGGCCACCAACTGTCGCCTAGCGTCCGCCAACTGGGCCCGCAGGTCGGCGATCATGGTATCACGAGCATCCTGCATTACACATAAGTTAGTATCCCATGCATATACATATAGAAAGGTGGAGCAGTTTCATTTCACTTACCCCTGTCATACCACCCAAGGAGAGGCGGTCCCCGTACGTAGCTCGGTACCGTCTCATGTAGTCTGTGCTGTCCTGTACGTGGGACACTACTGGGACCCCGCCCTGCTGCCAGTCCTGGTACTGTGCTGGGAAGCGCGTACGCCAGTCCACAATCTTCGCCTTCCCCTTGGTCTTCCGCCCAATGCGGGCCGGCGCATCTACGTCAACCCACTCCTGGGCCAGCCCCAACGTCCTCATGACCAGTCTAAGCCGCAGCGGCTCAATCTCGTTCAGGCAATGGACCCACACGTCCCGCCTGAAACGAGGAAGACCCGCTACAACCCAGGGCTGGCCAGCATCGCCCATGCCCAGTAGGGCCTCCACACCACCTGCATCACCATACATACATCATATTAGTTACCATTCAGTCACACGCATAAACACAAAAAAATCATACGCATCATACCATGGCCTCGGGATACTCGCTCAGCTCCCGACGAAGTGACGCCAGCTGGTAGCCGTGGGGTGCTGCAACCACGACCGGCCTCCACTGCCGCGCCAGAGGCACGGCCCTCCTGTTCCCATGCCTAGCCCTCCCCATCGGGAAATAGTAATAGCTCCACACCTGCATCCATCATACATCATTAGTACAATAATTACATATTTTAACTGTGGGAATGCATAAATAAAATGTTTACCTGGAGGAAAGGTGCGAAGCCGCTGACTGTAGTCTCCTTCTCCGAAGTCTGGGAGAGATCAGCAATCAAATGGGCAAGCAGAGCCGCTCCCCACGCATAGTGCCCCACTCTGTCCAGATCCGCCAAGATCCCGAGGAAACGGCAGTGGATGCCATCCCCCTTCGTCCCCAGCAGAAGGCGGCCCAGGAAGAAGAAAAGGAACCTCCGAAGGTCTAGATCCACCAGCTCCCTCTCGCTCGGATCCTAGGTGAAAGCTGCACGAGCATCCCCCTCCAGTCGAGCCAAGAACTCCGCTCCAGTCTCGCTAACCCGCTGGCGCGGGTCGACGAATCCGAGCACCTCCATGATCTCCACTCGGCCAACTACCCTACTGTCCCTGTCAGTCACGCTCGTCTCTATCCACAGCAGGTCCAGGGCACTCTCTCGGTAGTCGGGGTATGTGACCCCGCTCACCGCCTCTCCATCCACCCGTAGCCCAGTGATCCGAGCCACGTCCTCCAGTGACGGCACCATGTGCCCCCAGGGCATCAGAAACGCTCGGCTCGGCGCATGCCACCGCTCCCTCAATGCGTGGATAAGAGGAAGGTCGAGCCGAAAGGGCTCGATCCTGAGAAAAGCTCCAAAGCCCATGGCGTCCACACGCGCCCTCTGGAAATCCAGCAGCCCACGGTATGCTGCCACCACCAAGGACCAGCTGATCCGGCCCTTCATCACGCCCTGCACACCACAAAACCAACAAAGAACATATCAGCATCATGAACAGTAATAAACAATAACGCTGTATATATACTACTTATTCTTTTTATTTTATTTTTATTTTTTAAAAATATTTACATTTTCTTATGGAGGCGTCCAACTCCCTGGACGCCTCCTTCCAATTTACTTTTTTTCTTTTTTAGAAAAAAACCCAAAAACCCAAAACAAATTTTATTAATAATATGTATATTTTTATGGAGGCGTCCAGGGCCTAGGACGCCTCCTTATTTTTTAATTTTATTTTCATAATTAGGTAAATAAATAAATAAAAAGAAAAAAAAGAAAAAGTGGAGGCATCCAGACCCCCGGACGCCTCCTTCCCTCACTACCCGGCCTTCTCTCACAGCCTCTCGCAGGCCCGTTTTAGCCTATTGAACCACAGAGTGAGAGTTCCGAAGTACTTACCGGGTCGTGATCGTCCTCTCCCGCGTCACCAGCATCCGCAGCGGCCTCCGCGGCCAGAAGAGGCACCTCCATCTCCTCCTCCGCAGTAATCTCCTCTGCCGCAGCAGCCTCCTCAGCATCATCCCTCAGCCTCCTCGGACGACGAGCCCGTCGTTTCCGCTTCTGTGGACCCTGGCTCGATCCTCCTCGCTCCATTGGAACAAAGAATGGGTCGTCTGGGATGACTGGGTCGTCAGAATGAACAGTACAAATGAGCAGGAGGTGAGGCCACCCACATATATATAAGATCCACTTTTATTGGGGCGTCCAGGCGCCTGGACGCCCCCCACCTTTTTTATTTTTTGAAAATTCAAAACATTTGGGGCGTCCAGGCGCCTGGACGCCCCCACTACAAAAAAAATAAAAAAAAATAAAAAATAAAAAATAATACATAGGGGCGTCCAGGCCCCTGGACGCCCCCAAAATAAAAAAATTAAAAATAAAAAATAAAACGTTGGGGCGTCCAGGACCTTGGACGCCCCCAAATCAAAAAAATTCAAAAAAAATAAAAATAAAAAAATAGGAGCGTCCAGACCCCTGGACGCCCCCCAAGACAAAAACTTAAAAAATTAAAAATAAAAAATTAGGGGCGTCCAGTCCCCTGGATGCCCCCATAATAAAAAATTTTCAAAAAAAGAGAGGTATATATAAAGTAAAAAAAGATAAGAGTATGTATATAATCCAAAAAAATACAAAGAAAAGAAAAACCACAAAAAAGATAATAATAATTAAGTGGACGGGGGTACCAAAACATCAATGCCAGATTTTATTCCATCAGAAAAGCAGAGTGAACTACATCTGGGGCTTAGGCGCCTTAGGCCTTAACTTCCCCAGTTCGGTTACATAAGCCCTCAACGGCTCGCATTCTTCCACCACGTGCGCTAAGGCCTTCCCCGCAACACTTGTCTTCCAAGGAGCTTTAACGGCCTTCGCTTCCTTCGCATCCGCTTCAGTGCCCAACTCCCTTTTCTTCAAAGGAACGATGCCAGTCGGTGGCGGGAACGAATGGCGTGGGATGCCAATCTGGAGGCAGCACCGATGCGCATTGTAAAGGACAAACTCGGTTGCACCGATCAGTTGAAGATCAACTTCGGGAGAAGGCCTCATGAGGAGATCTAACAAAAGCAAACATGCCGGTGCGCAAGTAAAGAAGCCTTGTGTCACGGTGCGGAAGTGAGACCGCCAGTCTTCACGTTTCTTCAGCCACGGAACGCGGTTCACTACAGTACCACCGAAGCCTAACACGCCGGCTATGTGGTGAAGCGGGCTTTGTTGGAAGAGCTTCGAAGCGGTTGGCATTCCCTCGCGGTAGTCGAATTTGAAATGCAAATCCAGCCAGCAATTCAAGACAAGTGCACAACCAAATGGAGGCTTACCCATACTCGAGGCGGTAAGGCCGCTGTAAAGATAGGCAAGGACGGCGGGTCCCACCCTCTTTCCACGCCAGATCCCGCAGATAGCACCTAGTTGGTCTTCCTCCACCATGTTGTCGGTATGAGGGAACAAGAGAGCACCCGCCAGACAGATAGTGAATCCCTTCATGATTCCCTCCAAATAGTCATCGTCTGGTGACCCTCTCAGGGCGTCCATGACCCACTCCGCAAGCTTTTGGAGATCGATCCCCTTTTGAGTACGGACCTTTCTGGCTGCGTCGGGCGGCATGAAGCTTCCAAGGACGCTTTCAGAAGTACCCCGTGTCAGCATCCGCATAGCCTTCACCTTCCCGTCACTCTTGAATTTCTTCAAATCAAGCAGAAGTTCCACCTCCTCGAGGAGGATGGTCACCTCGAAGGTCGGGAAAATAAAAGTGTGGGTCTGGGGATGCCAGATCTCCACTAGTGCGCCCATAGCCGCCCAGTCCATACGAATCTTCTCGTAATGCTTGGCGTGAATAAGGAGCCCATGTAAATGCCACTTCGAGAGTATGGCCCTCATGCCAATGGAGATATTGGAAGTTAGCTTTGAAAGCCATGGCAGTTTGGAAAACTTCCTCGGGCCCGGGAAGAGTGGATATGGCTGGAAGAGAAAAGAAAGAAGAAGAAAGGAAGAAAGTAAGAAGAAGGTTCACGTGGAGAAATTTGAAAAGAGTCAGCTTACCATATGCGACATGATCGTCCCACTCAGATGACCCTCGAGGTCGGAAAGTTGCCTAATCTCGCTGCTAGGCTTGCTCCTCTTCATAACGCGGGAAGACTCTCCTTCCATCCTGAAGATCTCTAGATTCTCCTCTCCTTCCTCTCCTGAGCTTCCAAAACCCACCTTGGTGCATTTGAATGAACTAGCCTAAGGGGAGTTCTTATAGGAAGGGAAGGGTGCTACAGGACAGAACATGTCACATCAGTGGTCATTGTCAAGATTTTGTCTGGATCTCCTTTGAACTGTGGTGCGATTCTGCTACTCTCTGATGTTGCTAACCTTTGTTGGCCTGTGCAGGTTTTACTAACGGACGTCTTTGTCCTATCTCCTGTCCCACCTTTCATTGGTTGGTCCCACCATGTCCTGCATCGTAGTATATAATACCTACGCTACTAGAACATGCCGAGGACCGTGCGGCCCGAACGAATCTGGGACCTGAGTTCCCCTTCAACAAAAACGGTGATGATCCCGGAAGAATTTGGGTTGTACGGATAGGCCGTCAATTTGTGATAACATGGGAACGACGGTTCCATTCAGTGAGTTGGTGCGCGTATAAACGGGCCCCAGCCCAGTATCGGCTCACCGGGTCGATATCCTGACCCGTTCTTCACAAGTTGACAATATTATCCTTGGCTATTTTCTATTTTAGTTTGTCTTAAATTTTTCTTTAAACCCAGCATGCATTCATATAGGACTTTGATTTATTACGGAAGATCATTCAAGTGATTCGATTGTGAAAGCCGTTGTGCTCCAATTCCCACAAATATGAGATATTCCACTCCGAATGAAATACTGAGTTTCCTTGAGACAGCCCTACGCTGCTCTTCCAAATGAGACCCTTGTTTGGACAGACCTTCAGATATTCCTTTACCTTTTTTGACCCACCTTGGCCGCAGCACTTCCACATTGGCTGGTAACCGCTCCCCAAAGGTGAAACCTCCGGTTTATGACCCAGGTACTTCCACACCGAGAAGTTGGTCTCCTTTTGTTTCGTGCCTGAGCGCACATCTCACCCTCCCTTATTTGATCTCCGTCCAAGCAATCGTCAATATTTGAAAGACCTTCTTCAAGGTCGCCTCAATGAAACTCCAGGAAAGATTCCAAACAGTAACGTCAAAAGCGTGTCTCATCACACCTTGGCATCAACTTATCAGTCCGCTCCCACTTCACTCCACTCCACTTCCACTACGTGTCGCTCCCTTGCAAAGCAGACGCCAAGGCGGGGCAGCTGTAGACACGTCATTCCTGACGTCTCCTGAGAAAGTCTCATATTACTATACGACGCCCCGCGACGGCTTACGCATTTCGAATCACTTGAGTACTTCCTTTTCTTGAGTCTTCTTCCGCCCTTTTCGGCATCCGGAATCGTCTCATCACGGCATTCGGACGGCATCAACACCAGTCAGACGCATCAAAAGGTTCCGGAACCAAGAAGGGTGTCTGCCGGGCACCCGCCGACGCCTGATCTAAGGACCCGGGTGGTTCTTAATGGGGGCGTCCAGGCCCCTGGACGCCCCCATCTTTTTAATTTATTTTATTTATTTTCTTGGGGCTTAAACTAAATAAAAAATATATAAATTAATGGAGGCGTCCAGGACCCTGGACGCCTCTATAAAAATAAAAAAATAAAAAAATAAGTATAAAATGCCAGTTGGCATACAAAAACAAAAAATAAATAAAAATATATATATATTAATGGAGACGTCCAGGCCTCTGGACGCCTCCATAAAAATAAATAAAAAAATCAAAAATGCCAGCCCTATCATAAAAAGACAAACAAAAATAAAATAATATAATTTTGGAGGCGTTCAGGCCCCTGGACGCCTCCATCAACTCTCTCACGGGCGCCGGCCACCGAACGACGGTTTGTCGTGTGTGAAAAAATCCAAAATATAGAGACGTCCGGTCAGCTGGACGCGCCCATTTCTGAATCACGAGGCGCCGCTCACAAAACCACGCGTTGTGCCGAACCACGTGCGGCCGTCGTCGGCTTTCGGTGGATCTGCTTGAGGCGTCCGGGACCCTGGACGCCTCCACAAAAGTATTCCAAAAAAATATATAAAAATAGAATAAAATATTATTTCGGCCTTGATGGAGGTGTTCAGGGTCCTGGACGCCTCCACCCTCCGGAGCTCTATAAATAGAGGCCCACCCCCTCAGTTCTAGAGGAGCTTCTAAGTGATCCGATAGGCTGCCGGAGCCCAGAGGCTACGGAGTCATTTTCTAACCCGTGGGTTCTTTTGTAGGTGGAGGTTCTGCCGACTTCTCGGGTGCTCACGCTCGCGAGAGGAAGGTCGTCTTCATCCACCGCGCTTCCACGTCGTCCCCACGCTGCCGGAGCTCCGCCGGATTTCACCCTCGGCTCATCCAATAAGCCTTTTCTTCCCCTTTTTCTCCATAGTTCTTTACATTCATCATATTGCATCCTCTATCCCCCTTCACAAGGGCGCTTCTTCTCTTATACTTCTTGCATCCATCATCTCATTTTCCTCCTACTCGAGTCCGAGAGGGGTTTAAAAGATAACACCAACCAGGTGTGTGTCTTGCCATCATTTCGTTATTTTTATCGCAAGGATTTGAATACTACACCTCCATCTTTCTAATCCACTTGTCATTTATTTGTCGTTGTTTTGCAAGGGTACCCGAGGAAAGCCCTCTCCGTAGGCCGGCCGGAAAGAGAGGAAGAAGCAACCCGCCATCTCCCGCTCTTGAGGTAGGCGCGATCACTTTCTTATTTTGGGGTCTTTCGGCCCCTGGCGATCACATCTTATCATCGAGGCCGCGGCGAGTCACTTCCCCAATGGCCGTTTAAATTTCTGTTTCCTATATTCTCTTTATATTTTGTTATATTCTGCTTATACCATCGAGGCCGCGGCGAGTCACTTCCCCAATGGCCGTTTAAATTTCTATTCTTATAATCTCTTTATGTTTTGTTATATTCTACTTATATCATCGAGGCCGCGGCGAGTCACTTCCCCAATGGCCGTTTAAATTTCCGTTCTTATATTCTCTTTATATTCTGTTATATTCTGCTCCTATCATCGAGGCCGCGACGAGTCACTTCCCCAATGGCCGTTTAAATTCTCGCACTTTGTATTCTCTTCATATTCTGTCATCTTATTATCTGCTCATATTCTCGAGGCCGCGGCGAGTCACTTCCCCAATGGCCGTTTCAATTCTTGTTATTTAATTTTTTGCACCATTCCCGTCCCCCCGAGGTCGCGGCGAGTCACTTCCCGCTATGGCCATTTGAACCCCATATCTTGCTATATTATACTTGTCCCGCTCGCCCCGCCGGAGCAATCTCCCGTGGTGGCCCCTTCTCTCTTCTCTATCATCTCTGTGTTGCAGCAAAACAAGCAAACAAACAAAAAAGAAGGAGCCCGCGCGCTCTCCGCTTCCTCTTCCCCGCTCTTCCCCGAACCGCGTGACGTCGCTCACAATGTACAGGTGACGCTGGCATTGGGCATCGTGTGTTTTTCTTGACCTTACCGTTTTCGTGTTTTCTGTCTTTTGCTTCAGGAGCGAGTATGGCGCCGAGGAGGAGTTCTCGCTCTCAGCAGGGGCAGTCGGCTGGAGGCCAGGAGATCCAGCAGGGGGTCCAGAGGGACCAGGAGGAGCATAGTAGAGCGCCACCGGGGGCTACCGAGGCCGCGGATGCTGCGAGAGTTCCGGGGGCCGAGGATTTCTTCCGCGGCATGTACCAGCTTATGTCTCAGCAGTTCGGCGGAGAGGCCGGTGAGGGCTCGTCAGTCAGGGGTGGGCCAGGCCGAGCAGTGAGGGACTTCATGCAGTTCCATCCGCCTTACTTTAGCGGCCAGGCAGACACTGATGCGGCTCGTGATTAGCTCGATGAGATGGAGCGGGTGTTCAGTTCTGCGAGGAGTGCTACCGAGGACAGAGTTGTGTTGGCCTACAACCAGTTATAGGGTACGGCTCGGAGGTGGTGGTCTTCCGAGTGGAAGACATCTTTTCAGCTTCGTCCACTTGAGCAGATCGAGTGGGATGACTTCTGGATCGGGAGGCTTTGTGGTGTGTACAGATGCTTCCGGGGTCGGATTGGGTGCTGTGTTGATGCAACATGGTAGAGTGGTGGCTTATGCATCTCGGCAGCTAAAGCCGCATGAGGAGAACTACCCTACCCGTGACCTTGAGTTGGCGGTGGTGATCTTCGCGCTGAAGATCTGGAGGCATTATCTGTACGGCGAGAAGTTCGAGATGTTTACTGACCATCAGAGTTTGAGGTATGTGTTCTCGCAGAGAGATCTGAACCTCAGACAAAGGCGTTGGATGGAGTTTATGAAGGATTATGACTTCACCCTGTCTTATTAGCCGGGCAGGATGAATGTCGTTGCTGATGCCTTGAGTCGGAAGGTTGCGGTCAATACCTTGATGCTGAGGAAGTGGAGGCTCTGGGAACAAGTGCCCGAGGTATCTTTTAGGCTCAAGATTCTCCAGGAGCCAGGGTTGGCAGTGCTTGCGAGTCTGACTGTCACTCCTGCTATCCGTCGTCAGGTGACAGAGGCTCAGCATGTGGACCCGGAGTTGCCCCGGATTCTGGCTATGGCTGACGTGGAGCTCGGCGAGGACGGTGTTGCGAGTTTTCGTGGCAGGCTGTACGTCCCAGCGGAGGAGCAAATTCGTCGTGCGGTGTTGCGCGAGGCTCATGGGAGCAGGTACATCGTACACCCCGGTGCGATGAAGATGTATCGGAACTTGCGAAGGCAGTTCTGGTGGCCTGGCATGAAGAGAGATGTCGCAGAGTTTGTGGCCAGTTGCCTGATCTGTCAGCAGGTGAAGGCGGAGCATCAGCGACCAGGAGGGACTCTCCAGCCCTTGGATGTTCCTGCTTGGAAGTGGGACCATGTGACCACGGATTTTATGGTGGGGTTGCCGAGGACCCCGAGTGGACAGGACAGTATTTGGTTGCTGGTGGATCGGCTGACGAAGGTGACTCGGTTGTTACCGGTCAAGGTCAGCTGGAGCGTGTCTAAGTTGGCTCGTTTGTATGTGGAGCGGATCGTTCCGTTGCATGGGGTTCCCATTTCAATTGTGTCGGATCGGGATCCGCGCTTCACTTCTGGATTCTGGAGGAGTTTCCAGCGAGCTCTTGGCACGGAGTTGGCATTTAGCTCGGCGTATCATCCTCCGTCAGATGGTCAGTCTGAGAGGACCATTCAGACTTTGGAGGACATGCTGAGATCTTGCTGCCTGTAGTGGCAGGGGAGTTGGATTCATCACCTACCGTTGGTGGAGTTTGCCTATAACAACAGCTATCATTCGAGCATTGGCATGGCCCCTTATGAGGCATTGTATGGGCGTCCTTGTCGGACTCTACTTGATTGGTTTGAGGTGGGTGAGCGTGTTTTGACGGGACCGGAATTGGTGCAGCAATGTGTGGACGTTGTGCACCTAGTTCGTCAGAATATGTTGGCGGCCCAGAGTCGGCAGAAGAGCTATACTGACCGTAGGAGGCAGCCCCTCGAGTTCGCCGTGGGCGATCATGTGTTCTTGAGAGTTTCTCCGATGAAGGGGGTGATGCGTTTTGGACGGCGTGGGAAGCTGAGTCCCCGCTATATTGGTCCTTTCGCGATTGTGGAGCGCATCAGTGAGGTTGCTTACCGGTTGCAGTTACCTCCTGAGTTGGCGTCGGTGCATGACGTGTTCCACGTCTCGATGTTACGGAAGTACATGTCCGATGACTCTCATGTGCTCGAGTTTTCCGTTTGGCCTGAGGTGACTCCAGACCTTTCTCTCCCAGAGTTTCCGATCCGCGTGGAGGATAGGCGAGAGCAGCGCCTGCGGAACAAGGTCATTCCCTTGGTAAAGATCGTGTGGCAGCGACACTCTGGTGGTGAGGCTTCGTGGGAGCGTGAGGAAGAGATGCGTCAGCAGTTCCCGTACCTGTTTCAGTGAGTCTTCCTGTTCTTTCCCCTTGGGTTGTTCTCAATTTCGAGGATGAAATTCCTTAAGGGGGGAGGGCTGTAATATCCTGGACCTTTCGGATCCTTCTTCGTGGGTCTTGGATTTGGTTTTCGGAGTGTCCAACTTTGTTGTGTCTGAAATTTCATTTCGGACATCTTTCGTGTTCTGATCGGCGCGATCCGGAGTCATTTCGGAGGCCCGGTGGCGTTCCGCGGCTTTTCCGCGTGTGTTTTCCGATTCCCGGTGTGTGTTTCGGCTTTTTCTTCGGAAGCTCGCTGCGGGCGAATTGGGCGGTTCCCCCAGGCACGAGTGGTACCTTTGCGATCGGTGCGTTCTGAGGATTCCGGAAATGTATTTTTCTATTTTTCGGTAATTTTCGAAAATCGGATTTTCTATATAATCCCATTTCTTTTCTTTTTTCTTTTCTCCTTTCTCTTTCCTCTTCTTCTTCCTCCCTCCTTCCCCAACCGTGGCTGCCCTCCTCTCTCCCTCTCTCTCCCATTCGGACGCGGTGAGCCCCTCCCCGGCTGTTGACGGCGACAGGGCGACGGCGCTGACGCGTGGGTGGCGGCGAGGCGAGCTCGTGGGCGTGCAACAAGCGTGGGAAGCGTGGGGAGTTCGTGAAGCTTCAAGCGTTCTTCGCGATTCGTGGGTGATTTGGCGGAGCATTCGCTCCATTGAGGTAGGGTGATGTTCCTTAGCCTCTTGCCATTCATTTCCGTGATTTATAGGCCGAGGGGAGGCCGACAGGGGCTTGTTTGAGCATGCTTGGGGTTTTCCATGATTTGGGGAGAGCTCGCCCGATCTATGGTTTTAGCCCGCGATTTCACGTTTGGATGGCTTAGATGCATGCTAGGGGTCCCCAGGGGTCTTCCCCTTTGTTTTCCCCCTCTCCGGTGGAGGCATGGGGGCGTGGATGGTGTTTTTGGCCGTTTCCCGCCGTTCTCGATTTTCCGAGATTGTAGCGGTCTACCAGTGGCCGCGTTCATTGGTAGCGGTCGGGTGGGGACCGCCTTCACCAGGGTTTTTGACCGTTGGGGCTCGTTCTGTCGGCTGGCGGTCGCGGTCGTACGACTGACCGCGACTGCTGGTGGCGGTCAGGGGGCGACCGCTTTCACCATGGGGTCCGGCATGGTCTTCGACACGATTTTTTGACCGTTGGAGTTTGGTCGCGGTCTCCTGGAGACCGCTACCAGGTGAAAACGGTCATCAGGCGACCGCGTTAAGCTTTTCTTGCACCAGGGTGGTTGCGGTCCCAGGAGGTCCGTGACTAGGTGGTAGCGGTCCTGGGTCGACCGCGACCACTGGAGGCGGTCCTCCGGAGACCGCGACTCCTTTTCCTTGCCAGCCTGAGTCCCGGACGAGCTAGTCTCGATCCCTGTGCTGAACCGTAGTCCGACTGATGCGGGGCATCATGTGGGGGCTACACGTGGGGGTGCCGTGGGGTCCCGGGAGGTGGTGACTCCGGTTTGTGTCACCGTGCGTTAGTGAGGGTACAAGGAGCGTCCCTCGTACCTGTGGTTGCGACGTTATTTTCCGTGACTTGAGAGTCTACTCCTTCAGTGACCCTCCACTAGTCGTAGCCCACCAGTACGCGTGTGCTGGTCGCACCAGGGAGTGGTGTACGGGCCGACCTTTAGAGACAGTTTGTGGACCGGTTACCGTTGGGCCCCACGTCTTGCAGCCAGAGTCGGGCTGAGGGGAAAACCGGTCAGAGGGCCAGACCAGGGACGCGCGGTCTGTGTGTGCACACGTGGTTGGGGGCGGTTGGACCCACGTCGATGGGCGTGACCCCAGCTAGCCACTTGTTTGTGGTTACTTGTGCGGTGTCTGCGCCTCGGGTAGGACCTACCACGTCAGGCGGTTCACCTGCGGTGCGGTGTAAGACGTCAGGGGACGCTACCGGCTGTGCTTCTAGTGGGTGGTACTCCTGTCGAGTACGGAGTGACAGACTGTCAGTCGTGTGTTTCTGACCTTCGGGTTTTGTCGGGTGTCGGTGTGCATGCCATGAGACCTTTGTTTTGTAGAGTACATGGCTCTCTTTTTCGAGGTACTTTCCTACCGCTAGTGTAGTGGTTTCACGTTTTACGAGGTAGGGTTCGAGTGATCCCTACTGAGTCTTGTTCCGAGACTCATTTCCCTGCGTGTTTTCACCGTGTTTCAGGTGAGGCGCCACCTTCGGGGAGCGCGTCAGGAGTGCAGCGTGTTGCGGGTGCCCAGAGGTAGTGCCAGAGGTCAGAGCCGGGGTATGTCCCGTGTAGCTGTACTTTTCCTTCTTGTCACTGTACTAGTCATGGACTACTGTTGTTGTTATTTTATTGTGGACCATGTAAAATGATAATTTATTTCCTACTTAATATTATAACTGTTTAATTTCTGCAATTATTTGTGATACTTGTGTAGTCTCCACACCATCCTTTTAACCCTTCCGAGTCTTCGGGCTCGTGGGTGGCGGTGCGAGTCTCGGGTTATCGGGCCTTCCCGGTAATCGGATTCTCGGGTCGTTACAGCCATGCCCAGTGATTATGACATATAAAGAATGTTGAACAGAATAGGCATTCGCCCCTTGTATGGAAGAAAAGGTTCAAGATTTGAAAGTTGGAACAAAGGGTGCCCTGCCTGGCCTTTGGGCACAAGCCTACACGGCATCAAAGCTTGACATTCTCTTTTAGTGAGCAGTGGCGGGGGCTTGGCCTCTTCGACCATGCTTGGCACGACAACACGGATTGGCATCCGACATATAAACTCTTGCATCTTGAATAGATCGGCCGTGGCCAAATCCTTCTTGCCCGGCTCTTGATCATCTTCGGTACAAGTACTTACAGAAGGACGCCCGTTCCGAGTAGTAAAGGGGGGTGAAGCGGAGGCGGAAGGCTCCATGGATAGTGGAGGTATAATGTAAGGTGTTGGAGAAAGGATGAGTGGAAGTGGAGGTTCAAACACGTCGAGCTTCTCCCTTTGCTCGGAAGCAGTCGGGTTTGGCTCGAGTGCAACAAGGGGTGGATCCTGCTCAGGACTAGCCACGGGTAAGGGTGAAGGGTTAAGTAGTGGAGTAGGGGTTATAGGCATAGTGGGTTTTGGGGTTAAATGGATAATGGAGGGTTGAGGTGGCGAACAAAGAGGAGGAGTAATAGAAGGCTCGGTAGAGACCGGCGTAGTGGAGGGTGATGGAGGCCGATGGAATGGAGGATATTGGTGCGGTTACGTGAGGAAGGTTTAGTGCGTTGAAAATGCCGGATGGGGCGAGAGGTGTTAGGGATAGGATGAGACTCATGATGCGGCAGTATGGGTGATTGGAATATCGACTCATCATCGTAACACCAAGAGGTCTCATAAATGGGGGTTGGATCGGGGACTGTGGCATAGTCCTGAGCATAGGGGTCTTCTGGCAGTGGAGGAAGAGGACGGCGAAGGAAACTCGGAAGGGGTGCATCCCGAGGAGCTTCAAATTCTTGTACCATCTCCAACTCTTCATCATTAAAGAAATTCAGCAGATGCCGTGGTGGAGGCAAAATAATAAGTGGTGGAGTATGGTGTTGTGGGGAATTTTGAGGAGGCGAATATGTGTATGGAGGCGGAGAGCCATGTAAATGCGCAGTGCGGATGAGTGGAGGGCGGACGGCATCCATAGAACTTGTAACATATTCTCGCTCACATATATCGTTGATGCCATTCTCTCTTATCTCCTTCCAATTTTTATCTATCTTAGCGATGTGATTCATGAGATCATGAAGAGGATTGTCTTGAGATGGAAGAGGAGCGGACTGCAAGCTGGTGAGCCTCTTAAGTTGTTCCTCCATGGAAGCAAGTCTATCAAAGAGGCTTTGCTGGAAGGGTGTAACATGAACATTGGAAGGTTGGCATGATTGCCCTGGAAGGGTGGCTTGATATGACGGCCGTGGAAGAGGGTTAATAAGCCGACCCATAGAAGGACCCGGATGGGCCGGCTTGCAAGGAATAAATGGGCCTTGGGGCCGTGAAGGATGAGAAATGGAAGGAGGCGGGTGATGGGCTACCCGAGGAGTAGGTGTGGATGAAGGAGACGGGTGATGGGCCACCCGAATGGGAGTATGCGTGGACGAAGGAGGTGGGTGATGGACCACCCGAATAGGGGTATGTGTGGATGAAGGAGGCGGGTGATGGGCCACCCGAATAGGGGTAGGTGTGGACGAAGGAGGTGTACCCTCGGCAACGGCCTTAAGGGCTCGGATTTGTTGAGGGGTGAAATGATCTAGTCCACGGATGATTTGAGAGACCTTCTCGTCGTTGGGAGGAGGCGGTCCCGAAGGAATAGTGGCTTGCGATTGAGGTGAGGGACCATGATATTGGACATTGCCCATGGGTTGGGAAATACCATAGGAATGAGGGCGTGGTCCCCTAGAATGATTGTGGTGAGAATTATGGAATTGAGGATTATATGATATGCTAGGTTGTGCATCCTCATGAACATAATTAAGATTAAACATGTTGTTTTGTCTATCAAGGTAAGCCATTATGCAATCAAAGTTCAAGCAAAATAATTTGCAAAGAAGCACACAAGTTGGAATGATTACCGTTGATTTTTATTTATTTATTTGAACCTTGGTGAATTAATGACTTTTAACAAACTTTGGAGTGATTCACACAAGGGAGCGACCTAGTTTCAATATAAGTTCACTTCGATGCCAACTAGAAACACTCTCTCACCACGCATAGGCCAACTAAACCCGGGAACTTCAAGGTACAACCTGCCCGGCGTCCGTGAGGGAATCCACGGGTGCGGGGACTTATAGAGGCTTGGTTTAGGAATTCCCGGTCCAAAGAGACGGAGTGCTCAATGGAGGGTCCTTCCTTCACCAAGAGAGTGTAAGATCTCCTAACAATGTGGGGAGAGGAGGTCCCCCAAACCAATGCAAATGGATGAATGCAAGCAGTAGTATGAAGCGATAACAACACAGAACAAAATGATGACATGAGAAATGTCGCTATATCAATAAATAGCGTATGAGCGTCAGTCGCTAGTCACTGTGAATAGTGCAAGCAGAGTAAAATAACGCCTTAAGGTGAGGCGCTTTCTATAGAATGGACGCCCGTGAGCAGGGGCGTCAAATATCAGTAATCAAGATGAATAAACAATGATAATCAAAATGACGCCTTCCAGTAAGGCGCTGTACGAGTGAAAGACGCCTCTGACAGGGACGTCAGAATGTAATGGCAAACAAATGACGCCTTGGTGTGAGGCGTTATACTGGAAAATGACGTCTCTGCAAGGGGCGTCAGAATGTACTGCCAAAGTAAATGACGCCTTGGGGTGAGGCGTTATACTTGAAAATGACGCCTCTGCGAGAGGTGTCAGAATGTAATGCCAAACTAAATGACACCTTGGTGTGAGGCGTTATATTGACAAAAGACGCATCTGAGAGGGGCGTCAATTCCTGTGAACAATGAAATAGCGCCCTGCGCCATGCACCCTGTCGCTATATTGTGAAACAGCGCCCCTGTGAAGGGCGTCAATTCCATGTGTCACAGAAACACTCAAACGGCCAGAAAGCTTAAACAGTGAGAATAATACCAATAGGAAGGAATGAAAACACTCACGATCACAAGATAAGAATCATGGCAATCAATAATAACATGAAATAGGATATAGCATGCTCATCATTTTTTTCTTTTTTAAGAGATGGATAAATGGAATTTCTAAAAATCTATCAAACTAACCAATCACATAGGGAGAGTGCTACGTGGAGCACAAAGGGAGGTGCACCGTGAGTGCAAAAGGGGAGATGGCACACGTGGGTGCCCAAGGGGAAAGGGTAATCAAAAGAAAAACAAAAGGTGTCCCATCGTGATCGCCAATTTGTAAATTCTAAGAAATCCACTTAGAAAAACTAAGAAGAATTAATGGAAAAAGGATGGGAAAAGGGGAGAAAATGGGAGCATGCGAGGATGCTAAGGGGAATGTGATCGCCAGAGACGTGAGGGCCTCAAAAGATATAACAAATAATTAATGGAGGGATCGCGAATATAAATACCTCAAAAGGATGCGGGGGAGATTGTGAGTGCTTTCCTTCTCTTCCGATCGGCCGGCCGATGAAGAGAGTTCTTCTTGTTGATTACCCTTGCAAAGATCAAAGACAACAACCAATAAAAAGATTGGATTAGAACCAAGGTGAGTGTAGCATCAAATTCATAATAAAGATGAGCATGAAAATCATGTATAAGAACACACCTTGTTGGGTGTTGCCCTTAAAACCCCATGCAATGGGAAGGATATAATATGATGAATGATGAAAAAATAGAGGGAGATGTGCAAGTGTTGAACTAATGGAGATGTGCTAGAGTGCACAACATGGGAAGATCTCAATATTGAGATAAAAAGAGATAAAAGAAAAATATGATATGATGCATACAATTAACTAAAGCAAAAACAAGAGATAGGAGGGGGAAAGTTTAGTGATTTTCTCCAATTTGGCTTCAAGCTAGGATGAAGATCTTCAAGGGATGATGAAGAGGATGTAGAACTCCATGGATGTAGAGGCTTCAAATCTTCAATAGAGGAAGAAGAACTCCATGGATGAAGCTTTTAGGTGCATGTGAGTCTTCCTCCTTGAGCCTTTGGTCCAACAGCACCTCCTCTTGAATTGATCTTGATGTTTTTTTCACAAGGGAGAGAGGGGTCCTATTTATAGGGTTGAAATTCGGAGTTAATTCCAAGGGAAATTAGGAAAAACATGTTTTAGTGGGATTTGGAATGAGATAAACATTGCCCAAGTGTCCCCTCAATATTAGAAAGTCATAGGAACCCTTCCCTAAGTGAAAAGGGGCTTAAAACGAGGAAAGAAGGAGGTTCTGGGAAAGTTCAAAATTCAATAAGAATTGACGACCGTATGACAGCCGTTTCTTAAAATGACGTCCGCGGAGGAAACGTCATTTTAAGAATTGACGACTTGCAGAGGGGCGTTATTTAGAATTTAATACGAATTTTGGGCGGATTTAAACTCTCAAAATATAGCAATGGAAATGACGACTTGCACAGGGGCGTCAATTTAAAATGACGACTTTCACATCGTCGTCAATCAAAAATGATAAAAAGCCAAAAAGAATGGACGACCGGGAATTCGGGCGTCAATTAAATTGACGTCCGATTTAGTGTCGTTATTTCAAAATATGCAAAACAGGGCCATTTTTCATTTCTCAATATTATTTTCTGATTTTTTAGGTGGAAGTGTATTTAACTGTGCTGATTCCAATTACTATTTTTTCGTATTTTTCTGACACCCGGAAGGTCGCCAAATCACCCCTGAAAGAGAGCCAAATATAATATTAAAATAATCCAAATTTGAAATTGATGCCCTGCCAAACGTCGTGAATTCAAATTTTTTCAATTTTTATTCTATTTAAAAATCAAACAACACCCCATGCTAAGTCGTTAATTCTAAAAAAATTTAAAAAATTCCCAGATAATTTCAAAAAAATGGGAAAAATGAAAGAATGGACGCCTCTATTGATAGTCGTCATTTTCCTTTTAATTTTCTTAAAAACAAATGACGCCCCCTCTCACGTCGTTAATTCTGAAAAATCTGAAAAATGGAGAAAAATACCCAAAAAATCTAAAAAAATAGGAAAAAAAAAGAAAATAGAGAAAAAAGGGAGAAATCCAAGAAAAATAGGAAAACTCACTCAAATAAAGCTAATTTGAGGGTCAAATTGGGGCATTACAAGGTAACATAAGATGTACTCACAGTAACGTCAATTTTGGCGTGTCTACACCCTGCTTCGAGGGCACAGAAGCCGTAAAGAGATACACCCCCGCCTCAGGGGGGCGTAAGGAGCAAAAGATTCACCCCGGCCTCAGGGGGACATAAGAAGCAAAAGATACACCCCCGTCCCGGGGGCATTTGAAGAGAGCTACGTCCCGTACCAGGGGCATATGAAGAAGAAACATACCCCGCCTGGGGGCATAGATGCCGTGAAGAGTATACCCCGGCTTGGGGGCATTTGAAGAGAGCTACGCCCCGTACCAGGGACATATGAAGAAGAAACATACCCCGCATGGGGGCATAGAAGCCGTGAAGAGTATACCCCACCATGGGGGCATTTGAAGAGAGCTACACCCCGCCTCGGGGGCATTAAAAAAAACACACCCTGGTCTGGGGACATAGAAGTCAAAAAAAATACACCGCGCCTGGGGACACAGAAGCGAAGAGGCAAAATACACCCCCTCAGGGGGGATGCATACCAAATGAAGCTACACCCCAACATGGGGGCACATTAAGAGAAATACACTCCAGCATGAAAGCATCAATGAGAAAAGAAGAGCAGAATAAAGAATAAGACAGGCATGAGGCAGACGTGGTCCCCGAGCCCGTCTAATCACACAAAAGAAGAGGAGAAAAGAAAGAATACACATGAGGCAGACGTGGTCCCCGAGCCTGCCTCTTCCCATAAAAGAAGAAGAGAAGAAGAGAAAGAGCAGCCGCGAGGCGAACATGGTCTTCGCACCTGCCTCCCCACACAAAAGAAGAAGAGAAGGAAAAAAGGAGACATGAGGCAGACATGGTCTTTGTACCCACCTCTTCGCACACAAAAAAAGAGAGAGAGAGGCATGAGGCAGACGTGGTCTCCGAACCCGCCGCTTCACAAACCCTTCTCCTCGGCTCTTGTATCCTACTACCCGACGCCCTTTGGCTCAGTTATTCCGGCCAAGGCCCACTATCAGGATTAATCCACCCGTCCCACCACGCTTTCCTATATCTTTTCAGCTTTATAGCCTACTTCTAACACCTCTCGGCTTGTCAGCCTACTCCCAATATCCCTTGGCTTTTTAGCCTACTTTTCAGTATCCTTCGGCTCTTACGGCCCGGTTTTCCAAACTTTGGCTCTTGCAGCCAGCTTCCCTTTGGCTCTTATAGCCTGCTGTCCAATTTTGGCTCTTGTAGCTAGCTCCCCCGATTTGGCTTCCGTAGCCTACTTCCCAAAATTCGGCTCTTGCAGCCCGCTTCCCAATATCTTTGGCTCTCGCAGCCTGCTTCCCAGAATTCATCCTTTACGGCCTGCTTCCCAGAATTCGGCCTTCACGGCCCGCTTCCCATAATTTCGGCTCCTGCAGCCCGCTTCCCAATTTCGGCTCTTGTAGTCTGCTCCCCCGATTTGGCTTCCGTAGCCTGCTTTCCACAATTTCGGCCTTCACGGCCCGCTTCTCATAATTTCGGCTCCTGCAGCCAATATGTTATCATTTCTAACGAAAATTCGGCAGCATCTCCCCTTAACTCGAGCGTAAGGGAGATACAGGGAACGCACCCACAAAGAGTGGCGGAACCCGACAACTGGAGGTGGGCGTCTGGGAGCGGCAACACCTTAATGAAACCTCAGAAAACTCGGAGGGAACGCCGGACAGGAAACCTCTCCCCGGTTGGCCGGGGATGCACCGGGCAAAAGGGTTGGGGGTGTGTTGGCAAGGAGTGGCCTGGGGCGTGTCGGGGAAGGCCCGTAGGGGGGCGTACCGGCAAAGGGGCTCCAAGGGTGTACCGGGGAAGGAGTGATTGGGGTGTGCCGGCGAAGGGACTCCAGGGCGCACCGGGGAAGGAGCGATTGGAGTGTACCGGCGAAGAGGCCCTGGACGACAGCGGGGGAGGGCCCATGGGGCGTGCCGGAGAGGCCCCTGGGCGACAGCGTGCCGCTGAAGGGCGTTGGAGGAGCGGATCGTTGAGGGGCCGAGAGGGGAGAAACTCCCCACAGGCGGACGGGCGAGGGTGAGGGCCAAAAGCCCTACGAGGGGGATACGCCACGGGGTAAAGTTCACTGCCGGAGGCCAAACCAACGGGGAAGAAGAGGAAGAGGAAAACGCCAAGGGATGCAAACACGCGAGAAATGTCTTAGAAAGACATCAAAAATATTCGCAAGCCTTCTATTCCTATTCTCACGAGAAAAATGCCCCGAGGGGACTAATACATTGTAATAAAGGGAAAGCAAGAAGGAACAAGATATGGTCAGGGGGGGGACACCGGCTCCTCTTCTCTTCTTCTCTTCCATCTTCTTTCTCCTCGCTCAGGCGGTAGTGATCGAGGCGGCAGGCTCCTCTTCTTCTCTTTTTGCACAGACGGCGGCGGTGGGCGGAGCGGCGGGTCCTCTCTCCTCTCTTCCTCTCTTCCCTCTTCTTCTCTTCTCCTTCTTCTTCTCTTCTTCTCTTTCTCTTCTTCTCTTCTGCCTCTCTGTCTGTCCGTCCCCCCTCTCTTTTCGCAGCGAAGAGGGGTTTTATACCCCGGGCGACGGGAGCCTTCGAAGGAGGGAAGCGTATGGCGGGCATTTAATGGGAGTTGACTCCCTTGTCCTGGGTGGCAGAAGGAGTAGGCAGCGTGGCTCTCTCCCCGGGCGACACCTCAGCAGGTCCACTGCGCGCCAAGAATCCGTAGGGCATGGGCATAAGATTTCGTTTACCGGAACGTGCCGTTGAAGAGCCTGAATGGCGTGCCGCTGGCAGGCACAACAAGCGTGCCGCTGAGAGGGCCAAAAGGCGTGTCGCTGAACAGCCAGGAGAGCGTGCCGTTGAAGAGCCTGAATGGCGTGCCGCTGGCAGGCACAACAAGCGTGCCGCTGAGAGGGCCAAAAGGCGTGTCGCTGAACGGCCAGGAGAGCGTGCCGTTGAAGGCCTGAAATAGTGTGTTGAAGGCCTGAAATAACGTGCCGTTGAAGGCCCGAAATAGTGTGCCGTTGAAGGCCTGAAATAGTGTGTCGTTGAAGGCTTGCAGGGTGTGCCGTTGAAAGGGAACAAGGGCGTGCCACTGAAGGCCCAGGGGTGTACCGCTGAAGGGCCAAAAGGATGTGCCGCTGAAGGGCCCAGGGGTGTACCACGGGAGGGCCAAGGGCTGTACCGCTGAAGGGCAAAAATGGGCAGTTCTGAGCCCGTTGTGAGCACGAGTTGTGGCCCATTTAATTTTCTTCGAGGCCCATGGATTGTGGGGGCTCTTGGTGGTTGATTTCTCTTCACTGTCGTGACTCCGGAGACGGCTTCACGGCAATGTGCATATTTGGGGAGTCCGGATGACAAGTCCCTCCGGGGCTTCTTCACTCGGTGCCGTTGTCGATATTGGGCCGAGCATGATATCTGGGTGTGCAATTTTTTTGATGTCCACAATTGGCTGCACCGATTCAGGCGCAGATCACGCTTAATGGTGTGGGCAACTACCCCAAGCCAATCCAAAGTGACAGGCTGTGCCGATCCAACCCGCATTGCTGCGCCGATTCAACGCTTAACGGTGTGGGTTTTTAGGCTAGTTACCGTAGGGTCCCTTCATACAGCCTGAGTCCAGGCTTTGGGGAAGAACTAGCTAGAGGATCTGACCTAGGGGGCATGGTCTGTGTGTGCACACGTGGTTGGGGGCATCGGACCCGCGCTGACGAGCGCGACCCCAGCTAGTCCTTGTTCGTGGTACTGGTTGTGTGTCTCCGTCTCCGCCTGGGGCATCGTAGGGAGACACTGGGGTGCGGTGTAAGATGTCAGTGGATGCATCCGACCTTGCTTCTAGTGGGGAGTGCTCCCGTCACGTGACGTGCGTTTCTAGTGACTCGAGTTTTCGTTTCACGTCTACGAGACGTGGTTTTACTCGTAGTTTTCGAGTGGTTTCCCGAGGTAGAGGTCTAGAGTTTCCGGTGAGCGTCACCGAGGGTTTTCCCTAGATGGTGTAGGGTTCACGACGGCGAGGTCGTGATCGTGTCTACCCAGACCGCGTGGTCTTGGGTTGGGTCTTTGTTTGTGAGACGGGCCTCCATGATAGTGTTGTTGTGATGTTTCTTCTGGTAGCGTAGCCAGGGTTTCTCTGATAGTCTGGTAGTCCCCCGACTGTGAGATCGGGGCGTGTTTTTCGATATAGTATGACTAGCTGTAGCGCCGAGTTTTTACTGGCCACCGATTTGCTGTTCCTGCTGCTGTTGTTGCTTTCCGCTACTGCCGTTGTTTACGGTTGGGGTTCCGCGGGACCCCTACTGAGCCAGTGATAGGAGGCTCACCCCTACTTTTCAGGTGTGACGGTTCTTCCTTGAGGTTCGAGGGTGCTACGCGGAGGTTCTTAGTTGTCAGCTCGTCGGGCCGAGTGTTCACTCGGTGTTGGGTACGCTTCTCTGTCTTAGATTGTACTCCTGTTGGACTGGACTCTGTTATAGTTAGATTGTTTATTTCTGTTAACTGTTGTATTGTCCTACTTTATTTCCTATTTCTTTGTACCTCCACACTCCTTTCAGCCCTTTCGAGCTTTCCAGCTCGTGGACGGCGGACCAGGATTCGAATGGTATCGGGTTCTTCCCGGTATCCGGATCTTGAGTTGTTATAATACAGATTGGAAGATTTTAAACAATCATCGATAATCTGACGTGTTTCCAAATATAGTCTTAGTGTATGTTGATGAACGAGGGAGATTAGTTGGGTTGGAAACGTGAGGGAGAAATAAAGATGATCTTGTTTGACTATTGTACATATGTGAGTCTCAAGGATATTTTAGATAAGTCCAACGATTTCATTAACATCTTTTGAGAATATTTGACTTCTCTCTACAACTTACCTTGAGGCATGTCTTAGTGGTCACCTGCCTCCCCCCTTGATGGGGGGGCCGTAGGATCGAGCTCGCACTCCCCCAGTGTGGGGGAGTCGGCTCCCCCACATAATCTCGTTCCCTCAAGGGGCGAAGGTCGAACCCTTGATCTCATACTCCCCTCCTCGATTTCCCCTAGAGTCCTGGCCACTACACCAATTGTCCAAAAAAAACTTCTCTCTACAACTATAACCACACATGTAGACTTGCAATGATTAGAGACTAGTTAGGAATATTTTTGACAATAGGTGGAAATAATGTGAATGTATCCAAATGTGCATATATATATATATATATATATATATATATATATATATATATATATATATATATATATATATATATATAAGGGTCGATGCAATCATCATCATCAGAGTCTTATCTTATTATTTGGGGTCAGCTATATGAATCAGGTTCCCTCTCTCTCTCTCTCTCTCTCTCTATATATATATATATATATATATATATATATATATATATATATATATATATGGAAATATTCACATGGGGTCGGTCCCATGGCAATTTACCATGGGGCCGGGATCTGGGCCGTTAAATGCATGGGGCCAACATATAGGGAGATCATCTCCCATACATTTAAGGGCCAAGATTCTGGCACCATGGCAATTTACCATGGGGCCGGCCCCATGTGAACATCTCTCGTATATATATATAAATAAAAGGGCCGGTGCAATCATCATCATCAGAGTCTTATCTTATTACTTGGGGTCAGCTATATGAATCATGTTCCGCCAAAGATTTATATCAAGTACTATATTCGTATTTAAACATAAGAAGTCAATGTCCCTTCTAATAATATCATGCCATCTAATTTTAAGTCTTCCCAAATTCCTTTAACTGGTTTTGAGTTATAATGATGATGCACATGTCCAAATCACTTGAGTCTTTTTTTTCTTCATATTTTACTATCGATTGGAGTTACACACTTAAGTTATCACGGATGCGTTCATTCATAATCTTATATTTCTTAATTTTACTGCACAGCCATCCTAGCATTATCATCTATCCTACACACATTTTGCGAATGTGTTCATTTATTACTGCTCAACGCTCGGTACTATATGATAAAGTAGGTCTCACAACTATTCTATAAAATTTTTCTTTAAGTTTCACTGATATATGATGATCATAGAGAATTTATGACGTGCTTATCCATTTTAACCAAGGTTTGCCGACCCGGCCGACTCGGTCTCGGCGCGGACGGGTCGGGTCGACCGAGTCGCACAGCGACCCGGTCCACCCTCTCGAGCTCTTGGCGCGCTATTTGTTATTTTTTTAAAATTTTTAAATAAATTTTTATTTAAAGATTAAATGTTATATATATTTAAAAATATTAGAATGTAGAGTTTTTTATGATAATAGATCCATACTAAATTACACATAATTAATTATATAAAAATAACATATTACACTGCTTAATTAAACATCCTATTATATATAATACATAAAAAAACTTAAATTACTTAATATGTTAAAGTAAACAGTGACATAATAATGACATTCATTCACGAAGTATAAAATACAAAAACTCACTCATCCTCCTTATCTGTGAAGCCCGAATCCCAAAACTCACTAATCCTCGTCATCAGTGAAGTCTGAATCCCAAAACTCACTAATCCTCCTCATCTGTGAGTTTTTGTGCCACCTCGACCACATATTTGACCACACGAAGATGCCCAATCTCCTTCAGCAATAGATCTACACAGTGTGCTGCACAGGGGGTCCAGAAAATATGCCGTCTGCTTCTCATTAGCTCCTCCCCAGCTTTCTTATAGTTCGACCCATTGTCAGTCACCACTTGTACATTGTACTCCTCCCCAATCTCAGTCACCACTTGTTCCATCAATGACAAAATATATTGGTAACTATGAATTTGACTAGACGCATCCACTGATTTGTGAAAGAACACATATCTGTCACAATAAACAAGGAAGTTGATCAGGCTAGATTTTGTGGTACCTGGCCATCCACCACACATCAGTGTAACTCAGTACTTTGTCCATTTCTGTTTGAATGAGTCAATGTAACCCTTGATCTCAGCAACTTGTTCATCAAGATATACGCCGGTCAATTCTCTCACTGTAGGTGGCTGCACGTGTAGCTCAAGGACCTGTGCTTCCTGAAACATTGGCTTGTAGTAAGGGCTATTGGCTGCATTGAAAGGCAGACCCGCGTGGTGGCACCATTTTACAACGGCCTGACCAAGTTTCTATTTAGGCCCCTTCTGGCCATATGCATCGTCCATCCTCGTTTGCTTACCATGCTCTCGGGATAGTGCACCGGGCTTCACATCTTCAATGTTGATCGATTGTGTCCTTTTTCTTTGTAAACCCGTGTCACCAGTCGAGAAACTCCTTATGCCCCGTGGTTGTTGAGTCGTAGATGAAGCACCACTCCCTAATGCATGCTCCGGTCCTCGCTGCCTCGCGATTTCGGACTCTCGTTTCCTCGGGATGTATTGACTCTTCCCTGCTCTGACGTACTGTCTCACGAAACTCGGCTTCGTATGGATCATTCACCGTGACATACACATTAACCTGCTCAGTACGTACTTGTTGGTCTTCGTCACTGGGTGTCCATGCACATTCCTCCTCGTCGCTGCCGCTTGCTCTTCCGCTCACTGTCGCTTGATCTCTTTTCTTCTTTTTTTCCTTTTATTGCATCTCAACTCTATTCTCCCGCAGGTGCCTAGCTATTACAAGTTTCACATCTCTAGGCACATGGGTACACCCAGCAACCTCAGAGTATCTTGCACCGGCTCCTCCTGCCAAATACTTTTTCAACCGAGACACCCCTCCTCCCTGGTGTTCTATTTTACAATAGTTGCAACGCCAACACCTACGGTTGCCATCCATCATAACTCCGTGTGACCATCCAACATCATTTGGTCGTTCCCTAGGAGCCATAGAGTGCTTAACTGTATCTCCTAAAATTAAGAAATACAATTATAAATATCACTAAATTTGTTAATGCACTAATATAAAATAAATATCACTAAACCATGTACCGGGTCCACAAAAAAAATTCATTATTCTACGTCTACAACTAACAAATTTAAGTAATAAATGTAAATTCAATGTACGATATTTTATACAAATAGCATTTAATGAAAATAATATCATTTAATGTAAAATTAGCTCATTCTACAACATGCAAAACTCTATGTTTATTCTACGACATGTTACACTAAAAATATTATTCTACGACATGTTACAATTTATATCTACAATTTCTGTTATCACTAAGTTTTAATAAAAACAATAAATTTAATTCTAAAACATGTAAAAATGAATACATTATTCTACGACATGTTACACTAATTTCATTAATCCATGACATGTTAAACTAAAAATATTACAAAATTTAACGACATGTTATAACATAATATAATTAAATAAATTACATAAGGCATCAAAAATAAATCTTAAAAAACTAACAAAATATAAATTATTCTAACTAATGACATTTAATTTATTTAATTAATAATTTAATGACTATTTTTTAATCTCCCTCCCTCTCCCACCTCCGGCAGCCCCCCACCGCCCAAGCCGCCCCCCTCCCACCGCCCAGAACGCCCCCCCCCCCCCCCGCTGTGGCCCCCCACCGACTAGAACCCCCCCTCCCACCTCCGACGGCCACCACCCCCCCACCACCTCTCCCACCTCTGGCGGCCCCCACCGCCCAGATCGACCCTGGCCCGGCCACCATCGCCCCCCTCTCCCACCTCCGGTGCCCCCCTCCCCCTTACTCCCCCACCTGCTGCGGCCCCCACCGCCCCGAACCCCCCCTCCCACCTCCGGTGGCCACCACCGCCCACCACCGCCCCCCTACAAGAAAAAGCGCGAATAGCGACCGACGTTTCGGTCGCTATTCGGTCTCTGATCGGTCTCAACAAGGTACTGCGACCGAACTGACACCAATTTGCGACCGAATATATCGGTCGCTATATCATGGTCGCTAAATAGCGACCGATACCTATCGGTCGCAGAATAGGTCGCAGTTAGAGACCGATGCCTATGGGTCGCCGAATCTGTCTCTGATAGCGACCGCTATAAATCGGTCGCCGAATCGGTCGCTATAAGCGACCGACAAACATCGGTCGCAGGATCGGTCTCTAACTGTTCGGTCACAAATATGGTCGCTATTCGGTCGCTATACCGCATAGACGGTGGCTACCATGGTCTCTGTAGGAAGCGACCGAATGGGGTTCGGTCCCTATTCGGTCGCTAAGTTTGTAGTTTTTTTTTTTATAAATTTATATAAACTGATAAATAAATTACCTGATAAATAACAAATTCATAACATAAATATAAAATCAACTACACAAATCACAATATCGACAAATCTCAAATTCATCACATACAAACACCTGATAAATAACAATTTCATAAAACAATAGTAAATCAACTACACGGATCACAATCTCCACGAACCTCAAATTACACACAACTTTAATAAAATCACAAATTAATCATACATCCATAATCATACATCCATAATAATAAAATAACAACATACACACAACTAAAATAAAATCACAAATCCTCCACATATGTCTCATCCTGGTCGTCGTCTCGTCCAACATCATCCTGGTCGTCGTCTCGTCCAACATATCGCGACGGATGATCCTGTATATCATTTAAAAAAATTATAATCAAATCCTTAATAAAGAAATCAAGCATTAACAAGAGTATGCCAATAGTTTAAGCCAGCTCATTTTCATATATATAAATACACACACACAATATATAAGTTCAATAATCAAATTGTATTTTAAAAATGAACTTTGAGCGCCGAGCTCAAATCGGGCATCCGATTTGGATTCCGTCAGTTCTGACAAGTCACTTTCATCTCCCCGGTCGTATTGGAATGACCGGCACGGCCATCCGACCGGTATTTCAAATTTTAGACCTCCGGACCCGTCCTAACAGTTCATTTGAACTAAGTGTATTTTAAAAATGAAGTTTGAGCGCCGAGCTCAAACCGGGCATCCTATTTGGATTCCGTCAGTTCTGACAAGTCACTTTCATCTCCCCGGTCGTATTGGAATGACCGGCATGGCCATCCGACCGGTATTTCAAATTTTAACTACTCTACGGTACATCCATGAACGATCTTCAGACATTTTCCCTATGCAAATGAAATGTAAACACACAAAACTTTAACATGTTTAACAAAATAAAAACTCCAACCCTTTCCTCACATCGTCCATCTCTGCCATTTTAAATAGGAAGGAAATATCATTTAGATTTTCACTTTTTAACCCATCTGTGAAGGTTTGATCGCACGATTAATTACTATATGTGTTGTGTTATTTGCTAAAAATTTCGGCAGCATCTCCTCACACCTCTCCGATATACCACAAAATATTTATTGATTAAGAAATTTTCTTAAACACTTACTAATAAGTGGTTAAGAAAATAATCAAAATCAATAAAGGTATATCAGAGAGGAATGAGAAGACGCATCCAGCCAAAATTTTTAACAAACAACACAAACACATATAGTAATTAACCACCTAAGTGCGATCAAACATTCACAGACTGTCCAAACGGGACAATTCAAGACTTTGAGTTAGATATACACATTCTCATCATTCAAAATGAGAACGTGCACATCAATCCCAAAGTCTTGAACGGGTAGATTGATTGACACGGGCTTAACACGCTCTCCTAAGATACGTGCAATGTTAGGTTGCACCCACGCATCTCAGCTAACATACAACACCCAACTAATTAAATATTGACAAGATACTAACACATTCTAAAAACATAGCAATAACATGTGAAATTGACAATACATGTACACAATGAAAACATGAATTTTATTGTAACATCCAACACATTCAGTTAATTTTCTTGGTCGGCTGTACCATCCCAACCTTATGAGTTTGATAGGGTACTGTTTGGAGGATGACCACCGGCTGCTGGTGTATGAGTTCATGCCACGGGGAAGCCTGGAGAACCATCTTTTTAGGAGTATGTCTGTTTCGATTATTCTCTACACCGTTTGGTTTGCTGACTCATTTAGGCACCTGTTTTCTTAAAGAAAAAAAATTGCAATGCGCAGTGGCCTCACCTTTTACCCAATGGTTACCTACGTAGTTCTTTTGAATCAGTTTTTGAACCCCACAATGTCGATTCTGCAGGGGGTTCATACTTCCAGCCTCTCTCCTGGAACCTTAGGATGAAGGTTGCTCTTGGAGCCGCAAAGGGGCTGGCCTTTCTGCATGGTGCTGAAACAAAGGTTATATATCGGGATTTTAAGACATCAAATGTGCTTCTTGATTCAGTAAGTGGAGACCCTTGTCTTATAGTTGATGGATGATATGTTTTCTTGATTAACGTTCCCCGTCATGATGTTCTGCCTCTCAAATCCCTTCTTTGCAAACCTACAAAATTATAATGCCAAGCTTTCCGACTTTGGCTTGGCAAAAGATGGACCAACTGGTAACAAGAGCCATGTGTCAACTAGGGTCATGGGAACATACGGATATGCTGCTCCTGAGTACCTTGCAACAGGTCAACCTTTGGTTCCAAACTGCTTGTATGTCCCTCCATCTTTTTGTCTTTAGGTGTTCCATTTTCAAGTGCTGATCAGTGTGTCTCAGATTTTTGGATGGCATTTGTCTTGCTTTTTTTTTTCTCTGTGGGTAACAAGATGCCATTTTCTCTTCGTAAATGAGAAAATTGTGCCGAAATGACACGAGGAGTCGGCAAATAATTCGGATTAAAACAGAAACTGAGTTGGTAAGGGACCTTGAATAAAACATAGATTACCCATGAATTTCTCCTTGAATAAAGTGTTGACAGCTCAGGAATATTTGATCTGGAGAGTGATAGTATTGTCCATTGGCATGATTAAGATTCTCTAGTGTAATATTTGATTGTCATCTCCGAGATATTTTTGGAGTGAATTAGGGGCGGGTATATCACCCCGACTGACCCACTCCTAACCCACCTCGGGTGATTTATTTCACCCCTTTTTAAGAATTCACATACCCTAACTTTATCTCTAACCGACTCCGATTAAGAAAAAAAAACGAACTAAATAAGAATAACTCGTCTCACCCTAATTAATCTATCGTAATCGGATTTACTTCTTTATCAAAGTGGCCCTACGAAATTAGTCCATCGCTTGCGGGTCGTGACAAAGTGCCTTCAAACGTTAAGATTGCGTTTGAGAACGCAGATAGAAAAAGAGGCCATGGAATGATTATTTAAGCCTCAGTCTTTAAATAAAACTCTAGTGACACGTATTACATCTGTTGAATTTTTACACTATTTTTGGTTCTCATAAGAATGATGGGGTCATATGTAGAGTTCATCTTGTACCTTTGCTTTAAAATTCTCATAATCCAATGTTTGGATTTGTTGGTTCTCAAGTTCTTGGATTTTGGGTTTGCTACAGTTTTAAATCGAAAAATAAGAATTGGGGAAAATACATGACACAATAAATGGACTGCATATTGAAGCCTGAACATTAATAACGGACCGGACAAACTAAAAAGATAATCTTATAATATTTCACACTATTTTACAGGAGAACAAATGATATGTGGACACCATCTCAAGAGTCTTAAATAAATCAGGTTCATTGCACGAGCATAGCCCCTCCCCCGGAGCCCCTCCACCGGAGCCCCTCCCCCTGCGCAGCCCCCCCTCCACCGGAGCCCCTCCCCCTGCGCAACCCCCTCCCCTCCACCGGAGCCCCTCCCCCTGCGCAACCCCCTCCCCTCCACCGGAGCCCCCTCCCCCTCACCCCTGCGGAGCCCCCTCCCCTCCACCGGAGCCCATCCCCCTGCGCAGCCCCCCCTCCACCGGAGCCCCTCCCCCTGCGCAGCCCCCTCCCCTCCACCGGAGCCCCCTCCCCCTCACCCCACCGGAGCCCCTCCCCCTGCGCAGCCCCCTCCCGTCCACCGGAGCCCCCTCCCCCTCACCCCTGCGGAGCCCCCTCCCCTCCACCGGAGCCCCTCCCCCTCCCCTGCGCAGCCCCCTCCCCCTCCCCTGCGGAGCCCCCTCCCCCTCACCCGAGCTCCACCCCCCCTCCCAGACCAACCTCCCCCCCCCCCCCCCCCCCCCCGAAACCCCCCTCACTGGAACCCCTCCAAGAAGAAAAAAAATGAGAAATAGGGCATGGTCGATGGCCGGCGGGGAGGGAGAGGGGGGGGGAGAGAGGCGCGGGGCTGGAGGGAGAGGAGAGGGGGGGGAGATCGAGAGGGAGAGGACTTACCAGACCGAGGAGGGTGACGACGAGGACGACGGGGACCGACGAGGTCGACGGCGAGGATGGTGCGGGGCTGGCCGAGACAGCGAGCTCCGGCGTCCGTCCACCACCACGCCGCTCGCCACGCCCGTGGCCGCAAGGCAGAGGGGGGGGGGAGGGCGAGGGGGCCGGAGGGGGAGGGGAGAGCTCCGGTGGAGGAAGGGGTATCAGAAGTAAATGCAGGGGGGAGATGGTCGCGGGGTAAATGCAGTCATATCAGCGACCGATTAGAGACCGAACTAAATTCGGTCGCCAAAACGGTCTCCAATTCGGTCGATTTTGAAAAAAAGAGCCCGGAATAAATTCGAGCTAAATATAGCGACCGATTGGAGACCGAACTAAATTCGGTCGCCAAAACGGTCTCAGATATGCGACCGATTATTTCGGTCGCCGAATTGGTCTCTATTTGGGACCGACTAGCGACCGATTTAATCGGTCTCTAATTCGGTCGCTATAGCCACTTTTTCTTGTAGCCCCTCCCCCTCCCACCTACTGCGGCCTCCCACCGCCCAGAACCCCCCTCCCACCTTCGGCGGCCACCACCGCCCCCCACCACCTCTCCCACCTCCGGCGGCCCCCACCGCCCAGATCGCCCCCTCCGGCCACCACCGCCCCCCTCCCTCCGGCGGCCCCCACCGCCCAGATCCCCCCCCGGCCACCACCGCCCACCCTCCCTCTCCCACCTCCTGCGGCCCCCAACCGCCCAGAACGCCCCCCTCCCACCTCAGGCAGCCCACAACGCCGAGTTCGCCCCCCCGGCCACCACCGCCCCCCCACCACCTCTCCCACCTATGACGGCCTCCACCGCCTAGATCGGCCCCCCCTCCCTCCGGCGGCCAGATCGCCCCCCCTCCCTCCCCCCACCTCCGGCGCCCCCCACTAATGTTGATCGCCCCCCCCACCCCTCTCTCCCCCACCTCCGGCGGTCCCCCACAGGTGCATACCATTTAACAAAAAAAAAAAATTCACCTACCTCCGATCGCCGCCCTGAGCCGCCCAAAGCCACCGTCCGCCGCTCTGACCGTCGTCGACCGCCATCCAACGCCGCTGCACCGCCGCTCGCCGGTGGGAGGGATGGAGGAAGAGCCTCCCCTCCGGCCCGTTAAATGGGCGAACCGTCCCGACCCGCTCGTACCAAGCCGGGTCCCGCCTCGCACCGGATCGGTAAGTGGCGGGACGCACGGGACCATGCGGTCCAGTGCCTCCCGTCCACGACCCCCAGCCCGTGCGACCCGGCATCCGCCTGGGTCGGGTCGGGTCGGGTCGTGCAGGTCAGTGCGACTCGGGACGGGACGGCAAACCATGATTTTAACTAGGTTATCTTTATCATAAGTTTAATATCATCATAAATCTTATCATTCTTTTATACGATAGATCCTAAACATCAAAAATTATTATTTTTTGGAATTTTTTATCTATCGATTAAAATTATATCTTTTTGTCACTCTATTATTACTAAAATTGAAGTGTATAAATTATGTCTTACTCTGACTAATTCTAAAACTTTTAGGGCGGCTTTGATAACCGGCTTGTCGGCCGGTTATCTCAACCGGGGGACAGGTGGGCCCCGCCTCCCTCTCACCTCCCCTCACACATACGACCCTAACCGGGGTCGGGTATCTTAATCGACCCTTCGGGGTCGATTAACTTACCCTTACCCTGTTATCAAAAAGGGCCTTAAGATATTTCTCGGATCGTTCTAACTTAATATTTATACCATGAATACTATTATTAATTAATATAATATCATCTTCAAATATTATACGTGACATAATCATGTAATTATTTTAATAATTAATATATAACCCAGATAAGAAGGTACGAATTTGATCGTATAACTTTGATAGAAAACTACTCTAATATTGGAGCCCACTTGCTCGAATATCTTACCCGGGGTCAAGGTGGTTGTGTGTGAGACATGAGAGTGAGGTCCGCAGTTTCTCTTTCATCAGTTAAAAAATTCTACTCTACCTTGTTCTAATATCAAAGTAGCCTAAAGTTCAGGACGTGAGATAATATTACAATTCACGTGGATGGTTGTCATTGGAGAATCGCCCTTTCCGTGTCGCATAAGCCGACCAAGACTGTATCTCTTCGTCTGATGTTCCCCACACCCAAAACAATACGCCAATCCTCTACTATGGTAAAACCGGTATCGTGTCATCTATTCATTGGTTACAGCTACTAGACTACAGGGTAACGAATAGTACCATTCTCCATGGGGTACTCGTCGCAGCCGAAAGGGTTTTTGCCTTTTAGTATTTTATTTTTGTTCACATTTTTTTGTCTCTGACTCTCAGTGAGTCAGTGACCCTGTGAAGAGAGATTTATTTCCGAAGCCTGCGACCCCAGAGGACACCTGCTGTCTTGGCGCGTCGCAAACCCAACTATTTCTGCGGGAATCTCGATCACTGTCGTCTCCCCCCGCTTCGGTCACTTCCAGCCCCCAATTCGATCGGATCGCCGCTTCTTCCGCAGAAAATGGTGCGTCTCTTGATCTCTCTAGGTCTGGTTTCCTTAGTACTGTCTCCACCTTCCCCGTCGATGGCGTCCTCTGGTTGTTCAGCTGCTTTTAGCTGGCCTGTCGCCCATGATCTGCGCGATCGCGTTGGCTTTTCATGCATAGCGGTTACGTTCGGTCGATTTGTTTGACGGGGTCTCTTTTCCTTCCCGAGATTGGCTACGTTTTTCTGGTTTTTGTTTCTCTTGGTGTGCGATGTTTCCTAAATAAGTGGATTGCCATTTCGGTGATGCCGCTTGGGGCTGTGTGATTCTTGGATTTTCGAGCTTCAGCGTTGGCCATCTATCGGAACGATTCCTGCTTTTAATAGTTTTGGTTTCTTTTAATTTTTTTTGAGGAATTTAAGGATCCTAAGGAGTAATGGATTCTTGGAACTCTATATGTTGACCCTTCTTGTGCCCGGTGTTGTAAAATTTTTAGATCTTCTGATGCCGAAGGCTGATCTAGTTTATGATGGCCCTGGCATGCAATTTCCCCTTTTCCAGGAAGAGCTCGCCTATTTCCATCTTCTTGTTTACACACGGTATCTAGGTCCTCCAAGTGCGCTGCACTCTAGTGCAGGAGTTAGTACTACAACTCAGAGGTAGTTCTTTCACTTGCCAACGCATGTCATGGAAGTTTGGTCTGACATTCTATTGTTCGAAGTTACCCTAGTCAGTTCCTTGCCACTGCCTTGCAGAGGGTTAAGCATGAGGCTGTTGAATGACCACAAAACTGTATATGTTGACCCTTATTGTGCTTGCTGTTGTGTACTTTCTGAGATCTTATGTTACATGAGGCTGATCTAGTTTATGATGGTCCTGGCATGCAATTTTCTCTTTGCATGTGGAGCTTGCTCTCTCCATATTTGTGTTGACACTCGCGGCATCTAGAAATCTAGTGTGCCGCACTCTAGTGCAGGGGTTAGATTCTGCAACTTAGAGGTGGTTCTTTCAGTCGCCAACAGATGTCACGGAAGCTTGGTCAGACATTCGATTGTTCCAAGCTACCATAGTCAGTTCCTTGCCACCACGTCGGGGAGGGCAGGCATTAGGATGCTGCATGATCATAAAACTTTGCTGAACGCTTATATCCTTTATGGGATTGGGATCTACCTTAACTGTTGAGCTGAGATGAGGCTTATGTAATGCATATTTTCTCCACCTAATTATCAAACTGTTATTGTCTAATAATATTCTGACAATATTTATTTGTATCAACAGGTGGCCATGTTGTTGGCTATTATTATTTAGTAAGACACTTTCAAAAAAAATATTATTTAGGAAAAACTATTAGAATGGGCTAAAAGATCCTCAAAATATCCATTCGGACACTTTGGATTCAAAGTAACTAAAAAGCATACTCGTTCTGAAGTTTCTATCCATAAAGGAGAAAAGTTTCCCTCCCCCCTACATACTATAAAAAATGCCCTCAATTGTTTTACAAATGAATTCCTCTTATTCGAGTCTATGTAGCATGATTTTTAACACCAAAATGAAGTAAACGAAAGCATGATTATTGCATTGGCTAGGAACAAAATATAAAGCTAACTTATTTGCATCATTATACAAAAGGGAAGATGAACCAATGAAATATGCTATTTTCATCTCTAAAATATTTTGTATCTCAATATATTTATTTATATTATGATGTTTCTATTATCACATGTTGGTTCAGATGGAGGTTTGGAGACACTCAAATGGAATTCAGAGCATCATAGTAAATGATATCTTCTTTTAGATATTTTGTGATCGAAGATATAGATGTCGTATTATGTAGATTTAGACTAATGAAAATTCATTTTTGAAACAATTGACGGCATTATCAGTAGCATATTAGGAAAAAATGCTTTTGCCTCTTATGATACGAGGTTCAGAAGGTCAGGGTTCCCCTATTGCGTATTTTGAAAGTCTTTTAGCCCATTTCTTTAATTTTCCTATTATTTACAGCTTCCCTGAAATTTGTGATATTTTCTCTTCCCTTGTTTGAAGACCACATTGTTGCCATTAACATTATACAAGGCGTTCACTTCAAGTATGCTTATGTTTATCTATCAAGTTTTACAGGCCAATGCAGCATCTGGGATGGCTGTGAATGATGATTGCAAGCTGAAGTTTTTAGAATTGAAGGCAAAGCGAACTTACCGCTTCATAGTTTACAAGATTGATGAGAAGCTGAAGCAGGTTGTCGTGGAGAAGCTTGGGGAGCCTACTCTTAATTATGAGGATTTCACTGCTAGTCTCCCTGCAAGTGAATGTCGATATGCCATTTATGACTTTGATTTTGTAACAGAAGAGAACTGCCAGAAGAGCAAAATCTTTTTCATTGCATGGTAATGCTTCATCTCATCCTATGTATTTTTAGTTAACTTCCACTGCTTTCTTTTCACCATTGTTGTTGTTTTTTGGTTTGTTTTCTTTTGAAGGTCCCCTGATACCTCGAGAGTGAGAAGCAAAATGCTGTATGCAAGTTCCAAAGACAGATTCAAGAGGGAACTGGATGGTATTCAGGTGGAATTGCAAGCTACTGATCCAACTGAAATGGGGCTCGATGTCATCAGAGGCCGAGCAAATTAAATACATAGACCGACCTGCAGTGAAAATTTACTCCTAGTAAAATGTTTATATTTTGTGGGATGATGGGGTTTCAGGATGTGCATGTGACATGAGCGCACCATTCTGGATGTCTTTACACTCCAATCCTTACTTTCCTTCATGATTTGCTATTTTGTGAACCTATGTGACATGTCTTTGTAGCCTGATTTCTGCAGGCTAATGCTGTTTGGTAGTCTGAGATATCTGGCTAAGCAATGCTTATTGCTTGATTTGCGGATCTAAAACTGGTTTCTTGGCCATTATGACTGTTCTCTGGAAACAGCTTTTTTGGATTGCCTTGAAAACTTTTATTTCTTATTGTACATGTGGTGTTACAACCGAGGACATGGTGCTATTACTGCCTTGAAAGGTTTCATGTTGGATCATTGACTCTCATTTGCTTTTCCTGTCTAGGCACAGCTGATATACACAACTTCTCCACTCCTGCTTCAGTTCACTATTCTAGATGCATTTTCTGTTTTTCAATGAGTAGGCAATGCATGATTGACCCAATGATAAGGCATATACCTAATGAAGATATCAATTGAGAGTGCCCAGAATTGTCTTACCTCAAATTTCGATCAAATGCGAGACTGATCACAATCGATCCTGGACTAACATCATGGTTCTATTCATGTACGATCAAGTTGCTCTTGTGTAGAACACCTTTTGCAGCAGCAGTAGGAAGATCAGGGAACACCTTGTGCAGCAACAAGTGATCTGCTATGCTTTCACAAGGTTTGGCAGCTGCACCCCTTGTTGCCCATGGTGGTGTAAGCTAGAGACCTGGAAGTTCACTTATTGTGATTGCAACCCTGCAGTGTAAATCTCAAAGACGAAGGGGAAAAAGTTGAAAGAAGATGATGCACATCTTCGTAGACTCTTCTTCAGGCCCTTCTGTTGCATACCTGCTAGTGGTTTTTATTACGAGGCTGATTGTTGAAGTTGAGTGGCACACTTATAATTGTTTTGCAAGGTGCACGCTTTGCGGCTGGTTGAACACCCTTGTGATTGGCAGCTGTCTTTATGGCAGCTGTTGGTGGTGTTGCTACTGTTTTTGGCAGAGTGGACACAAGATAGTGAAGTGAATCTCCTTTGGTGAGCAGCGCACAGAGAGAGCTGTTTGACTCACCTGACTTGGTACAGGGAGGGAGGGAGGGAGTGCACAGAGGGAGCTGTTTGACTCACCTGACTATTGGTGGTGTTACTGCTGGTTTTGGCAGAGTGGACACAAGACAGTAGAATGATTCTCCTACGGTGAGCAGTGCACTGAGAGCTGTTTGACTCACTTGACTAGGTACATAAGGGAGGGAGGGAGGGAGGGACCTGACCAGGTACAAATGTATTGGATAGACTGCACCCACAAAAGGTCTATGTTCTAGGTAGAGAGAGAGATGAGATGAGAGAGAGAGATGAATTTGATTGGTACAGGTAATTTGTATCTGAATAACCCGACTAGGTACATATGTATTGGATAGACTGCACCCACAAAAAAGTTTTTTTTCTAGGGAGGGACAGAGGGAGATACATATGTATTGGATAGACTGCACCCACTAGAAAGGTTTTTTTTTCTAGGGAGGGAGGGGGAGAGATAGAGAGATGAATTTCATTGGTACACGTTGATTGGTACATGTAATTTGTATCTGAATAACCTGATTAGGTACATATGTATTGGATAGACTGTACCCACAAAAAGGTTTTTTTTCCAGGTTAGAACGATTGGTCTGGAACTGCAACTGCCCACTTGTGCTGGTTGACTTGGAGCTGCTTTAGCCAGTTTTGATAACTTGACCTGGAGCTGTGCTTGCAAAATTAGAGCACTTAAGCTGAAGTTTTTTGCATCCAGAACTTCCTCTCCTTGTGTGGGGCTTCAGGCATGAAAAGAAGTTACTCTAGATTATTATTTCGGTTTATGTCAAGTTCTGAACATTTTTTGTCACAATCATCTCATCTTGCCCATGCCCTGTACCCTCTGCAGATGAAGTAAGCTTTATGCAGCAATGTCATGGACGTATGGCTTGCAGGCTTAAAAGGTAGTGTGGCTTAGCGCAGACTAGTCCTCTACCTTCCCTTGATGTCTTTACTTCCTTCTACCTGACATCCTTATGACCTCATCGTGCTAATGGAAAAAAAATAAGGAGGGGCTATAAAAGCCTGTAATAGCTATGAGGAGAAAGTGTGAACTTCGATTAAACTGATTGAAATGGAATCTACTGGGATCAGTAACATCATTGCAGGCACCATGTTATTGGTGTGGTGGTGGGGGAAAGCTCGGAGGGAATATGGGATTGGCATTGAGTTCTTTCCAGTCTGGATGGGGGATGGCAGCAGATGAAAAAAAGGTGAAGTTGTTTGGCCATTCAAGTGCTGGGACAAACCAGAGGGCAATGGCTGGTGCTTGCCAAAGGGGAGAAGATGGAAGATGTGCTTCTTCCTCTCTCTCTCTCTATATATATATATATGTGTGTGTGTGTTGTGTGTGTGTGTGTCTCTCACTGTGGGGGGTTCAGCGGTTGGGTAGAATTGTGCACTCAGGTGATTGCATGTGTTGGAGGGAAACCATTGTGAAAGAAGGAAAAGAAGGGAGAACGGTGGTCAGCCGGTGGGGTCCCGGTGCATCCCAGAGGGAAGAAGTAGAGGTAACAGGTGCACGTGTGCTGGTTGGGGGGGGGGGATGTTGTGGGGTTGGGTTGGTGTTGAGTGCTAGTTCAAGGGAGGGGAAAGAAGGAGAATAATAGGTTTTGTGTCGAGTGCTGGTGCATGCAGGATGAAGAAAAAGAAGTAGAAGGGAAAGTGGGGGTGTGGTTAGTGTTGAGTGATTGTTTGGGGTGGGGGGTTGGCATCAGGGCTAGTTCATGCTAAATGGAAGCCGGAGGAGGAATGATGAGGAAGAGGTGGGAGATTTTCATCTGTCAGGTGATGCCAGGGGACAATTACTTTCCTTATCTGCCTGGAGTGGGTTTTTCTCTTTGAATCTGGAAATGTTTTCCTTATTTTGGTTGTAAACCTCATTGGAGCACTTTTAGACAAAGGACAAGTTGTTTGGAGGTACCTTAGATGGTTCCCAAAGTCTGCATAATCTCTGAAATACTGCCGTAAGCTCAAAGTTCAATTAGAATAACATTCCCTCTCCCCCTTTCAACATGGTATAGTTTTTTTTGGTAGGTGATTTTACTACAGTAGCAAGGTAGTCGGTCAACACTGGAAGCAACTTTGTAGTAAAGCCATTGGATTGCCATTTGATGTTGGTCAATGATGAAAAGCTGGCATAGCACTCAGTCCTGTGGATCCTGACCTAATGTTAGAATAAAAGTAGCCTGAGCCTTGTCAGAAAGGTATTAAATTTGTTCCCGGTTCGACTCCACCTTGTTATCACTGGTTTGTAGTGAGAGAGAAATCTGTGCTTGTTATTCGATGATACTGCATTTGCTGTACGAATTGGAGATCATGGAGAAATCTCGAAGGGTGTCACTCTGCTGAGTAAATAAGCTGCTTAGCATGGATTTTGGAAAGTCGGAAGTTCATTTTCTTCAGTATACACTTTCAAAAAAAAATTCTTCAGTATACATAGTAACATTTGAAAAGTTTTGAATTTGGTTTGTTCTGTGTCTTAATACAAAGTTACAAATTCCAGGAGCTCAAGCTGCATAGTGCCATCAATACCTATGTGGGGGTTCAATTGTCTGCAACAGCTTGATGTGCAGATTAGATTGTGGTCATTGATATGCATGTCTGTTAGTTGTTTTTTTTTGGGTGCTTATCAACCTACGGTAGTCTAGTAGTCCAAGCCTTGCTTTCTTCATATCAAGGTTTGCAATTCTCTTGATTAGAGAACTGATCACAACAAATGGCAGATTTTGCTCTTGTTCATTGACATGGGCCTGTCTGAATTGTCCACTCTACTGATTTGAGTGCATATCCTATATTCCTAAATGGCAGTGATTGAGTTAGTCTCATTGTTTCCTGCACAAAGCATGGTAAGGTGAGGTTTATTCTTTCAGTACATGCAATGAGAATTGCTCGAGTTTGATTTATTATGCTCAAGGTTTAATAGTTAGAAGATGTTAGATGTTATATAATGCAATACCATCATTCTTACTGATATTTATGAACCAGAGATGCAAAGTATTGTTTTTTGTTTTAAAACTAAATCACTAGACTCTTGGTGTCCTGGCATATTGGCCTATGTAATTGTGGCATCTGTAACTCATGGAGCATATAGGGTACAATGTTTGTAAACTAGGTTACGTTGTCATTACATATTGGAAATGCATGATCACATGCATTCCATTCTTGATTCAATCTGCATGTCTGCCTGCTGCATGTACTGGCTTCTTTTTCTCTTGAAAGTGGATAGTACCATGTATTATAAAATCAAAAAGAAGGTATATACAAAGGAGGGAGTACTCCCACAAAGCTCCCAATTTCAGGAAGCGGCAGGATGCACACTGCCTCTGGAGCAAAGGGAAAGAAAAGAAATACAAAACCTTGGCCACCAAAGCTGGCCCCCACCCCAAGCAAAAAGGAATGCCAAGGTCAAACAAACAACCGAACTAGCTCCTTATTCTGCCATATCAAGAGATCCACACACACCAAAGAACTCCCCTGAACAACTGCCAACACTACCAAAATCCCTCACCCCCTCCAAGAGCAGTGTTTCTCACGCTCCTCCCTCTTTATAAGCTCTCAGCCCTTCTCCTTTCTCCTAGCTCTCTGCCGGTTCCTCCCTATCCTCTTCTCTCTCCCCATCTCCTCTTCTCTTGGATCTATCTATCTTCGCCTTCGCCTTCCTAACTATATCTGCTTGCTGTCTCCTTTGGATTCTGCAAAAGCCAGACCTTACATCCTTATCAATCCCTGCAGTGGACACTCCGATCGGACTAGACTCCTCTCTAGCATGTTCCCCCATGAAACTCTCCACCCTAGCTAAGATTTCCTTGACTTCCTCTTTGCGAAGAGCCCCTTCTCCTTCCCCATATGAACACCCCTCCTCGTGAAGTGATTCCACAACAATTCCCACCTTCGCCAGATGATCACCCATAGGCTGACCAGAAGGAATCTACACCACTGGGAGACCCTCTCCCTCTCGCTGTAGTACAAGAGATGCGGGAGGCAGAGCCAGGTTATGCTGCTGATCGCCAACCCCACTAGAAGAATCCTAGGTCTCATGCTGGCCTATCTCATGCCAGTCTGGTGGGCCCTCTGGCAAGACCGCATCTCCCGGGAACTCTCCAACTATAGCCTCTTCTGCATGTCCAGACGTATCCCCTGCTTCAAGTCCCAGAAGAGGCTGTCCGGACTTCTCACCATTCAGGGGCGAGAGGATAGCCAGAGCCCTGAGGGCTCCGTCCCCCTCCCTACCACCACTACAGCCGCCGCCGTCAGACCTCACTGTGGCTTTTTGGCCCAATATTGTAGGGTGAAAGATCTTCCTCCAAGCCGGACATACGACTTTCATCGAATACGGCTTTCCACAGAATTCTATATGTATCTATATCAATGAATTTTGTTTACTCACTTTAAATTAAATTGAGTATCCGTTTCCCTCCTTTTTCTGCTAGGATTGGAAATCTTGTATTTTACATATCTATATGATCTATCCAAACTGTCTGAGTGTTATCCTCCGGAATCGAGGATCTTCAATGTCCATGAACCAGCTTGAATAAGTCAGGGGCCTTCTGTTTTCATTTTCCTGTCCCTATGAATCCATATGATTATAGGGTAATGCTTCTAGTTCTATGGACCAACTGACTGACCAGCCACAAACAAGTACTAATGAGATGAGAAAATTAAACTAAAAGAAGACGTTTGGGGAGCTCCGAAAGCGTCCAGAATGAGGATGCTTGGCTGGCCAAGAACGACCACTGAATGCCCGGGATAAGGGGCGGCCTCAGCCTTGCGCCGCTTCTACCTCATCCTCGACCGAGCCCTCTGCTGTCGAGCCAAGCACCGACTGCACCTGCTCTTCACGGGCAGCCAATGTAAGAGCCACTGTCGACCCATCTCAGGCTGGGAGGGAGAACCCGTGGCAGCGGGCAGCAGTAGCGTCCCCTTAAGGACAACCTCACCAGACCCTCCCTGCCCTTCCACCCGCTGATGCCACCTGGAGACGGGGACTGGCAGGTTTGGCACTGTTGCAGGGGAGATGAGTTGCTTGGGAGATGCCGCAGAGACCGAAGCCTGCTTGGCCACCTCCGACACCTCCCCCTCCCCTACACCGGCACGCCATCTGTCTTCAGCAGGCCTGTCTGGCGACAGGGCCGGCGACACCGTCCGCAAGGGGTTGGCCCCCTGGTGCTCCATCTGGCGATTCTGGCCTTCTGAGCCCCCTTGGTGCTCTACGCATGTACTGGCTTCTTAGATCTTTTAAACGCTGGGGGGGTGGGGGGAAGGGCATGGTAAAGGAAGCTGTGAGTTTGGTACAAGAGGAGGCTGTCAAGGGATTCATCCCCAATAAGTTCACTTTCAATACTCTGATCAATGGGTTCTGCAAAGTTGGGCATGCCATGCATGCACTTGAAATCCTAGATGTGATGCTTCTGAAAGGTTTTGATCCTGATATCTTCACTTACAATACGATAGTAACTGGGTCGTGTAAAGTATGTGAGATTGAAGAGGCCAGTGGGGTGCTGAATCAGATGGTGGAGAGGGATTGCCTCCAAAATATGGTATCATATAATACTCTGATCAGTACTGTGTGTGCAAATAATCGGATTGAAGAAGCTATGGAACTTGCAAGTGTTCTCACAGTCAAGGGTCTTATGCCTGATGTATGCACTTTTAGTGCATTACTCAATGGTCTCCACAAGGATGGAAATCACATGATTGCTATGGAATTGCTTAAGGAGTTGAACAATGGGTGCACCCATATGAATTCACTTACAATATGTTAGTTGACCATCTATTCTCCAATGGCAGACTGGAGGCGGCTCTGACCCTGTTGAAGGAAATCGAAGAAACTGGTTGTGCTCGAAGTGTAGGAAATGGAAGGCTCTGGACCTGTAAGTTACTCTGATTGATGGTCTCTGCAAGGATAAAAGAGTTGAAGATGCAGAGGAGATCTTTGATCAAATGGAGCTGCAAGGTGTTTCAAGAAATTTGGTAACTTACAATTCGCTCATAGATGGCATATGCAAGGACAGTAAGGTTGATGAGGCCGTGGAACTGATGGACCAGATGATAATGGAAGGATCAAAACCTGATAAACTCACTTACAACTCTTTAGTCTCATTCTATTGCAAAGCAGGAAACATCAAGAGAGCAGCAGATATAGTCCAAACAACGACATCAAGTGGGTGTGAACCTGATGTGGTAACCTACGGAACTCTCATTGCTGGTCTGTGTAAAGCAGGAAGAGCACAGGTTACTGCTAAGCTCCTAAAAACAATATGGATGAAAGGGATGATACCAACCCCAAAGGCTTATAACCTTTTGATTCAAGCACTTTTTAAACAAAATAAAACCAGAGAAGCTGTGAGGCTCTTTGGAGAAATGACGTCAAAGGGCAGACCAGCAGATGCCTTGTCATATAAAATCATCATCCGTGGACTCTGCTGCGGAGGAGGACCTACAGCAGAAGCTGTTGATTTTCTGGTGGAGATGATAGAAAATGGGTTCATTCCAGAATTTCCACATTCTTGTTGCTTGCTGAACGTCCTAGGTTTAGCCATGGAGGATACACTTAACAGTGTAGTCGAATTGGTCATGAATAAGGCTGATTTTTCAGACAGCGAGACTGCCATGTTTAAGGGTTCTTTCAAGGATTTTTTTTTTTTCGACGACGAGGAACCTGGTGGAGTGGCGTGTTTTTTCAACATTTGCAAGTTTCATGATGGACACTTGGCCAACTCTTGAAGAGAAGAGAGGCTTCAAATGTCTACCAGTGAAAACATTCCTGTGGGAAGTTATGCTGGAAGAACTAGCAAGAAAGAAAAGGAAAACACATCGCCCTGTCTTCTAACCACAGGAATATTTAAAATGAGTGTAGAGACTGATGAAAAATGTCTGGCATAGTGCAGCACAAAATGTATGAACTGCATGACGTGTGGCAGTGGGTGAAGTTGTTGATTATATGGCTAATCTTTCCCAGCACAACATGAGTGGAATTTTGTCCAAGTCATGATCTGAATGGATTCAAGGATCTTTGTGACACCCTTATAAGGTTCAAGATTTATATGTACATTTATCCCCCTTTAGTAATACATATGACATTGCTTTTAACTCAACCATTTGGGATTAGCTTAATCAATGTAAAATAATTCACAAGTGATGGCAAACACAGATTATACATTCTCTATCCTCATTCCTTTACAAATGCCAGTCAGACAACCCTGAATGATTATGACCCATCAGTCAATGTAATTTTACCCAGAAAATCATAGCGACTCTTCAATGATCAGCTCAGAAGGCTAGTTCCATGCATCATCTTTTCTTAGGAGGAGGCCTCCATTATAAGGTGTAGCATGTTGCAGTCTTGCAGAATATATCCTAGGCACAAATGCTCACTTTTCAGGGAACAGGAAAGAAATGCTGTGGAGGCAACCATATTCTTTTTTCAAAAGTGAATGGTACCATGTTTGTATTAAAAAAAATAAGGTGAGTCTGAAAGGGGAATATACAAGTAGAGTTTGTTAACCTTGGGAGAAATGGGATGTGGGAGTTAGATATCATTGGATTTGAACTCAGGTCTCTGACACTTGTCGTAGACCCGAGTATTATTGTGCTAAGTTCCCGTCATCATAAAAGAAAAAAACATACAAGTATAGGAGTGAGGTTATCAAAAAAAATCCCCCCCTACAAAAACACACCTAGGTGGTGTGCTCATTCCCCCTCCCCCCAAAAAAAAAGGCCAAGAAAGGACGAAGAGTAAACATTGCCATTACAAAGAAGTCTAGCCCACTCCATAATTCTGTCCGCCACAAAAAACAGACATCTTTCTTAAATATTCTTCTATGATCTGCCAGTCAGTCCTTAGGCCCCATAGATTCCCCACCTGCTGAGGAGGCTCCCCATCGATACAAAACGAGGGATGGGGCGCTGAAGCCTGCTGAGCAGTGAGCAGCACCTGCCGCACCACTCGCCTAAACGAGGTGACCAATGGACTCATCGGCAAAAAATGTACGACGTCCTGGAAATGGGAATTCCTTCCTTGTGTTCTCACTAGGTTTGGCTTCAGCGTGGAATGTTTTGTTACATGCAAGTCGCCTTCAGTAAGTTGCTGTTCCCTGCCTCGTGTAATGTGACTATTCATGTATTCTTCATATCCATGCGTACCCTACATCAAGGGTTGCCTTCAGATCCCAGTCTCCTTATTTTGACAGAGGCGGCTTTAAGTCGAGCACTGTCTTCACTGTACGGGCAGGGGATTGTAATGTCCATACCGATATGCTTCAAAGATGCCTGGCCATCTCTCACTGCCCCTGCAGATGACACTCTTATCTTCACAAGTTGGTTCTTCTGCTCGTTCCCAAATCCACTCTCTTTATGTATTGTCATCTCCACAGTCCATACTATCAAGGTTTGCAGGATCGAGCCGGGACGGACCCGCATGGCTAGACCCGACTCAGGCGGTGGGTAAGATGTCCGGGATGTGGATCGTGATCGAGACGTTTCATATATTTAATATTTTATTTTAAATATAAAATATTTTATAAATAAGATGGTTAAATATCTTCGTCGATTTAGAGGTAGTTTGAGTTCAAAACTCACAAATTACAGGTGTTATTTTGATTTTTTTTTAAGATTTTCATATAAAACAATCAAAATCTCAAGGGCGCTCAACAGATTTAAACCCAAGACATCTTAAACGAAATGCACAAATCACTTAACCAAATGGGCTAAAAAATTTGTTGCATTATTATATATGTATTATATATATAAAGAGTCTTTTTTTTATTTTGACATTTTATGAGATGGATTTAGATAGAGCGGGGCAGTATCGTCCTGTCCTAGGCCGTGATCGAGATGATTGAGACGCACGGGACAGTAAACCTTACATACTATGGAGATTACGAGGCAGAACTTTTACCATGTTTTCCCGGGGATCCAATGATGAAGGCCACCATTTAAGTGATCTGGTAGGAATCGATATGGATTCTGCAAATTAGCCTTCAGGTGAAACAGTTAGGTGGCTGTTCAGGTGCGGTGACGCTGGTGTCCGGTGTCCACGACTATAGAATCTTTGCTAACGATGAAATATCTTTTTAAATCATTTATCTGTCATTGTGCCCCTAACACGGTATTGAGTGACATTTAAGTAGACTTTGAGTTTAATGCTGAGCTAGAACCACTTTGGTTGAGAGAAATATGAGAACAGAAGCAACGGGTGGATTTTGTAAACAATTTAGAATTAAATTAGATAATGTCAAATGTATAAACTTATTCTTATAGTTAAATCTGTGTCTAAATTTTTGCACATATATACTTGATGATCTCTTTTGTACAGGTAATTTTGTGAAGCTTACCTTAGAAAGTTTTTACATTTATAAATTATGACAAGTTTCTTGGGATACTTGATCTTTTCACAAAACTGTACATGTAGATAAAGATCTCACAGTGAGTTTCTTTTTTTTTTTGTACTTGTACTCGAGATTTTAACCAAGTATATTGTGTTAAAATGATATTGGAGGATGTAAAGTTACGTAAGTATCTATAATTCTATAAGGGCGACTTTGATATTTGAATGGGGTTTACGAGCACGAAGTATTTGATGGTACACATCCGATTCCTCCGATAATCAAGGCCGAATGAACTTAACCGAGTTTGGTTGGTTCCCCAGTAACCATGGTCGGTTGAGATTTGCAAGAACTTTTACACGAATTACTCATTTGAGCTCAACCCATCGAATACGTCACCATAGAGGGGAGAAGCGGATGATGGATTCGACCTTGTCCCATTCGAATATCAAAGAGGGCAATATTTGTACTATTAAATCTTTAACTGTTACAGATGTACAATCACCCCTGCTTGTCTTTTCCATTTCGTCAATGATTCAAGCACAAATAAACTTGGTAAGGACAAATGCCATTGAAGTAAAAGGGAGATTTTCATCTTTTTTCCCCTTTTTTTGTCGAGGAGGAGGAGGCTGAGAGTTCAAAATCAGGCAAAAACTTTTTTACTAATAAATATAGTTCAAAATCATCACATTTGGAATCATTTGTTCCACAAGAACTTGTAGAAGATGTTGCCATAAACAAGTTTATGGAATAATTTTGTGGATCCTGTAATGTATTAGTTGTACTGAATGACAAACCAATGAATGTATTTCTTTGTGGCCATTTGGCTCCTAAATAAAATTCCGAATTTCTCTCAGCTCCCCCTCCAAATTAATGGTCTAATATACAAGGACAACCATACTCCTGGGAGGAAACTCTAAATTTTTTATAAACATACATTAGGGTCTATTATTTTTAACAATATTAAAGGAACATACTATTTAAGTTTATGTTTGAAATAAATAACAAATGAATTTGTGGCTATAGCTTTTGTTTAATTTCTAAGGCTAAGCACTTTGATAATGGAATAAGACAGTTAGGATGAGTTATTCTCGGATGAGTGAGTTACTCAAGTCTGAAAGTCGAAATACACCACTCGGGGTCGGACATGGTTAAGACCCTTAATCTGGGATTAGCTCATTCCCTATGTAACAATATGGATTAAAATAAATAAATAAATATTTTTTTAAATAAAATGAGAATAATTTTGATAAAATTAATATGAGCTAAATAAAATTTACAATAATTGAACTAGTGAAATGGGCAATAGTTAAAAACTTATTGGGTTTAAAAGAAGGAATTAATCTGTAAAATTTAAATTCTCTAAATTCTTAATTTTAATTGGGCCAAATTATGAATAAATGGGCCTAAAATCAGAGGAACCCCAAACTCCTAATTTTAATAGGCTAATTAGGCTTAATTCTAGAATCTAATGGGCCATAAGTCAAATCTAAACTCTATCCCACTAGAAGAGATCCTTTTATGCCAAATCCTAACCCTTATTAGGCCTAGAAGACGGTGGCCGGCGCTAATTAGTGGATAAACAATTGGGTAGATTTTATCGTTAGGAACTTTGAGTCGAATTAGAATTATATGGGTGGTTTAGCTGTATAAATAGAGCCCTAGATCATTCTAACCAACCCTAATAATTCATGATAGAGGTTGGAGGTCGTGATAGGGCGTGCTAGGGCGTAGATTGAGGAGGAGAGTCGAAGGTTTAGGCATTCGTGTTCTTCTTCCCTCTTCTTCCATAATTTGAATTAAAGGTAAGTGTTCTTCCATACCAAACCCTAATTGATCAAGCTTTAGATGCATGTTTAGTTCATTTCTAAACTTGTTTCCCCAATTTTAATTGCCTATGTTGCATGTATTTTACCGTTTTTGGACGAGGTACCGTCGTGTTAGGGTTTTATCGTCAGAACGACATTCTGTTTAAGATCGCGGACTCCATAGAAACCGCGTTCTGAAAATAGTGACGCGATAGACTACGATTTGGTTTTGATTTTAAAATTTTTGGTAATTGTTTATGAATGCACCTGATAAACAGGACGCGTTCATTTAAACACGTCGCCCAATATGAACACGTTCTTAAAAATTAACACCGACTTAATTTGACGTGATTTTTTGTTAATTAAAATCTCAGTTCTGAATGCAGCTCCTGTACAGACCGCGTCTTTAAGAACGTAGCTTGTATGCAGGACGCGTTCAAGAAAATAACGCCCTTATGGGCAGACGTGAATTTTCTTATTGTTGTAATGAATTTTAACAATGAAGTAATTATGAAGTTATTATGTTAAATAATAAATTAACTTTGGAAATAACTTTTAATTTATTAATAGCTAGCTGACTCTATCTTGTCATGGATTTAACCCTAATTCTTGTCTCGGTTCTTCTCTCTCTTTGATCTTATGAAATCTCTCATGACCTTATCTCACTCTCATGACATTATCCTTATGAAATTTTATTTATGCATGTTAAAATATGAGACATTAATTGGTTAATTGAAATTATTATTTTCATTGTATCTCTAGTTTTAATCCTTTTAATTATCTTAAGATTGGTATACTATGGTTTAAATTGTTGTTTTATGTGAAGATCATGTCATTCCGGTGGCCTGTATCTACCATATACTTAGTTTCTGGTTTTTGCATAGCCCTAATTCTTGGTGAAGTTAGAACCCTCCGTCGAATATTTCTTCCGCTGCACTAGAACTTCTTCACTAAGGCCTCCATAAGACTCCGCGAGTCATGAATTTTCACATGGACGCCGAGTTGGTTGTACCAAAAAAATCTTGAAAACATTCAGAATCACGTCTTAATGGCCTAAGATATGATTCAACTGGCATTTGGAACCATGGAGCAAAGTTCTGTTTGGTTCTATTCAGCTCATTCTGAACGCGGCGAACTCAGAGACTGCGTTCAGTTTTTGTTACTTGAATGTGGCATACTCAAAGACCGCGTTTCTGGAGCCCCATGTAACTGTTGAAATCCGCGTCCAGCAAACAAGACACCTCTTTTTGAACACATGGGCTATAGGACGCGTCCTTATCGTGGCCTTTATCCAGACCGCGTTTTATCTAAACACGCCAATGGATCCAATCACATTTAACCCTGGTTTTTTATAAGATGTGTCTGTCCGATTGATCTCGTTTTGTTAAGGTTCTGTAAGTCTGAGATTGAATGTTTTGATGAGATTTGACGTGATTATCATCCTTATATGCCCGTACATCTTATTCTTCCATGGACTTATCCTAAAATTTTTATAGTTGAGCTCCACTTACTTGGTACATTTTCTTTACATGAGGTATACCCTTCAGTTACGTCTTTTGCTATACTTGAATAGAACTTTCTTTGAGTTCATTTTGTCATTTATTGTTATGAAATTATCTAGTAAACTATTAAAGGGCTTTGAGTTTGCTTGACTATTAATGCTAGTTTGGACGGAATGCCAAATTTTGTATCCATGGAAAAATTTTGAGTGTGACAATGCACCAAATTCGGAATTGTATGTTAAAATTTAGACAATTTACTTATGCGTGATATGAATGTTATTCTGAATTATATTATACTTGACTTGCTTGACTCAAAGGGACATTATTATATGTTTGGAACTCATATGATTAATGAACAACTCTATAGTTATGTTCACTTGTATATGTACACTCATTGATATCTTGTTATTGACTCATTATTGAGATCTATTCCTTTTTTATTATCAAGTTATTTCTTAGAACTTGAGTTCTAGAATTGTTATATATCTCCCATTTTGCTACTTGATTTTCTACTCTTGTTGATCATAACTTCTGGTTTTCTCTCGTAGATTTGATTCATAGTTTACTATTTCATCACGCAATACCTTTACACACTGTTAACTTATTAATTACTTATATATTTTCTGGTCAAATATATATAATTCCTACTGAGCTTTTCATCCACCTAATGTTTATTAATATTTTTCAGATAATAACGAAAAAGAAATTTACTCTGATGGGGAAAGACAAGAGTGACCGAGTCTAAAGTTTATTAGAAGATCCGTGTCTTTTCAATTTTCTTGAGTCTAGATTAGGATTTAGAGAGTATTGTAATTGAGTTGTTTTCTTTTTGAGAGAATTATAATAATGAGTTTAATTATTAATAAAATTATAATTTTTATCTAAATTTTATTTTGTATCTTGTAGTTGTTGTATCTTAGTTATTCTGATTGATACGATTATTCGCTGTCATGTTTTGAATAATTTTTACTGCTATTGATCCATGACACGACACTATCTTTCTCACATGAATACCTTAGCCGATCTTAAGTAAGATAGGTAAATTAAAAATATAAAAATCTAATTATAACTCATCTCGGACTCACACGGGTTAAGTTATCTTAAACTTTTATCAAAATGTCCTTAGTGCATTGGGAATTAAAAAAAGCAGTTTGTACATAATGACATTTTGAGGGTATATTATCAAGTCGTCAATGTCTAAGGGCTCCTGGAATATCTTATATTATGAAATTCAAGCGGCCGTACTCGCCGCTGCTTAAAAGCCATCTCCCCATCCTTTTCATCTCTGGCCTCCAAAACCCCCGGAGGCCTGGTCTCCCGCGGTCTTCCCCCTCCCACCGCTGCCGGATGCCGCCGCCGCCGCCGACATGAACTGCACCTGCTTCCGCTCTTCCCCCGCCGCCGCTCCCCGCTGGCTCCTCGCAGGGCCCTCTGGATCGGCATCGACGTCAGGTTTCTGACGAATCCGAAGAACATGGCCTTCTCATGATTTGGTCTGCGTCTTGCTCAATTCCTGCGTTTGTTCTTTTCTTCTTCTTTTAATCTATTGTCGTAGGGAACAAGTTGCCAGTGCTCGGGAGGAAGCCCCCGAGGTGGAGAGGGATCGCGGGGGCGGTGTTGCCCGAGGGAAAGGGAGCGTGGAATTCCTCGCCCTGGGACGAGAAACCCTTCGAAGTGCTTCGCGGTGGGAAAATATCTTCTCTCGACGAGCAGGACATTGTGACTTTACTCGACCCGCCCAAGGAGCTTATCCCATTGGACCCGGCTTCCTACAACCCCGCAGCGTACCTCTGGTGAGTCATCATGTGGATGGGCGGTAAATTTTAGTGTTCTACCAAGTTTGGCGTCTTATTGTGTTGGAAGTGGAAGTTATATTTGTGGGCATGGTGGAAAGGGAAGTTAGGAACGTGCCAAGTTTGAGTAAAGAGTGCAAAAGTTAAGTTTACGGAAAGAGTACGACCGTTAGGTATGAGGATTATCTTAATGCATATTTCATGCACAATTTTTATCTGTCAGAAGTTTACTTCTACTCTATTGTGAATTAGCTCGTCAGTTTGTATTTGATAACTGTGGGAAGAAAAAGGGTGTTGTTCTTGAAGAGAGGAATATGACCTGTTATTTGTTGAATTTAATCTGTAGCAGTCTTACTGCAATCATGTTTGGCGTCAGGCTTATCAGGTTTAATTTGTTAAACATAGGAAGAAAATTGGTGATATCCCCGAGGAAAGGCGGCATTCCCTGCTCTATTTATTGAATGCCAGGTAATATTTCACAAAATCTCTTGATCTTTATTTTTGTCCTTCAAGAGGTAGCAATTTACTTTTTAATGTCCTGTGGTGTACTTCATTGAGTCAAGTCCGTACATTAATCTTTTTGTTTTTTTAAAATAGTTGCATGTTTGAATAACTATGAAAATAAAAAATGTTTAGTTGTGATACAGGCTCATATCAAGGCTTTGGCAACTGGTTGGAACACGCTATGAAGATGCTAAATTAATGAAACAAAATGCATCAAAATTGCTATCAATGGAAGATAATGAAGCATCATCTGAATTTTGGCATTGCCGAAAACATTTAGGTATTTATGATAGTTTTGTCATTTGTTGCTATTCCTCTTTATGTATATACTTCGACAAAGTGTTCAAAGGACCAATGGCCTTTGTTTATTAATTTTCAGAAACTTTTGAACTTTTAGAGCACATGGTTGAAAACTTGCATTCAAGTCAAAATGGCTGATGACAAACTTATAGACTTGTATCCACTCATTATTTCTCATTTTTTGTTTTTCAAATCTTGACCATACTCATTTGGCGATTTTGAACAGGGCCACTGCCTGTTGCTTGGATAAATGATTTCAAGAAGGTTCACTTTTCTCTCAATTTTTGTTCATATAGCTCTTCCTAGTGGATTCTGCCATTAAAGTCACAAGCTTCTCATGCTTCAGGTTCTATTCCGTGGCAAAAATGGGGGCACTTATGGACGTTTATTTCTTGGTAATGTTTTCTAGCTTTCAGAAGTTTTACTTTTGTTAGTGGTCATGGGTATCATCCTAAAATATGCTTTTTATGTGTAAATTTTGTGATCAAATATTTTAGTAATGCCTCTGTTCCAAGTTCTTTAAGAGTTGCTGGCCATGCAAATCAGTTCTATTCTTGTAGAAGACAATCTGGAGGCATGAATTCATTACTTTTAGCAATCATTTGATGATATACTTACGGTACAAGGTAATGCAATATAACACAAAATTGGAATTACTGAGCTTGTTAACATGAAACCATGGCATTACTTAATATTATTGAGGGTATTCCTCAACAACTGTTTTATGTCATCATTTTAGCCCTTTTATATCGATTGATTGGTTTCTTTAGTCCCACTGAACCTGTGCTTTATTTGATACAGGCACACAACTTTCTTTTCCTCTGAGTCTTTTCTTTAGGGTGAGGAGGCTGAAGTTTAGTATGACGGTGTTTCAGTCTTAACTCCTCTGCATGTTGATGTTGGTTTCTCTTTAGCAGTTCCAATATGTTACAGGGCATCTTTACATTCATGGATTTTCAATTTCTTTTGTGCCTTTTATTTTATAGGAGTTATGCTATCTGTGTCAAATCATCAGTGAAAGTTTCAAACTTGTCCATGTAATGTATCATTCCCGGTCCAATTATATACCATCCTTTCCATACAGAAATAGGTTAAAATTATTTATTGGACTATGTGATACAACATTCAGTTGAATATTAGAATAATTCAAAGTTCAAGAGGCTTTGAAGTGGAGAAAACAGTAGTTAATGTATCCATGTGAGATCATCGAATTTCACTTTACAATATAAAGTTAACTCTGGAAAGCTGAAACATTAAAGTTTGAACCCATTGATCAAACAATATAGGTCTCTGGATCGTGTATTGTAAAAATTTTTTATGGTTGATGGGTCATTTCTCTATATCTACTGTTTATCAATTTTTGTCCATGGAATAAGAAGCAAAACCAAGGCCCGCTTTGATTGTCACAAAAATGGAATTTAATGTAATCTGCGGGGAATGGGAAAGGCGTGTGACAATGTCTCCTGTGGCCATCAAGGGGAAAGGAAAGCAGATGGTCGGGGAGGTGTTGCCGGTTGGTGTTGAGCCTGCCCGGAGCGCTAGTAACCCTTAGCCTGGGAGATCGACGTCGCTGCGTCAGTTGGGGAGATCTATACGGTACTGACGGCTCCTGATACCACCTTTGTTGGCTCATATGCGGCAGATTGCCTGCAGTTGACGGCGGTAAACCCGGCTCTTGCTAGGTCGGGTACTGTGGGGCTCCTCTAGGGGGCTGCTGATTAGGAGACAGAGGAGGAGTCTCTGCCTGTGGGAGAGGAAGTTCTCCCGTCTCTACCAAGGGGACTTGGGGCTCTACTCACTGTGGGGGGAGGTGCCGAAGGGGAGGAGTCATCTGAGTAGGGAGGAGGTGAGGGAGATGGTGGGGGTGATTGAAAAAATGGTGGAGGAGCAGGTGAGGGGATTGGCTAACAAGAAAGGCATTTCTTTTGAAGCCAAGGTAGACAAAGACGTGAAAGGGGCTTTCAGCAAAATAAGTAAGAGGTGGTGTGCTTTTGTTGAAGCCAAAAATTGATAAAAAATTATATATATATGGATGCCGGCCCCGCCCATTCCCTCCATAAGGGGGTTTGGACTGGATCCAACCCCCAAATGGGGGGTTTGGACTCGATCCAACCCCCATAGGGGGTTTTTGGATTGGATCCAACCCCCACATGGGGGTTTGGACCGGATCAAACCCCCAAATGAATGTTTTGGACCGGATCTAACCCCCTAAGTGAGTGGTTTGGACCGGATCAATCTACAACCGCTTGAGGGCTCTATAAATATCCCCTAGTGGGACCCAGGTGAATACACATAGAGAAGGAGAGTGCTTGTGTTTGTAGTTGTGCTTCTGAAGGTCCATATTTTGGGCTGTGTTTGTATTTGTGTTGTGCTTGTGCTTGTCCTCACAGTGAGGGTATGTTATAAAAATGTCTCTCCTTGAGTCTGTACACATGTTCTTGTGTTATGGTTAATGTAATCTCATTGTAAATATTTTGGGGAAAATAATGTGATTCTTTGAAATAATCAGAAATTCCATAAACACCCCAACTTTTACAGAAAGGGTCTACATAGATGCCTTTGTGATGATGTCCCTTGTGCCACTCCTTGGAGAGGGATTACACACTCATGTCCCTTGCTTCCAGGGAGCGTTCATTAGAGGGAGACATATTCATGATAATTTCTTCATGGCACATGAGTGTTTGTTCGTCATGAAGTCTCAAAGGAAGAATGGAGTTATCCTGAAGTTGGACTTCGAGAAAGTTTATGATAAGGTCAACTGGTTATGCTTGTTTGATGAATTGGAGAAGATGGATTTTGGTGATAAATGGATTGGCTAGATCTGGGCTTGTATCTCTTCTACTTCTTTTGCTGTCCTCGTCAATGGGAAGGCGTTTTCATACTTTTACAGTAGTAGAGGCTTGCGGTAGGGAGATCCTATGTCGCCCCTCCTCTTTGTGCTTGTGACTTATGTGCTTAGCAGGGTGTGGCAGAGAGCAAAGGCTGTAGATTTGATTAAGGGTTTCCAGGTTGGTAGAGGGGTCCTTCAGTCACCCACTTGCAGTATGCTGACGATACTATTTTGTTCTTGTCAGAGGGTGAGCAACAGCTTTATTTGGCTAGACTTTTCCTAGAATTGTTAAAGGAGATGACTGGTCTGAAGGTTAACTTTAACAAGAGCATACTTGTTGGGGTTAACATGGAGGATAATGATCTCTAGAGGGCTGCGTGCATCTTGGGCTGTCGGATAGGAGATTTCCCTATCTCCTACTTGGGCCTCCCTCTGCCCCCAAGTGCTCTGCGGTGTGTTGATTGGCTCCCCATTATCTAGAGGTATGAGGCTAGATTGGTTGGTTGGAAGGCTAGACTGCTATCTTTTGGTGGCAGGTTAGTCTTATGTAGATCTATTCTGGACAGCTTACTTATCTATTTTCTCTCAATGTTTCGGATCCCGAGGACTGTAGTAAAGAAGATTGAGTCTATTCAGGGGAGATTCTTTGGGCATGGGAGTGGGGGGAGATGCAGGTGTTGGCATGACATTAGATGGAGGAGGGTGGTTGCTAGTAAAGAACAACGAGGTCTAGGGATCAATGATCTGACATATTTTAATTTGGCTCTCGTTTGCAAGTGGCTGTTGGGGGCTGGGGATGGAGGTCTTTGGGTGCATCTGATCAGTCAGAGATACTACGACAAGAGGAGGGTTTGGGATTTGGACACATGAGCCCTTTCCCAGACCTCTCTCATTTGGCATGGCATTTTGTCTTGCAAAGATGACATCTCCTCCGGCGTTCGGGTTCATTTAGAGAAAGGCAACAGTTGCCTTTTCTAGAAGGACAAATGGTGCGACGATTTCACTTTGGAGTCATCTTTTCCTAGCTTGTTTGCTGTCTCTATTTACCCTTTGGGGTCGGTTGACTGGGCATTGGACCCCCAGCTTTCAGGGGACACCTGGGCGCCAAATTTTAGTAGGGACCTCAGGATCGCAGAGATGGAGCAACTCCATGACCTCTTACTCCTCCGCGACTTTGCCCTACCCTCCCATAGGGAGGACGCATGTACATAGAAGTGGGGTAGGGATGGGACATTCTCGGCCCGATCTGTCTACACCATCATCTCAGACGGAGGGCTGCGCCACAGTCTTGCCCTGCAAATTTGGAGGCTGAGGAGTCCGCTGGAAGTGAAGCTCTTCACTTAGAGGATTTCTAATAGGAGGTTTTTCACTCGAGACCGGCTGCTTCAGTTCGTCCCGGACATACAGTTGATCTGTTCCTTGTGTGATCCGGAGGATGAGACATTGGATCACCTGTTCGTAGGTTGCTCCTACTTGCGGGAGGTGTGGGATGGGGTGACCTTGAGAGCCCCGTACACTTGGCCGCCAGACAGAGGTGCAGCTCCTCATTGGTCCTAGGACAAGTCTTGCCCCCTCAGAGGAGATAGTATCATGTGGTGGCTGATTTTGCATGCTACGCTTTGGTTTTTGTGGAGTGAACGGAACAATCGGATTTTTAGAAGGGAGGTTAGACCGGAGGACTCTCTTGTCTCTTTTATTTGTGACAGAGTGAGGGAATGGGCAGAATTGCTTTGTAATGTGAATTCCCTCAACTCCTCTTTTTGTTCCTATGGGGGGTTAGTGTGGTCCACAATATTGGTGTGATCTTTTTGTATAGGGATTTTTTGGGAGCTTCTTGAGCACACTTGTACATCTCTTTCTCTTTTTACTTAATACAATTGTTGCATTATCCACCATAAAAAATGACCGTAAAAATTCAAATCTTTTATCTACTTCATATGTATAGCTTTTTGTGTAGTTCCCTGTTCCGCTTAATTACATAATACCATTCCATTTGAGAGAGACTGACTGGGATCTACTTTAGATCCCAAGGTATGACATGGGTGATCATATCAGCCTGACTGATCTCATTCTTTGTAGCCACTACCTTTACTTTTATGAAAAAGCACTGCATTTTGTTGGCGATAGTGCCTCCGGATATGTACATTGCCCTGTGGCTTCTCAGAATAATGTGGGCCTGTTGTATCCACGATGTTAACAATGGTACTTCTGATGCATGACAATTGAGGATGTTGCATTGGTGGTCTTTAATAAGGTGGATGCTGTTTCTTTGTTTCTCCGTCCTTGAAGTTCGTTGGTTGTATTCTTTGTGCTTAAGTTCTTTGCTGTTGTCTGCTTAATGTTTATATTGGCCGTTAACTTGTAGCTCAGACTGATATTCATCTGAATATAATTAGGTCCTTCAATATTCATGGGTATCACAAATTCCTTCAGTCCTTTGTACTTCATGGTTAGAGAGGTCAATGAAGTAATGGCAACAGAACAGCCGTGTGATGTGGCATATGAGTTCGGAGATGGGCTTGTAGATCCAACTGTCATTCCGGATGGCTTTCCAAGGCCAGGTAAGGCAATCTTCTTGATGTATTGGGGGCAGAGATGTTGCCAAATATTTGAAAGTCACCACTTGAATGTATCATTTGACTACTCACTTTCTGCGTTGTATTCTTTTACATCTTTCATTATTCTTTGTGGACTGCTGTACATTGGTCCATGCTACTACTGGTTCGGATGATGAATTATTCTAGTTTCTCGGATGTCTTACATCTCATATTATGACAGCCTTGGAGGTAGATTTATAAGTCGATGTCTCTTTCCCACCCCCCATCTTTTATCAGTATTTTGTTTAGTTTAAATTACCTCTTGGATGCCTCCTCCACAGCACTTTTCATAGTGATTGCAGAAGTGCAGGTGGACTTCCCATGTTTTGGTAAAGTGGCATGATAATTTTCCATACTTATTTCTGAGTTTCTGGTTACTCTAGACATGTGCCCGTAACCTGTGAGTATGACAATTTTCCATGTTTCTCCAAAGTAGGCACTGATAAAGTAGCATGACAATTTTCAATGCTCATTTCTGAGTTTCTGATTACTCTAGACATCTGCCAGTATGCTGTGAGCATACAGAATGCATTTGATGTGTAATATTTTAATGGAACAAAAGTTAGAATTGTTTTCTCTGATCCAATGAGTAAAGAATAAAGGATACTTTCATGGAGAAAATGGGTGCATAACCTCCTTCACCAAAGATGAGGTTTCTTGTCGAAAATTTTGATTTGGACCACATGGAATTTATCATTTTTTTCCTTTTCGAATTTCCTGTTCTTGTATATTGATTTCTACAACAACAGAAAGATGCTTATTCTAAACTTTTTTGGCTGCTTCTCAAGGAGCACCAGCGTCATAACATACAAAGTAAACTTTCTTGTTCCCCTGGCATTAGACAGACGCAGGTTCTGTGCACTGCCTAGTCCTCCGAAACGAGGGAGTGTGTTATCATCCAATAAAATTTTCAATCCATTTCCCTTTGTATCATGATTTATCTATTATCTCTTTGTTCCAACAAGTAAGATTATCTATATATTTGCAGCAAAACACCCTTGGCCCTTTAATGACCAGCTCGTTGTTTATATCCGGCAAGCTGGACCGGGAGTTTTGGTTGGGCAAGCATGGCAAGAAGGGCGAGAACTAGAAGAAGTACCAAAAAAGTTCTGCGGTGAGATCTTGATGGTGAAAGATTATAATGTAAGTGAACTGTGAAGACGATACATGACTCGTGAATCACAAGAATCGAAGCTCCTGATTTGTGTTCCAGCTGTTTTTGGGCACTCTAGAAGGCTGATCATAAAGGGTAAAACAGATCAGGATTTACCTTGACTGAATAATTATCCATTCTCATGTTTGTATTATTTGTACCATATTGCTAGTTCATTCTGTGTAAGACAAACTCTGTTTGAAAGAACGTTTCATTCTGTGAGGAAATCTTACGTTCTCTTTTTTGTATAGATTCTGTTTGATGCCAAATGTGTTTTTGATATCCAAGCAACCATTACTGTTTGTCAAAGAAATAAAAAGTTAACGAAGAAGGGGATCGTCCGTGGCCGTCAAACGAAGCCGGAGGCCCGGAGGGCGATCGTAAACATGTGACCTGAGAGCATTGAGCTGTGCTACTCAAAGAGAGCTGTTAGTGTTGTAGGCGCATGAATTAAGCATCTGTTTTACCTTGCCTTAACTAGTGTAGGACTGTTAATACATACCAGTTATGGGGTGATTTGGAGGACTCGGCCGTAGTAGAATCGACGTGATGAAACCTCCTATCCCCTCTGCATTCTAATGTCTCTTTCATGGATCATTAATAGTTTCTCCTTATGTAGAAGGCCACAACACTCTTACGAGTGGACTCGGTCGCATTCTTTGTCGATCTCTCACCACACGTCACTTATGCATGGCCATGAATGAATAAGCTACAATGGAGTGGATTCAAGGTGTCTCAGAATCCGAAGGGAATATGTATACATAGAGGCATACAGGCTACACATCCAGCACTTGGGGGTGAGGTGAGGTGCTCTGCAGCTCAATTTTTTAATTGGTCCAACCGGATCGATAGGATATGGAGTGGACTCCAAGAAATCATCCTATCGATCCATCACACTAAAAAAATTAGGCCAATGGGAAGAGCGGGATACAAGACACCTCATACTTGCTACCCACCTGGGTGTGCAACAAATACTACTAGTACAAATAATGTTATGTGTTTGTCTCTGAGTGAGTGAGAGAGAGAGAGAGAATATGCTATCTTATCCTATATAAGTATCCATTTGAGTATCGCATTCATACCCACATCTATGAATTTCAGTTTCAACATTCATGCCCATATCTATCATAATTTCAGTTTTAACTACCATGTCTAATGATCAACCGAAATCTCGAAATCCACTCAGTTATCTGTTCTATTGGTTGCCACGTGCATCCCTACTTACACAGATATATATAGGTCTTCATTGATCTATTTCTTAAAATTAAAATGAACAAAAAATTAACCTCCGGCTAAAGTGTCCGTTACTAGATATGTAAACAGATCGGATACGGAGCGGATAGTGTGATATTCGAATTCGTATTCGATTAATAATCGAATTATCCGTCGGATATTTTATTCGGATAATTGTCAGATTATTACGAATTCAAATTCGGTTCGAATTTTAAATGGATAATTGCTAGACTTACTTAGAGGTGAGTCGTGTGAGCCGTGTGAGAGCGCTGTATGTTGTTTTCTCAAAAAAAAATGAAAGGGTGGAAGTTATTTTTATTTTGAGAGATGTTATCAAAATATTAGACTTTATCTTACAAAATAGGAGATAACTTATCAAATGGGTGTAAGTGGATTTTTTATTTTTAAATTATATTTTGAGACAAAAAAGATAAAAACGAGTAATCAAATAATATATTAATATTTAAGTTAATTATATATAGAATATGCGTATCCTTAGATTTTTATCTAAAGGTTCATATTCGGTCGGATAATATTTAACCCAGATATCTCAATATCCGAATTTGATATTCGATTAATAATCGGATATTCGACATTCGATTAAATTATTCATCGGATATTTTATTCAGATAATTATCTGATTAAACGAATACGAATTCGAATTCGGTTCGAATTTTAAATTGATAATTGTCAGATCTATGGATTATACCTCCCAGATATTCCGCAATCAAATAGTTGCTAATGTGTTGTCTGTCTAGGGTATTGATTTTAATGTTAATAGTTTTAGAGTATATACTAATATTGACATAAAAAGAGTACCAAAAATGGTAATTAATTAAAAAGAGTAAAACTAAAAGTAAAGGGGCTGTTATTTTTTTTGACTTTTAAAATCTAGACTGTATTGTTTTAACTACAAGTTTAAACCTGTATTAAATATGATATAGACCGAACTCTTTTAACATAATAATATTAAAGTTGATAGAGTACAATTAAACATCCGCTATCATTACATTAATATAGATGTGTTTGATACGTCAACCTTAAAAAACACAAACAATAGTTTCCGAAATGAAAAAAAACAGTAACCCTTAATACTAACAAACTCATCCTCGAAGCAGAATTTGACATCACCAAAATGACGTGTTAATTAATTTTTTGTGCTTGCAAAACGTTCTAGCAGTAATGGATTGTCTTTCAAATAAAAGGAAAGGACTAAGGGGGACACACTACTGTGTGATGGACAGAGTCATAGCTCTACTGTTCTACAATAATCAGATGATGTTTGGTATCGAAATAAATTATGATGAGAATAGGCATAAGTTATTTTAGGTTAATTTATTTCTATTCTTATTCTCGTACGAGTTTGATACGTGAGGAGATAAATATGTTAGTATTCTTATTAGTCGTTTGGTTAAAAATAGAGATAAGAACGGGAACAAATGTTAGAAATAGATTATTTTACCTTTCTTATCTTGGGTTAAAAGATATAGTGTTATTATTTATTTGGTTGAGATTAAGATGACTTAGATATTTTTTTTTCAAATCTTCAACTTATATTTAATTAATAATAGCAATTATGATTATCATTAATGATAAATCTAATTAATTACATTCGATGATCTTAATTTCTAATAATGAAAATATTATCAAATTAATTTTTTGATTAGTTATGATTAGCACAAATGAAACTATTACTTAAGATATTTTTCTTGGTTTCTAATAATAATTAATATCAATTACATTATTGTTTTAAAATTATTCCCTTCCTATTGAAGATCAATTAATAGTACCATGGGATTTGTTAATGTGTTTATCCATCCTACTCTTGATTATTAGTATTGTTAAATCGATAATTTTATCCAATCATCATCAATAGTAATAAAATTCTTTAATAATAATTAATACCAATGATATTATTATTTTAAAATTATTCTCATCTTATCATGCCTAATTAACAGTACCATGGTTTCTAATAATAATTAATATCAATTACATTATTGTTTTAAAATTATTCCCTTCCTATTGAAGATCAATTAATAGTACCATGGGATTTGTTAATGTGTTTATCCATCCTACTCTTGATTATTAGTATTGTTAAATCGATAATTTTATCCAATCATCATCAATAGTAATAAAATTCTTTAATAATAATTAATACCAATGATATTATTATTTTAAAATTATTCTCATCTTATTGATGCCTAATTAACAGTACCATGGGGTTTATTAATACGTGTATCTATACTACTCTTGATTATTAATATTATTAAATTTATAATTTTATCCTATCATCATTAATAGTAATAAGAATCTTTAATAATAATCATTACTAATGATATTATTTGATGTGGGACGTACTGGGTCAATATGTTGTGGGTCGATATGAACCTCAAAGAGACCTTTCTTCTATTTTTTCTTTCTATTTTTCATGTTTTCCTTTCATATTTTTTCTCTCTCTATTTGTTGTTGTCTCTTTTTGTAGAAAGTTATTTACCTTTTTTTATTTTTTTCAAACCTTGTTTCTACTACACGACTAGAGAAGCACGATAGTGGGAGAGAGGGAGAAAGAGAGATCTAGAGAGGGAGGGAGGAGAGAGAGAGGGTGGTGGTAGGGAGAAGGAGAGATAATGGGGCTGGGGGTGAGGGATAATTCATCCCAACTTTTTGTTGGGATGAGTTATCACCGTATTAATCTCATTCTTGGGGTTATCCTTATTCTTCTTAACGTGACATATCATCGTTAATTTTTGATACACCAAACGAAGCATAGAGTTGAAATGAGGATAAGCTCGGTTTAACCCCGTACCAAACATGACCTCAGTGATGGAGAAGGGCAATATTCACTCCGGATTGGTCGATATTCTTCGAGAAAACTGACATCAAAATGATGAGTACCGTTTCAGATAGATTTAGAAATATCGATTAACGGTGTTTTAGTAAGGATTTTTCTCAGATGAGCTCATCATTAACAACGCTACTACTGCAAGGCATAGGAAGCAAGCTCCGCCCTTCATCCCCCATGTATTCTTTGCCCGTTAAACCCTGGCTTTTCGTGCACTCGTAGTAGTACACCGTCCACAGAAGCCAATCGAGGAGCCTTCGCGAGAGGTCGACAAGAACACCACCGAATCTCCAAGCCACCACCAACGAAGCGATCTCGCCCGTCTGCTTCTCCCCACCCACCATCGCGTAGCTCCTTGGCGCCAACGTTCTCAGAGCAACGCACAGAAACATGAGGACGATCCCCTGCAGCTTCCTTCTCCTGGTGAGGCCGAAGGCCTTCGCCAGCGCAGCCACCCCACCCTTGTCCTCCTCCACTGCCGAGACCACGAGGCACAGACGGCAGACTATGTCCAGGTAGACGAAGAACACGAGCCTGGAGAGGACCATGGAGAAGAACGCGAGCGAAAGCAGGAGGAAGACCCATCCGGGTAGGTCAAAGGCGGCCATCAGAACGGCCAGCAGGAGGGAGAGACAGGCGTCTGTGAAGTGGAAGAGCCGGAGATAGAGGGAGGAGATGGCCACCTTCTTCCACGACCTCCTAACCTTCGACCGCAACACCCCCAGCGCGGCGTGCTTCCCACTGCAAACCACCACCGAGAGGTAGACCATGGCCAGATCCGTGAACTCTGAGACGACGTAATCGAGGAGAATGACGTCGATGGGCAACTTGTCGAGCCATGGGACTTCTGCCACACGAGGTGATTCCCCAAGCGAGCGCTCCTGCAGTCGCCGGAGCAAGCGGTCGACGAGGGGGGCAACGTTAAGGCGCGGCGAGAGTTTGGGAAACGTGAGCAGGAAGTTGCAAAGTAGGAGGAGGAGGAGGAGGAGGAGGACGTAGGCCACGAGGCCCGGGTTTCTGAGTGGGATGGCGAGGACTTCCCTAAGGATTCCTATGATACCCAGCTCCTTCTCCTTCGTTGCCGGCCTCGCCATGGCTCTGGGGCTTCACTTCGTCTGAGGGGCTCCGAGTATGGGAATGGCCATTCCCATGTTCGCAGCTTCCGCGTTATTTCCAGTGCAGGTGGAAAGGGCCGGTCTTGACACGGCTTTGGATTTTGGAGTCCAAAGATGGGGTTTGGCCAACCCTCCGTCCACACAAACAAGTCGACGAGCTGAAGGACTCGGCGTTTTGTGCTTTCTTTGACTAGGATTTGCTGTACCGGTGTGGTGCTGTATTTGACATTAAGTTACACGTTCGGGTCACCTCGATAAAACGGTGGATTAGGGACATATACGCCAACTGATCCACCCCTATTTCACTAGAGTGATTTATTTCACATTTTTAGTTGACTTTAAAAAAATTTAAATTTATCCCTGATCTACCTCAGTTAAGAAAAAAAAATCAAATAAGAAAAAATCATCTCACCACGCGTAATTCATCCAAATCAAATTTATTTTTTTTATCAAACAGAGCCACAAAATTTATATTAAATAAATTATTTTTTAATTTTTTATTACGAGGTTATGCCCTTTAATTTATTATACAATACACACCTCCATCCCACATCTCAAAAAAACTAAAATAAAATATTTAATTTAAAAATTAGACTTAACATTATTTATTAAATATAATTTTTATTTTTTTTTAAATTTTGAGACTCTCTGATAGAGTTATAATTTGTCCGATAAATTAAGAAGACGTGAATCACACCTCATAAAAAATGTCAAAAAAATTTATTTAGTGTACGTCGTGGATGTATAATTTACTGCATTAAATATTTTTCATGGCATATTATTTCTCCGTTGTCAGTTTGTGTGGAGTCCATATTTATTCTTCTCTTTCTTCTTCTATATATGACTCCATTAGATCAATGAGTGGAAGGTGTGTTAGTGATTTTAATCTGAGTCTGGCTTGTTGTATAGTGCAACAGTTTACTGTGCAGTTTGTGCTGCAAGTAAAAAAAATTTTTTTTGCTAAGAATTTTCGGTTTTTCAGGTCGGCCCCCACCCAACCTGTGTGTTCTTATCACTGGAATACAGATCAGACGGTTGAAAACAAACAAAAATAAAGATCAGAGTACTCCCCTATTAGCCCAAATAATGGGCCGACTATTTCGGCCCCATTTAGGGATTTCAATATTATTTTAATTTATTTTATTCAACTATATCCAATCAAAGATCAGACGATACAAAAATAATGTAAATAGGGTTGCGGCCGACCTTTTTTTTTGGAAGAAAACCTTTATTTTCCTGTTAAACTGTTGGCCTAACTGAATTTTATAAAAAAATAGACGATCCGATTTCGAAAAGAGGTCTAACCAGTTAAGTTAGAGCCAGGGTTTGGCCCGGCTTTGAGGAGGTTTCTACGTGCTGATCTATTCTTCTGCCGTGTATATATATATATATATATATATATATATATATATATATATATATATATATATATATATATATATATATATAGTCCATTATAAATTAGAATATGGTCTCGATTAGAAAGAACATTTTCTTACGAAGAGTTCAGATTACCGCAGAGGATTCTAAAACTATCAGATTTCGAGCTTGCGTTATCTATAAATATATACACAAACGATGACAACAAATCCAAATTAAATCTGGGGACGTAAGCAAAATGTCGATCTAATTAGGCACGTGTGTTTGGGATTTCGGATGATGGGTCGCCTAAATTCTAAAGGGAGTAAAGCTCACTGCACACTCAGAGTGTGTTGCATGAGTGTGTAAGAATTTTATTTTTTTTTATTTTTTTGAAGTGACTCTCAAAATATTCTAAATTAAGATCATTGTTTAAAAAGGCGGTAGTTCAAGGCACTGAGGCTTAAGGTTCAAGGTGAGGCATTAGAAAAATGCATTGAGACATGCACCTCGTGTCTTTTACTTGAGACTTGCACCTTTTTTTGATTGAGCTGGTATACCTCACCGCCTCAAGGTATTTAATTGAGACGTGTGCATCACTTGAGAAGATGATGTAACGAGGTGTTATAGGGTACTCTCAAGATTTACGTTTCTTTTGTTGTCCTTAAAGCATAATTCAATACTTTTTTTTTAACCAGGGAGGGGATAATCGAACTCGAACTCGGCCCCTCCCCCATATGGGGAAGGGTGACGAACCAACTGCACTAGACAGTTGACTCATAATTTAATATTTTTAAAATAACATGAATTTGTCATTGAGTTGATATAGTAATAACTCATGAAAATCACTATTATTTTTAATATTTTTTATGGTCTTAAGATTATTTTCTTCTCTATTAAGGCTTACGTCTCGTTGTGCCTTAAGACTTACGCTTTATGAGACTTACAAAAAACGTCTCACAACCGTCTCAGGACCTTTTAAATTATGATTAAGATATAAATCATGCCTATATTAAATTATCAAAAATAAAAAATCTGACCAAATGAATAATGTTGGATTTATTTTTTAAAAAAATAGTTTATTTTATTTTTAATTTTTTTAATAATTAAATGATTATATGACTTATATTTTAAATTAAAATTTTTTAAGAGTCACTTTATTTTTTAAAAAATAAAAATCTATTACTACATATTATAAGAGGATTGAGCGACTTTTTTCCGTCGGTTCAAATTTTTTCCGTCGGTTCAAATTTCACCCCGGTATGCGACCTCCCGGTTTGAACCTCCTCCGGCCTGCGCAGGAGTGGGCGGTTTGCTTGCGGCGGGAAGGGAAGGACTCCCCCCTTCCCGAGTGACGAGGGCCTCCGCGCTCGTGGCCCGCCGCTGGATCTCCCTGCAGGTCCCCGGCGGGGGCTCTCCTCTTCTCCTCCCCGGAGGCGGCAGCGGGCTCTCAGCTTCTTTCATTACGCACTGGCGTAGGGTTCTTGTAATCCCGGGGTGATCATGGAGGACATGGACGACTTTGGGGACATCCATGCTGACGTCGACACTCTTGAGATTGCTCCTATGGTTCTTCTGTGAGAACAGGAAGAAGCTTCTACTATTTTGCTCAGAAGAAGGGTCAGGTTTTAACCTGGAAGATCTATTCTTTCCTTCTCGTGGTAGATGTTGACACGGGAACATTCATTGTTGTGATCAGTAGTTTGCAAATGTAGGGTTCTATCTTTGAAGATAGGGTTATCCAGTGTCTGGCATCTTCGTTGGGCAAAGAAATGAATTTTTGAATGTTTGGTATCATGTGATTATGGATTTGCTTGTATCTCAAGCTTTTTGTACTTTGATGATTGCTGGGTTACGCCGGTGAGCTTGCCTTTTGATCTTCTTATAATTATGGAAAATAAATGACCATATAAAGGTGAGATCTGTGAACGACTGAGTCCCAAACCCCAGACCCCACCTGAGTCCTAAACCCCTGCTATCCCATCACTATCACCACCATCCAGAAATGAGACTCCACAAACTCCTTCAGTCTCACCACCTAGGAGATCACCATCTCTTCCACCGTCTTCCTCAAGAAGCCTACCCAGCAATTTGACCCCTCAGGGACACCTTCGCCCTCTCCAGGGAGTAACAACAGTCTTCCAGGGGCACCAATAATTCTTGCACCTCCAGGTCCCAATATCTCTAGGACATCTAATTCTACCCCCGGTGCCAGTTTGCCAGGAGATGTCAGCTCCTCAGAAGGGAGAGGAATATAAATTGGAAGTGCTGTAGGAATTGCTGTTGTAGTCAGGTTTGTTGTGGTTGGTCTTTTAGAGCTAGTGTTGTGGTCATACCAGAAGCACAAGAAGCAGGCAGGTGGGTTTTCTGGAGGCCAAGTAATGCCTTCTCCATTTAACTCTTCACGAATATCAGGTACTCATAGCATATCTTTACAGCTATTAGTTTAATTTTCAGCTTTCTTTAGTGAGGTCAATTGTTAAACCAGCACATATACACATTGCTTAATGTCCATCATTTTTTTAAGGGTTGATGAATTTTGGTGCTATCCACTTCTGGAATAAAATCATCATCTACTGCTTTGTGTTGATTTTTACTCCACATCTAACATGTGCACAAGAATCTATGGATGCCATAGCTGTTTGACACAATGCTAATTATTATAATTTTAAAAAATGGTTCAATGTAAACCGATGCGCGAAGCACATTCCTTTGACGAGGAATCATCAAAGCCCATAAAGATGTATATATAATGACATGAGATTGTAATAAACATATACAAAGATTTTAAATATATAAAATCTCAAAATGAATAAAATCCAACAAAAAATGAATAGACATAACAATTTGCTTCTTAGGAAGAAAATGAGATTAACTTGAACGGTGTGACTTGTGGGACATTCTCAGATCGACCATATTGGATCACCAGCATCTCATTTCCAAGTGGCACGTTGGATTCATTCTCAAACTTTGGAACATCTGATGCCTGGTTGGCATCAGTTGAATTTGTAGAATTCTTGTGGGAGCCAGTCTGAATTGTGGAATTGAGTTCCTCCTCTGCTGCAGAAAATGAATGGCTGGACAAATCTTCTTGCTCAGTAGCTTCGGTTCTGCCATGTGTCACACCCATGCAAGTATCCTCAGAGTGTAATCGTTTTTCTAAGTCAGGGATCTCCAGCTTCCCACAGTAACCAGAGCATGTTTCAGACAACTTGTCCAGGTCTCCGTATGTGGCAATCTTGTTAGATTCATTGCCCTCAGAGGGATTAGACAAGTCACTGATGTTTGCCTTGGGACTTCCACAATCTCATGCACATTCTGGAATTTCACTGTTCCATTAAGAAGTTCATGGCTTAGAGAGTTCCTGTAGCAGACTATGTCCACTCGTCTAGCATCCTTAGCTACAGTAAGCTGCTTCCTACAGCATCTAAGTAAAAATGAAAGATGAAGCAACCATAAATGTTAGCTGGTGTTACATTACTCAATAAATTTTGCTCTATTCCCTTTTACATACAGACATATGAGTATATATAAGAATACAATCATCTATGCAGATGGTTTGCGTAATTTAGTGCTGTAAAAGATGGGGAAAATGCCTCAAAACAAGACAGTTTGAGAAAAGGAAGATGATTATTATAATTATATATGTAAATGGCTATTAGTGAGAAATGAAGTGAGGACATGAACATAAAAATAATGCATATTTTTTTTTGAAAGATTTGCTTGAGTTTATATTTTTCTTTCAATACAATGGTATAAGGAAGTCAGGCAGGAACTGTGAGACATGCAATAAAATACACTATTACTATCAGCAAGGTAGACCAATATTGTTTCCACGGGTTTTTGATGATAAACATGAGAAATGACAGTTAGCTTAATCTTGGGATTAATTCTGAATCCAATTCCTTGTAATCTTGGGATTAATCTATGAGGAAAAGTGCTCTGGAGTTCTTGGAGTTTTTGATGGATATTTGTTTCCTTTTTACAATATCATGAAGAGGATTGCATGATTAAATGATGAGCTTACTTTTATCCATGCCTAGCACTTTGATATTTTCAGAAATGGTAGTGTTGCCGTCATAATTTTATGAAGCACATGCTTGCAATCTTTATTTATGAATTCCTTCTCTTCATTATTTGCCCATTTCTATTTCTTGTCAGCATGTTATTTCTGTCACTCTTGACCTCTCATGTCTGGTTTCCCATATTTTTCAATGGAAATGCACCAAATTGGTGACCACCTGATCTCTGAGGAAATGTGTTTTGGAGTTATTGGAGTTTATGTTTGTTTCCTTTTGACAATATCATGAAGGGGACTGCAAAACTAAATGATCTAGCATCTGTCTGCAGTTCTATATTATTTACAATCTTATTTATTATAAGTTGGTATTGTGCTTCTTGCTGGTGTAGTGCTTTTGCTTGCTGATGAAATTAGTCTTGGAGTTTGGACTTTCAATTAGCCTTTCTTTCATTCATGTTTGGTTATGTACTTTTAAACCTGCCAATTGTTATGTTTTTCATAGCACATTTTAAGGCATTATTTCTGACTTTCCACCTGATCCAATTTCAGTGGCATACAAGTTATCAAAGAAGAAGCCTGCTAACATTAGGTCACTTCACCTGCTTCTTTTTTGGGAAAATCGGAAAGGTAATCATTGGTCTAAACAAGCATTTATGTGCAACTTGCTTTTCATATCACCTACTTGGATCGGTGCATGACTTAGTCGAGTACTCATTTTTCTAGATTTACCATATCAGCAATCTGCTTATCATATATCATATTGTCCAATTTTATGTGTTTGCTTGTATTTCAATGTTATGTAAGTGCTTTGTATTTATGTACCTTAGTTTGGTTAATATTTTTCACAATGCCTTTAACTTAGGTGTGCCACAAGATTCCTTCTTCATATGAATAGATATTCACGATTATAGTTGAGGTCAAAAGTTGTTTTGGCACAAGATTTCTTCTTCATATGAATAGATATTCACAATTATGACCTCCACCTCATGCTTGTTTTATCATTTGAAAAAAATAACTCTCATGGAGCTTATGAAGAAAATGTGTATTGGAATTCATAATGAGCCATCATTCATTGAAGGAAACAAGAATCCTTTTTGAAGGTAGTGTATTTGTATGGTCACCATCTACACTGTAATGGTAACCTCTTAAAGTCAAAACTACCAAATATGGGCACATTTTTTTTCCACTTGGGAGGGGAACTGAACTATGAAGTAGTTGAGCATTATTGTTCCAGAAAAGGAAAGCAATATGCTTGAGACTTGCCACAAAATCAGGTTCTTTGATTGAAGAGTGGAGGAAATCTGTCTTATTCCAAATATCCACCCATGTGACTATGAAAACACATCTTGGAGGCTTCCATACCCATCTTCTTTAATAACATCAAATTAAGACACCCCTAAAGGAAGGTTGAGATGCACAGATAGAGTCTGGAGTTTAATTCTGCACCCAAGCCACTTTTCCGCCAGTTAAAAATTTGAGTTTATATTTTGAGTGTTTGTGTTTTACCAGGGTTAATAAGTTCGATTAAGTTTGTAGCTATTGCAAATTGGTTGTTGTTTGGGTTGATATAACCCTATATTGTTGGCTCATGGGTTTTTGTGGGAACGCCAAATCCAAATTTCTGAGATATGCAATTACACCTTTCTGCTTCAATTTCTCTCCTTCTCTGTATTTTCGTTTTATGCATTGTGTCACTTCTGGTTGTTGGCACATGGGTCTGGTTTAGCAGCCATATCTCAATTTGTTTGTCTTAATTAGCAAATAGGAATGTTGTCACCCCCTGCTGGAGGATATCCATTGTCACTTCCTTTCGGTAAAATCTTCTTCATCTCTCCCACCTATTAGAGAATATAAGTGACTAATATCTCATTCGATGCATATTAGCCTTTGAAGTAAATGATCTTTTTTGCCTTAAATCTTCTCTTGACATGTCCACATATTGCTACATGTTCAGATCACTTATTTGGCAGTGATGACTTAGATGTATCTGTTACTTTTTTTTTTTTTGTAATGCTCTAGAACAACATCTATGTAATTATTTCTAGGTCCACTCGTCAACTTTCTTTTTTATTCTGCCCTCTGTTATGCTCAAATGGATATGCAACTGTCATAATTTATTTGAAATAAGCTGGACTTGCTTATGTTACTTTAATCCTGGATCTGGGTTTGCATAATTGTTACATAATTTACAATAGCATAGTGGATGAGAAAATATCAGCATTTATAAAGGGTAGATATACTTTAGAAAAAACTGTAGCAGCAGATGTGTGCATACACTATCAGAAGATTATGAAGAAAGAATATGCAAATTTGACTATAAGAAGTTGACAAGGCCAATAGGGGCTGCTTACAAAGAGCTCTTAAAGGACCGGTCCTTGAGAAGAAATGGCTAATTGTATATTTATGGCCAAATTCTCAATTTTAGGAAATAGGAAACCATGAGGTTACCTTGGGAACAACCGTGGGAGTAGACAAGGCACTCCATTTTCACAATTGCTATGCATGATATGAAAGAAAACTGCTATGAAGATGATTCTTGCACTAGACGGAGTCAAGAGATTTAGGCCAGATGTCAAGGGAAATTGTGTCTTCTGTCATATTCACAAATCACAAGGAATGGGTGGTATACTCAATGTGGCATTATTAAAAGTTATGTGAAAATCGTGTTCAGGACATAGGAAAGAGGATGGTTCCAGCAAGAAGATTTTGAGACAAAAAGGAGAAAAAGAGAATGGCTGCAACCAGCAGATTGCAAGAACTCATTCAAAGAATCAAACCAAGGATGGCAAACTCGGTTTCGGTCTCGGTTTCGCCCGGGTCCGAAACCGAGTCGACTCGGTTTCGGTTTCGGTTTCGGCCGAAACCGGCCGAAACCCATATAACAGGTTAAAAAAATTAAAATTAATTCTAAAAAATCTGAAAAAAATCATAAAAAATATAAATAACCACTTAAAATCACAAAAAATCATAAAAATCATTACACATGCATTTCATTGTATAAGTTAGTGCAATAACCTTGAAGTAGACAACTACAAAAATTCAACTTCAAACATTGAACATGTGTAAGTCATATTCCATTGTACATTAATAGAAGCAGTACAATAAACCAATTTGGACAAAATAAATGTTACAAAAATTCATTGATTCTTACCTAATATGGATAATAATTACTAGAAGAACCTTCTCCCTCATCGTCTGACCCTTGATGTCGATACCCATAACCAGGTTGCATGTATGGTCTATATTCATTATAACCAAACAATGAGGTAGCCAAGTCCTGCATCCCTCTTTGGATCCCTCTTGGAGTGTTTGGTTGGCTTGATTCGAATCCAGTATCAACATAGGAATCTTGAGGAAGAGAAGAGTCACTGGTCGAATATGGATGGAACTGAAATGATGGTTCATAATTCTGGGCCCCATAAATAGCTGCTTCATGTTGGCCACCTTCGTAACCTGGTGAACCATATCCGTGCTGACCTTGACTATATCCAGTAGTACCACTTGCAGCACCTGCACCACTTGTACCACCTGCAGCACTAGTACCACCTGCAGCACTAGTACCCCCTGCAGCACCTCCGGGATGATCATCATCATCATCAGAATCATAAGAAACCAGTCGCCTTTTAACCTTTGAGGATGCTTTTTTCTCTTTTGGAGTGCTTTTTTCAATCAACGTTGACACGAGTCCTTTTCCCCTTGGCGTGTGCCTCACATAAATCTGCTTCAACTCCTCAATTGCCGGGTCCTCTCGAGCAGCAGCATTTGCCCTCTCAGTTTGCCCATGCACTGATGTACTTCTTCTTAAGGAGGACATTCTAGGAGTGACTGGCCTGCTATCTGTATCTGAGTGTCTAGCTGGCTCAAACTCGAACTGCTCCTCAGTGTCATCAATCACCCTAGACTGGTGCGCATGAGTATCTCTGGCCCTCTTTGATTTGCTTCTTAATTCGGGATCTCTTGCCTCATCTTCATCAAGTATGCCCTCTGCCCATCTTCTATCATCAACATCAAAAACGGGCTCATCAACCTGCTCTCGTGTCTCCACCCAAGACTGCAAGGGATTATCATCATCAAATAAGGCATCCACATCAATCTCTGCGGTGGCATCCTCGGCGACGCGTTTGTCTCGCAGCTGTTGTCTCAACCTCATATTCTTTATTCTCAACCTCATATTGTAGTGGCAGTACACTAATTTCTCTAACCGATCAGCCTTTAGCCGATTGCGAACCTTTGAGTGTATAAGGCTGAACGTGCTCCAATTTCTTTCACATTGGCTTGCTGATGTGGTTTGACTCAACACCCTGATTGCAATGAAAGCCAATGCAGAACTGCCCGATTGTCTATTGTTCACCATGATCCACCAGTCAGCTGTTACACCAACCAACCATAAACAAATAAATATAAGATGTAAATAAAAATTAATTAAGGAAGATGTAATTGCAAAGAAAGCACAAAGATGAAGTATACCTGGGCTCACTCTTCCCACTGCGTATTGCAATTGGGAGTCAGAATACGTCCCACTTTTCATTCTATAGGAGGTCATCTACAAAAATTACATAATAGATTAGCATTACTACGTAAGTAAATTCTATACCTCTTATTCATGAAATCAAACAGGCCAACCTCTACTTCCGCCTGAAGCCTCTTATCTTGTGTCCTCGATAAACGACCAATGACTCTTAAAGTGCCTTGAAACACCTCGGCATCAACATGTGCATTGGCATTGTACATTAATCGAGGGTTCAGAAAATAACCTGCATTTGTATATAGTTAATGTATGGTCAATAATATATGAATACAAATAATCACTCACCAGCTGCATGCAAGTCGTGGTGTAATGTGGTGTCCCATCTATGGTCAATAATCTTCCACCACTTTGCATGTTCTTTGGGAAGGGACTCCTGCAACTCCAATTTCGCACGGTCCATGGCCTCATAAAGATATCCCATATCATTCTTGTCATCGCCATCCACCAATCTTAGGACCTTCACGAGGGGGGTGACTACTTTCATGTATCGTGTTACTCTGCCCCAGAATTTGTTGTCGTCCACGATTCGACAGACATCCAAATAATCCATCTGAGCATCAACATTGCCCTTGTCGATGTATTCCCGCAGGGTATTATGGTACATGAAAGCTTTCAACTCATTCTTATACCTGTGCAAAGAAATAAAATTTGAATCAAATACAGATCATAACTATAAGGATAAAGAAGTAATAATTGAGTTCAACAGTATACCTATACAGAGACTCCAAAGAAATAAAATTTGAAGCAAATCTGGTTGGCCCTGCACGTATAATATCTCGCCCCCCACTTGCATGCTCCCTGAACATGTTCAATATCCTAGGATGGCCATAAATATACTGGGTAATCTTTTGTCCCCTTTCAACCGTCTTCTTCACATGTTTGTCCTTCCCTATGTCTTCAAGTATGAGATCAAGACAATGTGCTGCGCATGGGAGCCAATATAAATGCCTGCGCTTATGCATCAATTTCCTCCCTGCAGCCTTATAACTGGCTTCATTATCAGTCACAACTTGTACAACATTTTCTTCACCAATTTCGTCTACCATGTTGTCCATCAAATGAAACAAATAATTGGCATTTTTTTCAAAATTTGATGCATCTACAGATTTTACAAATACTGTACCTTCGATGCAATACACCAAAAAGTTAATCATGGACTTTTTCGTGGTACCAGTCCAACCATCACACATAATAGTGCATCCTCTCTCCATCCATATATGTTTGAAGCTTTCAACCCACTGATGGAGCTCCTCAACCTCTGCCTCAAGGCCACGCCCGTATATGTCCCGACGTGACGGCGCCTTCAACCCAGGGCCAGCATCTGCTATGGCATCCAACATAGGTTGAAAATATTCACTTTCAGCAGCATGTGCAGGGACACCTGCATGAAAAAACCATTTACAGATGCTTTTAAATGCATGCCCTGCAACTTCTGCAGATTTTTTGACCCCTCTTAATGCACTTTTGATCTTAGGTTGTGTAGCCTGGGGCCTTCTGTGGAGATAACTGTCCACGGGGCCTGCTCTCTGCGTCTGCGGGGGCGGGGCAGCAACATCAGGACGTCGTGCAGCTGTACTGGAGTAGGTCCCTCCTGAACCCATGGGTGCCTTTCCTTTCCTTCGAGCGGCTTCTTCACGCTCCCTTGCTTCAGTCAGTTCCGGATCAGAATCTTCAGTGCCTTCCTCATCATCATCCCTCCTAACCCTTCTGCCAGAAATCTCCTCAGCAATTTCCTCCTCATCCTCAGCCCTTTGTTGCACCCTCTCCTTTTTCCCCACAAGGCACTGGCGCATCTCCTCTCGCACCTCTCGTGGACAGTGGTCGCATTGTCTCACCTCTCCTCGTACCCCTGCCAAATGTTGCTTGCCTCTGGTAATTCCGCCATACATCTCCTTACGACAGTAATTACATTTAACCTTCCTTCTCTTAGCATCAACTAAGGACATGTGGGCCCACCCCGGATCCTCCTGCCCTTGCTGCTCATGTGTTTGCTGACGTCTAGACATGATGCTGCATTAAGAAGTTACACAGTCAAAGACAAACAATTGTAAGTACAAAACAAAAGACCCAAATTTATGAATGAATTAGGGCTTAATTACCAAATAACCCTTAATCACCCTTCATAAAAATATAATCCCAGCATGATCCTACCTCACATTCATCAATGAAACTTAATTAACGTTCAATTGTGGCTAAGAAACTCGAATTAGACAAAAGGCCCAATTTTTATGAACTAATTAAGTCTTAATTACTAATTAAGCCCTAATTACCCTTCATAAAAATACAATCCCAGTATGATCCCACCCCACATTCATCAATGAAGCTTAATTAACCTTCAATTGTGGCTAAGAAACTCGAATTAGACAAAAGGCCCAATTTTTATGAACTAATTAAGTCTTAATTACTAATTAAGCCCTAATTACCCTTCATAAAAATACAATCCCAGCATGATCCCACCCCACATTCATCAATGAAGCTTAATTAACCTTCAATTGTGGCTAAGAAACTCGAATTAGACAAAAGGCCCAATTTTTATGAACTAATTAAGTCTTAATTACTAATTAAGCCCTAATTACCCTTCATAAAAATACAATCCCAGCATGATCCCACCCCACATTCATCAATGAAGCTTAATTAACCTTCAATTGTGGCTAAGAAACTCGAATTAGACAAAAGGCCCAATTTTTATGAACTAATTAAGTCTTAATTACTAATTAAGCCCTAATTACCCTTCATAAAAATACAATCCCAGCATGATCCCACCCCACATTCATCAATGAAGCTTAATTAACCTTCAATTGTGGCTAAAAAACTCGAATTAGACAAAAGCCCCAATTTCTATGACCTAATTAGGGCTTAATTAGCAATTAACTCTTAATCACCCTTGGGAAAAACTAATTACCCGCATGATCCAACCCCAAAATCCTCAATGAACCTTAATTTAACTTCAATTGAGCCTAAGCAAACCAATTTAGACAAAAGCCCCAATTTTTAAAATCTGATTAGGGTTTAATTAGCAAATAACCCTTAAGCCCTTAATCACCCTTGGAATAAACTTAATAAGCAAGACTTGCTTACCCCAAATTTTTAACCCAACCAAAAGAACACAACAAAATAATCAAACAAAACCCAATGAAATTAACCTCAAACAAAATAATCAAACCCTTGAAGTTGAAGTTGTGTTGGCCTCGGTGTGCGGCGCAAGAAGGCTCCCTCAGACCTCAGTCCCTCTCGGCCTCTCCCTGTCGGACGGCCTTTCACCCTTGGTCGGACAGCTGCCGGCAGGAGCAGCCGCAGCAGCCAGCAGGAGCTGCCGCAGGCAGCAGCCGCAGCACAGCAGCAGCAGGCCGCCAGCAGCAGCTGCAGCCTGCAGCACAGCAGCGGCAGCAGCACAGGCGCACAGCAGCGGCAGGCACAGCAGCAGCGGCAGCAGCAGACACCACCCGCGACGCAGACAGCAGGGGGGGAAGGTTTCGGCCGAAACCTGTGGGTTATGGGGTTTCGGGGGCCAACACTTGCCATAAAATCACTAGTTTCGGCCGAAACCAAACGGTTTCGGGCCGAAACTGTTTGGTTTCGGGCGAAACTCGTATCGGTTTCGCCCGAAACCGATACCCCCCTTTAGTTTCGGATTGCTACAGTGTTTAATGTGTGTTTCGGATCGGTTATGGCCGAAACCGATACGTTTCGGCCGAAACGTATCAGTTTCGGCCGAAACTGCCATCCATGAATCAAACCCACAATATTGTAAACACATAAATAAAAAGAAGACTTGAATGAATATTTTGTTCTCAAAATTTTCAAAACAAGAAAAGTGCTATTTTTTTTTCTGTTGCTTTGCCTGGTACCTTTTAGGGGTTGCTTAGATTTATGTGACATGCCGAACTCTCCAGCATTTTTTTTGTTTATCAATGTTTGGATTGGCGTAAAACATAAGAAAACAAAAACCAGAGTTCGGGTGGCAGTCAATTTTGCCGGTTTTTGATTTCACATATACAAGAGTAATAAATAAATAATATGACTGTTCCATTGATTTAGAATGCCACTGATTCTATAATCCTCTGATTTCACCATTTTAATCCAATCCAAAGCATCACTTGATTCATAGTTTTGTAATCTAGAACAAAGTTACACAAACCAATGTACACTATTAGATTGGTGATTTGGATGTATGTATTTTTATCAGTGGTTAACAGAACATCCAGGTGACTGCCCCCCTGATCAGGACTTAAATATGTTGCTGCAAAATATTGCATGTCAGCACATCACATTGCTATCATGTGAATCTTTCGTGGTTTCCTTTATGGTTGCAAAATAAACCCACGAGTTGGGAAGGAGACAAGGTGATCAGGCACGACATGAAGGAGATGAGGAAGTCTTTTGGCACTGACCTCCCTCAATCACATCTCAATCGTGTGCCATCTCTGTCTGGTTTCAGACAAAACTGATAAAATCACATGGTCACATTGATCTAAGATTTGGATCATGCCAAATCCAAAAGCATCTATGTGCTGTCCAATTGTGCAGGAATATATATGTAGATATTGAATTGTATAGGGGAGCACAGACCAACTAATTATCCAAAGGCATCTATAAATAAAATAGTACTGCAGTCCACGTCATCCCAATATTGGGTAGTTATGCTTAGAATCCCATAATGTGTGAACAAGAAACCAAGGATTCTGGCTAGGTAAATAACTTCAGTAAGTTTGATCAGTGTGATGGCACTGAGTGAGTAGAACTACATGCAATTGAAAAGTAAAGGAAAGCAGTGGCATAGCAACTTGAAATATGGCACTGACAAATGGCAGGATGGCTTAAAAAGAACAGGTCTTCATCTCGCCCGCCATTGAATTGCAACATGCATGTCTTTCACATGATAACAATTAGATCATCTTTAAAATTCAAATGAGAGAGAGAGAGAGTGCTCTCCTCTTCCGGTTCTGCGTGTTGCGCGCCCTTGGATTTTGTGAAATCAGGCGCTGGATAAGATTTGTTTCGAGAGTCTGACTGACAAGAGCAAGCTAGATGCCCAACCGGAGCTCTTCATCCACATCGTCCCAGACAAGACCAACAACACGCTCTCCATCATCGACAGCGGCATCGGCATGACCAAGTCCGGTATAGTTTCTTTGTGTACGCTGCCTTTTGTGTCTTTTACTATTTTTTTCTCCATCGATGCCGTTCTACTTGAGTTTACGGTACTTACATTTCGCGTGTCTTCCATGTTTGCAGATCTGGTGAACAACCTGGGTACCATGCATCGCTAGGTCGGGGACCAAGGAGTTCATGGAGGCGCTGGCTGCTAGGGTTGATGTGAGCATGATTGGGCAGTTTGGCATGGGGTTCTACTCTGCCTACCTCGTGGCAGAGAAGGTTATTGTCAACACCAAGAACAATGATGACGAGCAGTACATCTGGGAGTCCCAGGCTGGTGGTTCGTTCACTGTGACCAGGGATACATTAGGAGAAAACCTTGGGCGTGAAAAACCATGAAAAGAATACTCCCCCAACCTTTTTTCTGCCTACTATTTTTTTTCCAGACAGGCGAAGTTTATATGTGTTTTTCTGTTTTTTATCATGCGGCAACTGGTTTATAATTTTTCTGATTTGTACAACTTTTTTGATTTGGTATGAGCTTGTGCTTCACTTAAAAGAGGCTATTTGTCATTTGAAGAAAAAAATGTTCGATTAATGTATGTTATCCATCTAATTCTGCAAGTGGCGCTGATGCTCTTGCCATGCCCATTGGTTTTTTCCAATTGAGAATACTCCTGCATTCTTTAGATTCTGTACACAACTTGGAATGTGGTTTTTGCAGGCTTTCTAGAACAATGTAACTGTTCTGGAAATGTAAATCCGACAACGAGTTTTTTGTTGGGATCAAATCTTTGTGCAAGTTTTTTTTTTTGCACTTGGAATTGGTTGAGATAAGAGTCAAGAGCATTTGTAACAAACTTGCAAAAAAGATTACTGGGAAGAGAACTCAAAGTAAACACGCGCGAAGCGCGTTCATTCGACTAGTATAAATATATACTACACATTCATAGTGTGCAGAATGCCAAACTCTTCTGATGATGACAGGGTCGGGCTTGAAAGATCAAGCCCGGCCCATGAGATTTTCAAACCGAGCCAGGTCAAGCCGAGTTTGGAGACTGGTGGGGGTGGGGTCTCTGACGGCCCAGCTCATCAGCAAATTGGACCAATTCTTACTGGACTTCAGGCCAGCCCGGCGTATCTTTTCTTAAAAATTGTTCATAGTTGGTCAAAGTGGTCATAGTTTAGCAAATATCTCTCTGATTTGGCCCGGTAGTGGATTTGATTCTTTACCTCTACCCCTCTGGAAGCGTCTTTAACTTGACCTGAGGGGAATACAGAACGAGGAACTGACATCAAAATGATCAGTTCCCGTTTCACCCAGACGATCATACCAACCAGTGCACAGAGTTATTGCTGTTTGCTGAGGAACCAAAAGGATTTCGCTCAGATGATCTGATCATCTACACTGCAAGACATGGGAAGCAAGCTCCGCCCTTCATCCCCCACGTCTTCTTTACCCATCGAACCATGGCTCTTGTTGCACATATAGTAGTACACCGTCCACAGAAGCCAGCCGAGGAGCTTCCGAGAGAGGTCGACAAGAACGCCGGCGAATCTCCACACCACCACCAACGAAGCGATCTCGCCCGTCTGCTTGTCGCCGCCCACCATCGCAAAGCTCCATGCCGCGAAACGGCTCAGGACAATGCACAGAACCACGAGGACGAACCCCTGCAGCTTCCTTCTCCTGGTGAGGTCGAAGGCCTTCGCCAGCGCAGCCACCCCGCACATGTCCTCTTCCACTGCCGACACCACGAGGCACAGCCGGCAGATGACGTCCAGGTAGAGGGAGAACACGATCGTGAAGAAGACCATGGAGAAGAACGCGAGCAGAAGCAGGAGGAAGACCGAGGTGGGTAGGTTAAAGGCGCCCATCACAGCGGCGAACAGGAGGAAGAGGCAGCCGTACGTGAAGTGGAAGAGCTGGAGGTAGAGGGAGGAGATGGCCACATTCTTCCACGACCTCCTAATCTTCGACCACAACTCTCCGAGCGTGGCGTGCTTCCCCTTGCAGGCCACCGCCGACAGGTAGACCATGGCCAGCGTCGTGAGCTCTGCGACGACGTAGTTGAGGGGCATGGCGTTTATAGGGATATCTTTGAACCTTGGCACCTCTGCCGGCGGCCCGCCAGGTTCTGCCACACCGGGTGATTCCCCATGCGAGTGCTCCTGCAGCCGCTGGAGCACGCGGTTGACCAGGGGGCCAACGTTCAGAGCAGCCAGGCGCGGCGAGAGCTTGGGAAACGTTAAAAGGAAGTTGCAGGGGAGGAGGAGGAGGAGGAGGACGGAGGCCATGAGCCCCGGGTTTCTGAGCGGGACGGCGAGGACCTCTCTTAAGATCCCTATGATGCCCAGCTGCTCCGTCGCCGGCCTCGCCATGGCTCTGGCCTCTGGGGCTTCACTTCCTCTGCCTACGGCTAGTCTGCAGTACAGAGCGTTGATGGCCCACTGACATCCCACCACTCTGAGCTCAGTTTATAGGACATGGCCATTGGCAGCTTCCCGGGTGCTTCCAGTGTATGTGTAAAGGGTCGTTCTTGGATGAGGGTTTAGATATGTTGTCGGTCCAAAGATGACAGTTTGACCTTGCCTCGTCTACGTAAACAAGTGGGAAACTTCATACCGTTCTTCCTTTGACCAGTGGCAGTGGGCTTAAATTGGTACAAAATATATGTAGAGACATAACATAGGGACTCTGAATAATCCCATGTCAATTGGTGAGAAGATAATAATACATGTGTTTGCTTAAAGGCCAATTTTTACCATTTAACTCAAAAAGATGTCATTTAAAAGTCAAAATTTCACCTTCACTCGGAGAACATTATCTTTACCTTGCCGTAAAAATCTTTTTGCAATCGCTTTACAGGGCCGTAAAAATCCTCTTGTAATATTTTTGCCATTTGTGAGAGCTCTCGGCCTGCACACACACTCAATTTCACGAGGACGACGGTGTAGAGGCATAAAAATAGGGCATCTGAATAAATGTCAAATCGATTGTTGAGAAAATAATAGTGTGATTATAAAGTTTATCTTCACTCTTTAATCAAGAAGGTATCTTTTAAAGTACTATCGTTGAAAAGATACTCATAATGCTTACAAGGCCGGTCTTTATCGGTTAATTTAAGAGACACCTTTAAGAGAATTATTTCACCTTTGTTTTAGAGACAACACTTATTTACAACTGTAAAAATGTTCTTGGATCAAAATCCAAAATAAATCATAGATTGTGTGAGTCATGCACGTTGAGGAGTTAGGAATGTGGCTGTTAATGGACCGGACCAGCCTAATAGGTCTACGGGTATGGCCCGATTTCGGGTTTGTAAGATATTTTCTTATCCGTGGGTTTTTAATTGGGTCTAAAAATTCGGCACGACTAGGTATACGGGTTGAGCTTGGACTTTGAGTTCGACCTGTTGGTCGACCCGACCTGTTCTTTTTTTCTCCTTTTAAATTTTAAAAATCACTTAGTTAAAAGTATGTTATTTTATTTAATTAAAAATTTTAAAATTTTATTTTCACATAAATTATATAATTAATATCAAAACTCTAATTAATTTAATGAGATTATAAATTTTATATTATTAAATATATTATTTTTTTATTTTTTAGTTAAATTATCGAACTAGATCGGACTTTAATCGGACTTTACAAATTTGTAATAGTGTCATACTCAACCCGACCCGACATAATTCAGGTTCAAATCAGACTCGGACTTTAATACTAATAAGTCAAACTCAGATCATATTGACCTAAACCCAACCCCAACACGACCTATCGACAGCACCCGCTAAGAACTTATAGGATCACAACATCTCTAAATTTTAAAGTTTACGGGGCCGAAGCTCAAGCCAGGCGAAGAGATTTTCGGGAAGGGTCAGGCCGGACCTTTTTTTGTTTTTGTTTTTTGAGTAGCTCCATGAACAAACTATCGATCCATATGTACCGTTCGATCTTAAATCAAACAATTAAAAAGAGTCAAAAAGAAAAGAATGCATGGTCTTTTTTCTACAAAAAATGGGCCAACTGAAATTGATTCATTAAGGCCATCCATTCCTTTTTTAGATTCCCCCCCCCCATCTATTCGTTCCATTTGTGGATTTCTTTAACTGTTACTGATGGCTAGCTTCCACGAATGATAACTAAAAGAGTTTTTTTAATTTTTCTGGGGGGTAGCAATGGCCCATGTCCTCCCCAACTGAACCATTTTCAATGAGTTTTTTAACTTTGTTTTTCGGAGTTTTTTTTTGCATGCATACCCTATGATAATATGTGAAAATATATCTGGTACGTATACCCTCCTTACGTATATTTAACTTCACGTATGCTTTTATCGTCACTTTTCTTTAAACATACCGTTAAAATCTCGCTTTGATATGTAGTTAAATCTGAGTTAGTCTTCATTTAATCTAGGATTAACTCTGTTTAAAATTTAAATTATTTTGATACTTAAACCTGGACTAAATTTGGAGGATGAGTATTAAACTCGGAGTAACCATAGACTTCGAAATCCACCTCCAGAGGTGGGTTAATATGAGTTAACCCAATAATCAATACTCAATAAATGCATCCTCTCTCTCTCACACCCATAATCAATACCCTCTGTAGACACGCCAAAATTGACGTTTTGTTGATCAAATCTCATGTTATTATGTAAACGCCCCAAGTGGACTTCAATATTCTTATAATATAAAGTTTTTCTTTTTTTTTTATGAATTTTTATGCATTTTTCTTGCATTTTTGTTATTCACGACTTTATTAAGGGCGTTAATTTATAAAGTCACGACCTGTAATAAGGCGTTTTCAAAGAAAGGACGACCGTTGTACAGGGCGTCAATTCCTGGTATTATCCGCTAATTTCTGGAATTATTAATTTTCAAAATAAAAGGCATTTTCTGAGTAACGCCCTTCCTCAAGGCGTGTTTTTAAGAAACGCCGTTATCATAGGCGTGTTATATCAGTGTTTAAACAGAGCAAGTTTTATTTCTAAAATTAAATCCAGGAAGAAACGTCCTTTGCTAGGTCGTGTTTCAAGAAACGCCTTTGTTGCAGTCGTCAATTCATCAAGAGACGTCCTCGATTAAGGCGTGTTTCGCTCCAGAGTCCTTCCTTTTTCGATCTTTCCCTCACAGTTCCCTATCATAATTTGGTCTCTTGCTCGATCTTAATCCTTCCTTGAATGCCTCATTACCCGTTCTGATCTTACCTTGCTTGATCACATCCAATCGAAGCTATAAATTGAAGCCTTGATCGATCGTGTAAACGGTGGAAGCATTGTAAAAGTTTGAAGCATTGTTTTAAGCAGGTGAAGCACGTTAAGCAGGTTTCAAAAGGTTCAAGCATTCACGAACAGAGCCTTCTTCATCCTTTGCTGCATCCTCTCTGCGTTTTTCATTGGGCTTCATCCGGTGCTTCATCCATCTATTTCCGTCATCTTCACCCAATTTCCCTTTACTGTCGCCAGGGACAGCAGGGGTTTCTCAGCCTTTTCATCTCTCTGTTTGTTTTTTTTATTCATATCACTCCATTCATCATATACGTTCATCCTTCATCTTTATTCACACTTTATCGCATTTTTTATCATCATACTTCCCCTCCCCTAAGTCTTGTTAAGGGGTTAAAAAAAAAACAACCAGAAAAATAAGGTGCGCATGTGCCTTTCTTTCCTTCATTATTACACGTCTATTTGGATAGATACTACTGCATTTTGGGCTGACCCCTCTCTTCTTGTTTGTGTTTATTGTCCGTTTTGCAAGGTAATCAACTAAGAAGACCCGCTTCATCGGCCGGCCGATTGAAGTTGGAGGAGGAAATCCACATCCATCCCGCATCCCAATTTCCACCAGGTACACGCGATCTCCTTTTCTTCTTATTGAGGTAATCCCTCTGGCGATCACAACACCCTTTTAAGCACCTCGTGCTATTTTTATTACACCCTATTCATTTATTATTTTTATTTTTATTCCTAAGTGTGGATTTTAATCCGAATCTACAAATTGGCGATCACGGTGGGACCTCCACTGTTTTCTTTCTTGATTACCATCTCCATTGGCACCCTCGAGTGCCCTTTCCCCTTGACACCCTCGTGTGTCCTTTCCCCTTAGGCACCCTCGCGTGCCCTTTCCCCTTGGTACCCTCGGTACCCTCTCCCTTGTGCCCCTCGGGCACCCTCCATTGTGCACTCTGCACACTCCCCGGGTCAGTCGATTTCTGATTATTAACGCCTTTCACGAAGGCGTCTTTTGATTTCACGCCCCTCACAGGGACGTGTTTTGTTGAATCACGCCCCCTCCCAGGGCGTGCGTTTATTACACCTGCTGGCTTTCTGGTTGCTTATTTCATCGTCTGATATTTAACGCCCCTCTCAGGGGCGTGTTTCTCTGAGTAACGCCCACCCCCAGGGCGTCTTTTACTATAACTGCTGACTGCTGCATGATTGTTTTATTGTCTGTGGACTTAACGCCGCTCCCAGAGGCGTTCCATCTATTGTCAACGCCTGTCATCAGGGCGTGTTTAATTATTATCTGAGTTTTGACGCCCTCCAGTGTAGGCGTCCTTTCCTGAGAACGCCTCACCCTAAGGCGTGTTTTTCCTACTGTCTGTGAGCCCCTCACAGAGTTAACGGCAGCCACGCTGCCGTGTTTTAAGTTTGTCACGACCTATCGCAGGGCGTGTCTTTCTTGCTGTAGTGAACACGCCCCTTACCAGGGCGTGTCTTTACTGTTCATTTTCACAGATTGGCTATTATTCATTGTTTGGCATTTGTGTTGATATTATTATCTTGATTTGCTGGCTTGGTTGAGAGACCTCCTCTCTCTATCCTAGGATCCACACACCTTTCTTGGAATCGGGACGACCCTCCATTGAGCATTCCGTCTCTTTGGACTGGAAATCCCTTTTCTAAGACCTCCATAAGTCCCCGCACCCGTGGATTCCCTCACGGACGCTGGGCTGGTTGTACCCTCGAAGTACCTGGAGTTTAGAGAACCCATGCGTTGTTAAGAGAGGAAGAACTTAGTTGACCCGGAGGTTACACTCGGATCAAACTAGGTCTCATTTGGCAAAAGAGTGAACTTTCACAAATAATTCACTCTAATTCAAACATCAAACCTTAAAATCTTGCGTTTCTTGCCAACCTTGTTTGCATAAACATAGTTGGGTGATTTGATTGCTTGGTTTGGATTGATTATTTTGTGATAGTTCCTTCATTAAAAACATTCTCTCTCTTAAGAATGAAACTCCGTTCAGGTAAAACCATCAACATGTCGGGCAACGGGTATTCTTACGATGATGAGAATGAGAACATATTTGGTCAATATGAGGACCCTCTCCAGGATTCGGTTTATTATGAGGGGAACTATCTTCCTCCTCATCCCTATTACTCTCAGGTTCATGTGGTCGATACCACTAATCATGAGGCGGACCCTCCGTCTCAAGTTCCACCTTCTAATACTTCAGGGAACCCTTCCCCATCCATCAACGTCACTGATTTAATCCAAGCTCTTTCCCAGTTGGATGACTCCCAGCGGCAAGCTGTTCAGGCCGCTTTAAAGGGGAAGTCAGTTCTTTCTTCTTCTTCTAATCCCCCTCCGGCCGTGAGTGGCCATCAGATTATTAATGACCAGGCGATCTTGCATTCCCCCTCCTCTCGTCCACAAACGCCTACTGCGGCCATGCCGGCCCCACAGGCGAGCTATTCAGCGGTTAGGCATCAATCCTTTCAACCTCCTCAGATTTTGCAAACGCCTACACCGCGTGCTTTCATTCAGAATCAGGCCCCGGTCGAGCCCGATACCAACACTCTGTTGCTTCGAAAGCTAGCCAGCATGGAGGAGCAGCTCAAGAAGGTTACGGCAACTAAGAATGCTCCGGAAATCTCTCTCCCTACGTTGCCGGTGTTCCACTTACCCCCTTCTGAAATGCCGCACTTTCGGCGATATAATGGAACCGGTAACCCGTTCATTCATTTAAAGGATTTCCGTTATGAAACTTCTTTCTGGCAAGACAACAAGGCCTCCCTGGCCTACTTATTCAGGAGATCTCTCGAGGGATCCGCCCTTGAATGGTTTTATTCTCTGGAGCCAGCTGATGCTGGCGATTTTGATATTATTCAAAGAAAGTTCCTGCAAAAGTACAGAGACCGGGTGGGACCCTCCCTCTCTGTTACAGATTTAGTTGCTGAGAAGATGAAGCCCGAGGAGGACTTCATTGTATTTGCTGATAGGTGGCGGTCCATGGCCGAAAAATTAAAGGACACATTGTCGGAACAGGAGCAAGTGAAGATGGTCATTTCTAATGCAACCCCTCAATTCCGGCACATTTTGGCCATGAATCGGCTGACAACCATGGAGGAGCTCTATGAAAGAGCTCGTTATATACAGACACAAATGAAGGATTCGCCCATCATGGGCATGTTTGAGCCGAAGCCTCGGCTGTTTAAAAAGAATACAACTGTCAACAATGGGCCCACAACTGAGGGCACTGTCACAAACGAGCAGGTTGGCGTAGTTGGCCACCCCCATCACCATTTAAACCCACGACCTCCACCACCTCCACAACAAAACCCTCATTTTACCTCCGCCCCACAACGCCACTTCGCGCCCCAACCTTCTTTTGCTCCATCACCGAGCCAAGCGTCTCGCACCGACCCTCCAGCACCACCACAATACCATCAAGTCCCTCCACCTTCCCACTACGGCCAACAACAGCGGAGACCACCACTTGGCCCCAAGAGGGCCCATTATCCGCCACTCCCAGAGAGTCTCCCTGACATTTTTAATGCTTTAATGGCCGCCAACCTGCTCGTTCTACCAAAAGAAAGAACAGTGTGGCCCGACAATGTTGACACATCCCGCTACTGTGCATTTCACCGCGCCCCTGGTCACAACCTTGACCGTTGTTTCCACTTCAGAGATCATATTTATGATTTGAATGACCAGGGAGGCATTAATTGGGATGAAATGAGGCAAGTCATCGCCACCATGAAAGAGAGAAGGCCGCCTCGGCAACAGCAAAATCAGCAACAGCAGCATCCAGCTCCGCAGCAGGCTCAACCACAACAAGCTCCAGCACCCCAGCAGGATATGGGGATTGTCCGTAATCCACTACCGGACCACGCTCCTAATCAGCACGTGAACCCTGTCACGTCTCTCTACGAGGTGGAGAGAGGGCAGGGATGGCACGAAGAAAACGCCTCTGTCGGGGCATTTCACCATGATACAACCCGAAATCAAACCCCGCGCCTTTTGCGCATTCCCCCTTCTTCTTCTAATCTCCTATCGGGACGTTCCCTTTTACGCCCCGTCAACCCGTCTACCTCCACCAATTCTACAGTCTTGCCGACTCGTTCCCTTCTTAACCACATACCACCCCAACAATCTACCATTCCACGTTCCACCATCAATCCCACACCCGCGCCATCCAGGCCACTCCTACTTCGCTCACCGCCAGCGCCCGCTACCTCCTCTATCACCCCTACACCAGCAAGAGTTCCTTCACCATCTCCCCAACCACCTTTTGTGCCACGATCTCTCCTTATTCCACCACCTACCAATACTCCTCGCATTCGGATATCCCTCACCTCTCCGGTGAGGGCCCCTTCTTCAAATGCTCCTCCCATGCCTCCCTCGGGGGCACCTTTATTGAACACCACTACCACGTCTCCTACGGAGACACCCCTTTCATTGAATTCCCCTTTATCCCCAAGTGCGGTTTCTGCTACCGACATTCCTTCTTCTTCTTCCAACCCTCCTCCTAAGATTGCCCCGACAGAGGCGCGTCAAGGCGTAGCACCCCTCCGTAGTGGACGGATATTCCACCGTGTTTTCCCCCAGAGAGAGCTAGAGCCCGTGCAGGGGCCACAAGAGCAAGAACAGGAACAAGATTCAGTGCCGGGAACTCAGTATGATCTGTTAAAGCACCTGGATCGCACTCCAGCCAGAATCTCCATTCTTGAATTAATCAAGAGGTCCACCACTCATCAGCTGGCCTTGAAGGAATACCTGCAGAAGGTTATGGTCAATGAGGACCTTCCGGTTGAACAGATAATTACAGTCTTGACTCCTGCCAGCAGTCAGCCGGCAATCACATTCCACGAACATGAGTTAGCACCTCTACCGGCAAGAAAATATGCCCTATGTATCACGGTTGATATCAACAAAGTGGCCGTTAAGCAATGTTTGGTAGACACCGGTGCATCTATTAATGTGTTACCTCCGAGCACTCTAAAGTCATGTGGTATCCCTGAGAGCCAGATTCGGCCATCCACCATTACTGTCACAGCATATGATAATACAAAGAAACCTCCTCTGGGCATGATTACTCTCAAAGTCAGCTTGGGTCCAGCCACTATTACGGCAGATTTTCATATTCTGGATATGGACCCAACCTTTAATGGCATCCTGGGTCGCCCTTACATTCAGCAGCTTGATGCGGTGCCTTCTACAAACCATCAGTGCCTCAAGTTTCCGCACAAGGGGCGTATTATCAAGGTGACCAGTGTGCCGATCTTGCCAGAGGAAGACATTCATGTAGCTTCATCAGTTCCTTCCATATGGCCTGCCAACAAGCCGTTATTATCTGTGCTGGACATTCCCCGTCCGCGGCCGATGCTGTCCGAGACAGTTACCACAGTTGCCATGACACCTCTGCCTTCTAAGGGGAAGAAGAAAAAGAAAAATATGATGAATACCCCCGGCTGGAACATTCTTATAAGAATGGGATATCAAGATGGCAAGGGCCTGGGCGCCAAACTCCAGGGCAGAGTTAGGCCCATTAAGCCTCAAAAGATGATTGCACGAGGCGGCTTAGGCTACAAAGCACCGGGCAAGAATGAAGGGGAGCCGTGGGCTGTTATGACGTCCACCTTCAAGCCAGATCGCCAACCGCTCACCTGGACTTTAAAGACACATTTTGTCACCGGTGGCATTCAAAACAACGAGCAGACTACTGTCATTACTTCGTTATTTGATTGTCAAGATGTGCACGCTAGGCAGTTCGCTCGTCACATTGCACCACTGGCCACTTACAAAGCCTTGGAGACTTTAAGGCCAGATAAAAGAAGAAAATGGGTGACCCGGAATGTGACTGGTACAGGTGGTTTGATATGAATGACATCACGATTTCCCTGGGCCGCTTATTCATGCCGACAGATCCAGAATGGCCGCCACTGATTCAAGAGCTGATTGAAATGCCATCCGCAATCACAGATAAAAGGCAGCTGTTAAGTGATTACACAGATACAGGGGAGCCAGATGTCCCCTTTGAAGAAGATTTCTCCGTGGATAGGCTGTGGGCCGGCCTTTTCTCCCTCACTTCTGTGCATCCATCAGTGTTGGCTTCTTTCTATTCCCGTTGGTTTGGTCACGTGCCGCGACCACCACCGATTACCATTAACTTGTCTCCTGATTCAATTCAGATTTCCCTTTCGATTGCTCCTTCGCTCCTCGAGCGATTTTCTGAAATCTCCATCTCGCCCCCGCATGGGCCGTCTTTGATTAAATCTTTCTCCAAAATTGCAATCTCCACTCCCCCCGCTATTCTCCCTTCGCATTGCTTTTTACTTGAAAAAGAAAATAAAAACAAAGGAAAAACTAAAAACGAAAAAAAAAACGCCAAATCTCCAACATTCCAGTCCTCCATTTCTATTGAAGAGATTTCCTATTTTTCTTCCGAGTGCGTCCCAACCCAGGGGCTGCTCTCTCAAAATTCCTTGATAAATCTTTTCTCCCCCTCTGGTGAGGGGCCCTCCTCTGTATCACCTCCTGTATCCGCTTTTTCATCTCCTTCCCCTAATCAAGCTAGTTGCTCTTCCTCCTCTTCTTCCTCTTCTTCTTTTAAAAGTCAGGGGATAGTTCCACATAAGAAGGCCAAGGGTAGGCAGATTCCTCGAAGATTTTTGTTAGAATTGGCTGCCAGATGCCATGCTTGTTTAGCAATCCCTGAGTTTGTGGAGGATCCAATTATCCTGCCGAAGCTAGAATATGAGGTTTCCATTGCTTCCTATGAGGGTTTGGGCGTTTATGAAATAATGAATGATGAAGACCCTATTGAAGAGGGGGATGAAAGTTATGAAGAATATGAGGACGAGGCTGATGCTTTTGCTAGTGGCATAAGACGATTCGACGAACCATCAGCCTCAGTAGAAGAGCCAACCAAAGAAATCAATCTGGGTACCGAGGAAGACCCTAGGATTGTCCTCATCAGTAAAAATTTGCCGCCCTCCGAGGAGGAGGCGCTTATTTTGGTTCTACAAGAATACAAGGACACGTTCGCTTGGAGCTACGAAGATATGCCTGGATTAGACCCTGCGCTCGTTGAACATCGCCTTACACTTAAGCCAGGGTCTGTCCCGGTCAAACAACGGTTGAGGCGTTTCCACCCTAGCATGGCTTTGAAAATGAAAGAAGAGGTCGATAAACTCCATAAGGCTAGATTTGTTAGAGTCGTCCTTTATCCCAATTGGGTGGCTAACATTGTCCCGGTTATGAAGAAAGATGGAAAAGTTCGAATTTGCATAGATTTTCGGGACCTCAACCGGGCGTGTCCTAAGGATGACTTCCCCCTCCCTCATATTGATGTGCTGATTGATAACACGGCAGGATTTGAGACTCTTTCTTTCATGGACGGCTTTTCAGGCTACAATCAGATTCGTCTAGCTGAAGAAGATCAAGAGAAAACCTCATTCACTACACCATGGGGCACATATTGTTATGTGGTCATGCCCTTTGGACTTAAGAATGCTGGAGCCACTTATCAAAGGGCTATGATGGCAATTTTTCATGACATGATTCATATTTATATTGAGGTGTATGTGGATGACCTGGTTGTGAAATCAAGGACAAGGATTGAGCATCCTGGGGTTCTGGCTAAGGTTTTGCAGAGATCCCGAGAATTTCAGTTAAAAATGAACCCCAAAAAGTGCGTATTTGGTGTTTCTTCAGGGAAATTGCTCGGTTTCATTGTTAGCAAGAGGGGTATTGAAGTTGATCCCAACAAGGCAAAGGCCATTAGAGATATGCCTCCTCCCAAGAATTTGAAAGAAGTTCGAGGATTAATAGGGAGGTTGCAATTCATTCGCCGCTTCGTCTCCCAGCACTCGCAAAGGTGTAGGCCGTTCTACGAGCTTACTAAGCCGGGAGTCAAGTTTAATTGGGATAACAAGTGTCAGGTAGCCTTTGACGGATTGAAGGATTATTTGGTCAATCCTCCTGTCCTGAGGCCGCCAATTCCAGGCAAACCACTTATTCTTTATGTTTCAGTCCTGGATGACTCCGTAGGTGCTGTCTTAGCTCAAGTGGATGAGGAAGGTAAAGAGAGGGCAGCATATTACTTATCTAAACTTCTTAACCCCTGTGAGCAGAGATACTCAGCCATGGAAAAGACTTGTGCAGCTTTGGTTTGGGTAGTTCAAAAGTTAAAACATTATTTCCTAGCTCACGAGGTTCACCTCATTGCGCGCATGAATCCGATCAAATTCCTCCTTGAAAAATCTGTCCTCACTGATCGATTAGCTCGCTGGCAAAGCTTCCTTTCTCAATTTGACATCACTTACATTCAGCAAAAAGCTATCAAAGGTTACGCCATTGCCGAGCACCTTGCTCACCACCCTCTTCCCCACTTTGATCCTGTCAATTCGGAGTTCCCAGATGAAGAATTAATGTCCATTAATCAACCCCACGATCCTATGTGGACATTACATTTTGATGGAGCCCTTAACTCTCAAGGAAGAGGGATCGGCATGGTTCTTTTAACACCCGAAGGGGTCACCATTCCATTTGCTGCTCGGCTTACTTTTCCCGTCACCAATAACATAGCCGAGTATGAAGCTCTTTTGGCCGGTCTCAAAACCGCTCATCAATATGGTGTCACTCATTTGCGAATTGTCGGTGACAGTCAGCTTATTTTGCGCCAGGTGCTGGTCAAGTGTCGCACCATCAATCCTAAGCTCAAACCCTACCAGGAACTCGCTTCAGCTTACGCCAAACTCTTCACTAAATTGATTTTCATTCATGTCCCGCGTAGCCAGAACATCTTGGCCGACGCACTTGCTTCTTTAGCTTCCGCCTTAGTCTTCCCTCCTCAGCGTGATTTTCATGTCCCCCTGATTCATCAGCGTGATACTCCAGCTATTAGGGATCGTGCTTTTCTTGATATTAGGGATCAGGTGCTCGAGAAGGTTAGGCGGAAAGAAGCTCTTGAAGGCAAAGAGGTCATGTTATTGGATTGGCAAGAAGAGCTGGCGGATGAAGAAAAGCCTTGGTTTTACGAGATTGCCAGATACTGTAATGATCAGTCTTACCCCGAGGAAGCCACAGCCGAAGAAAAGAAAGCAATTAGGAGAGTGGCTCAACGTTATACTTTGGTTGGAGGTGTGCTCTACAGAAGAGGGCTCACCGGTGTTTTATTAAGATGCCTCGATGATGATGAATCTTGGAGGGTCGTGGAAGAGGCGCATTCTGGTGTGTGTGGGGGTCATGTGAATAGCCAGATGCTAGCTAAGAAGATTCTTAGACTAGGGTTCTATTGGCCCACTCTTGAAGAAGATTGTTCTATCTATGTTCGAAGGTGTGTTAAGTGCCAACTGCATGCCGACAAGATTCATTCTCCTGCTTCTTCACTCCACCCTACGTCCTCCCCATGGCCTTTTTCCATGTGGGCTTTTGATATCATTGGACCTCTTGGTGATTCGAATCTCCTGACCAAGCAAAAATCATTCATTCTCACGGCAACGGAGTACTTCACCAAGTGGGCGGAAGCAGAAGCTTACGTGGAGATTAAAGCATCAACCGTCTGCAAATTTATCATGAAGAACATCATCACGAGGTTCGGCATCCCAAGCACCATCGTCACCGACAATGGACCTCAATTTATCTCCCAAGATCTCAAGGATCTCTGCAACAGGTATAACATTGCATTGCATCATTCTTCTCCCTATTATCCGCAGGGCAATGGCCAAGCAGAGGCCACTAATAAAACTTTAATCAAGATTGTTAAGAAGACGTGCGAGGCTAATAAATTCTCGGACTGGCCGGACAAGCTGGTTGAAGCTCTTTGGGCCTACCGCACTTCCATTCGAACCCCCACTGGGCAAACTCCTTTCGCCCTTACTTATGGGATGGAGGCCGTGGTCCCTTATGAGATTCTTATTCCCTCTCTGCGAGTACAATTGGACAAGGAGCTCTCTATCGATGAGCGTCGTGATTCACTCCTTGCCCAGTTGGAACTCCTTGACGAGAAGCGTCTGGTCGCCGCTGAGCATGCGCGCGTTTATCAAAACAGGCTCTCGCGTTTTTATCAAAAGAAGGTAATTGAGAGAAAATTTAAAGTCGGTGAAATGGTAATCAAAAGAATTTTTGTAAAACCCGGGGGGCCCTCGTTCAAAACTTCAACCGAATTGGGAAGGGCCGTTCATTATAAAAGAAGTTTTTTCTGGCAATGCTTATAAACTAGTTAATGCTGAAGGCGAAGAATTAACTCACCCCTGGAATGGTTTATATCTCAAGAAATATTACCCCTGAACAAAAATCCGAACAAAAATTTGAAAACTTCACAAAAATCCAAAGAAAATAGAAATCTCCCAAATAATCAAAAAAAAATTGAATATTTTTCAAAGCAAAAATAAAAAAATATATAATAAAAAAAAATAAAAATCAAAGAGAGTTTTCTTCATGGTTCTCCTTTTATTGGGCTGACATGACGTGCAAAGGTCCACGGTCCGAAGGGTTAAAATTCAGAATCCATTCATCAGTCTTGCTAATTTAAAATGGGAATTGACCCCGCACACACTACACACTTTACTCTTGAGATCAAGCAGTGCAAAATCTGATGGAAAGTTGAAACCGGATCAAAGGTGAAAGACGATATCCATTCTTCTTCTTCTTCGGCCCACAAGGGAGGAAGGGAGGTCTCGAGGTAGACCTGCCAAGCCTATCCGCCGCCCTAGTAGGAGGAAGTCAAGGCCCAAAAGGGAACAAATGCCACAAAAGCCCAAGTACAATTAGGTTGTTCGTCAGTTCTATTTCAATGCAATCAGTTCCAAAGTGAAAGTCAATGGTGAAAAGAAAAGCATGTCAAGAGGGCAAAGTCCCCGCAAGGAAAACCTTGGGCGTATGCATGCAATGTGAAAAGAGGCAAAAAGGCAACAAAGCGTCCCTACGCCAAAGACCGAACCCCAACAGGCATAGGGTAGGGGAGGTGGCTTTGCCTCGAGCATCTTTAAATCTCTTGTGGGCTTCCTCATGCTTTCTCTTTTATTTTGGAAAAAGTCATGAACCAGCGGAATGGTCGAAACCAAACTGAAGAGAATGCACTGTACGAAATCTCGTGTATAAGTCCAACTATATGCACGCCAATTCCCCTTTTAATTATTCAAGAAAGGTTAATGGAACTTAGAAGATGACCAAGTAGGGCCCACCACCTTGATTTCTTTATCAGCCCAATTTGGGAGGAATAAAAATTAACGCCTTTGTTCAAGGCGCTTTTATGCTGATTCACGCCTAGATCTTAGGCGTTTCTTTAAAAATAACGCCTCTTGGAAGGTCGTGTTTTCAACAAAATTCAAAAATCTTTTCACAGTAACGCCGTCTCCGAGGGCGTCTTTTACGAGAGTAACGACCTAATCTAAGGCGTGTTTTTCAGAAAATCCAAAAAAATATATATACAGATAATGAAAAGAACAAAAATAAATTCTTCATGTTGCATGAATTGCACTCTTGCCTGGACAGCTTTTAATTATTGTTTGCATATGTGTGATTGCATGAGGCATCTCCCAGTTTTGGTCATTTCATTTTTGCCTTATTTAATTAAAGGCTTGGCCCCTTGACCCATTATTAAGGTCAAAATATTTACACCCCTTGCTCACCGGGCAAGGGGCCAAGTCAAACAGATGAATTAACCTGTTTGTTCAAGTGAAAACCACAGCTGCAGATACAGGGCAAAAGTAAAGCAAACACGAGGAACGAGAGAAGAAAAAAGTACACAAACACAAGTCCACAACCATACAAGTACTCAGGTAACAAAAGCTCAAATTTTATATATATCATCATGTATATCATGTACAGGTGTGAAGGTGGAGGAGTACAAGTACAAAACTCTCAGCTCTCGCCTCCACCCTCCTCTACTCTCCTGCTCTCAACCTCCTCCTCACCACACCGAGCTGGCGCTGGTGGAGGAGGCATAGGCCCCCGCGAAGAAGCCGGAACCCGAACGTGTCCCCCTGCCTCGCTCCTCTCTCGGAGGGAAGAACCCGCCACAAAGGTGGAGCTGGTGAAGGAGTACCCCGCAGCCCGTGCTCGCTCACGGCCTCGCTGCAGCCGCTCCTCGGACACTCGAAGCCGCTCCTGGGAAAGGATCAACTGGGTCCTCGAGTCCGCCAGCTCACGCTCTCGTGCCAACAACTGCTCCTGGAACCGGGCACGCTCCGCCTGGTGCTCCTCGCGCTCACGAGCACGCTCCCTCCTCTCCAGCTCCAGGGCAACCCGCAGCTCGGCCACGTCCTGAGGAAGCTCACTGCGCTGCTGCAAGGCCCGCTGAAGCTCTACGATCCGCTGATCACGGATCGACAACTCGGTACGTATCGCCTTCAGCTGAGCAACCTACAAACAGGTAAACAAATCATCAGTTCCACAGTTCAATAATTCATGAAATGAAATAACAACATGTGACTAAAGGTAGGTCACGCACCTGTGAGCTCGTCGCTCGGAAGCCCTCATCCACGCAGATAAGAGTGGCTCGAAGCTCTTCAGTCTGTAAAAATGAATTTCTATCAGTGCACAATTTATATCTAATCATTATTTGAATGAGGTTTCGAGTTCAGAATTTACCCGTGAAGCAAGGTCACGCTCCGCTGCCTCAGCTCGTGCAACCGCTCTGGCCAGCTGCTCCGTCAGTGCAGTCACCTCTGCACTAGGCCCCCTCGAGCTGGAGGCCTCCCCCGGATCTCTCCTCACTGCTCCCTGCTGGGCACGCTGCATTCATTGAGGACCGTCAGTGGCTAATCATTAATTCAACAAAAAATTTCACTTGCATATAGGAATAATTTAAACACTCACCAGGGTCTCCAGGTCGGCCCGTGTGGCGGCCAGCTGGTCCTCCAGGCTGTGTAGGTGGGCCTGGGCATCTATAGCTGCGATGTCCCTCGCGTCCTGCATCCATTGCATGTTAGTCACATGATAGTCACATAAGCATTTGCATTCAATTTAGAAATAATTGCATTTCATACATACCCCTAAGACCCTCATTTGGGGTCGGCCGGCGTGAACCTCCCAATAGCGCCGGAGGTACTCGGAGCTGTCTGTCACGTGGGAAACAACTCGGGTCCCGCCTCGCTGCCAGTCAGCGTACTGCTCCTCAAACCGTACCCGCCAGTCGGTCGTCTTAGTGCGACCGCGGGTCTTCTTTCCAATTCCTCGAGGCTCTCCGACCTCGATCCACTCCTGGGGCAGGCCCAGGGTCCTCATCACCAGCCGAAGCCGTAACGGCTCGATCTCGCTCAAACAGTGTAGCCACAGCTCACGCCCGAAGCGAGGTCGCCCTGATACAACCCAGGGCTGGCCCTCATCAGTCATCCCCTCATATGGTCTCCACTGCACCTGCATTCATGAACACATTATCATTTCATCATATTCAAATGAACAACAAAAGAAATGCATATCATTCATTCATACATACCAGCGAGGGAGGGAAGTCGCGGAACTCTCTCCGTAAAACCCACAACTCGTAGTCAAGTGGGGCGCCAAAGATGACAGGCACCCAGCGTCGCGCCAGAGGAAAGGATCCCTCAGCTCCTGGCCGTGGGTCAACTCGCCCCATCGGCATGTATAGGTGGCTCCACACCTGCATCCATGCATTGCATTAGTACTATATTCACATGCATCATAATATAGAATAAAAGAAAACAAAAATTGCATACCTGAAGAAGAGGTGAGAAGCCACTGACGGTCGTCTCCCGGCCTGTCCCTGTGGACAGATCGGCCATCAAATGCGCCAGCAGGGCCGCTCCCCAAGCATATGTGCCAACCGTCTCCAGATCCTCAAGGATGCCTAAGAAGCGGCAGTTGATGACATCGGCTTTCGTCCCCAGCAATAATCTCCCGAGCAGCAGCAGCAGGAACCTCCTCAGGTCTCGGTCCGCTCTCTCATGGTCAGTCGGGTCCTGGCAGCATGCCGCTCTCACCCCGTCGGTCAGCCGCTGTGCAAACTCACCTAAGGTCTCCCCCGACCTATGTCTGGCATCTCCTAGACCCATCACCGTAGTCAGGTCCGTGCGGAAAATGGTCCTACACTCGCTAGGTCCCTCGTAGACCATCTCAAGCCCTAGTAGCCTCTGGGCCATCTCTGAATAGTCAGAATAGGTGAACCCACTCACGGCCTCACCATCTACCCGTAAACCTGTAATCCTGGCTACATCCTCTAAACTAGGAACCATATGCCCCCAGGGCATCAGAAAAGTCCGGCTAACCCTATCCCATCTCTCCCTCAAAACCTGGATCAGTGCTAGGTCAGGTCTAAAAGGCTCAATGGATAGAAAAGCCCCAAACCCCATGGCCTCTACTCTAACCCTCTGGAAGTCGGGGAGACCCTGGTATGCTGCCCAGACCATGACCCATGAGATACGGGTCCTCATCAGCCCCTGCATGCATTAAAAGAGAATTATTTTTCTTAATTACTTGAGTATCCATGTGGAATTACATTTGATTTGGGTTAAATATTGAATTTTAGCATAAATTCACGCCCCTGTGGGGGGCGTTTTTCAAAGTGAACTTTAATGTAACGCCCTTAATGAGGGCGTTTTTTTATGTTAATTACGCCTCAGTCTTAGGCGTTCTTTGGTGGCTGTTTTGCTATTTCTGAAATATACTTTTAATCACGCCTCGGTGTTAGGCGTTTCTTGTTGAATTAACGCCCTGTGGTAGGGCGTTTTCCTAAAGGTGGTTAATTTTTGGGTCGTTAATGAATGAAGCGACGCCCTCTGGTTTGGGCGTCTCTTGTTGAATTAACGCCCTGCTGGAGGGCGTGGGTTTCTCAATTTTACAGAAAAATCAAATAACTGACAGCATGCGAAATAATTCATGAAAATATTTTGGAAATTGTTTAATGAGCATGGAATTCATGAAAAATCATAAGTTTTAAGAAACGACATGCTTCAGGGCGTTTTTCATGAAGGATAATTAATTTTCAGAAATTAAAAATAATTAACGCCCTGGATTAGGACGTTTCGTTTTGATTAACGCCCCCGTCGGAGGCGTGTCTTTTCTGAGTTGCAGGTTCGTGCCCGAGGGCTATGGCGATCAAAAGAAATCAAATAAAATGAAAATAAAAAAATGGAATTGGGGGAGAGGAGCTTACCTTCCTGTGCTTCTGTGGTTGAGGCCGGGGCAGTGGCCGTCTGGGCCGCCGGAGTTGGCCCCGGGGAGCGAGCGCCGCCGTCGGCGGCGGTCCGTCTCCGCCTTCCTCTTCTTCTTCTTCTCCCTCTTCTTCATCTTCTTCTTCTTCGTTCCCACCATCATCTCCCCTTTCCCCTTCCATCGCTTCGGCCTCGTCGCCGCCGGCCGTGGCCGGCTCTTCTTCATAAGCCACAATGGCGAGCTCCTCTACGGAGATTTCCCCCTCTTGAGCGCGAGAGGCGTCGAGGTCAACGACCTCTGGGGCGGCTACCCTTTGGCGTTTTTGTCCTCCGCCGGCCATGGTTAGGATTTAGGGGGGGGGAGGTTTGAGAGATGAGAGGGAAGAGCTCGAGAGGTGGAGAGGGCTTCGGTTAGGGTTTTGCAGGGTGAGGGAAGAAATGAGCGGAGGGAGGAAGAAGAAAGGGGCTGCTGGCTTTTGGGCTTCGAAAGTGAGACACGCCTTTGAAGGAGGCGTTTTAAATAGAATTAACGCCCACATCCAGGGCGTTTTATTGAAATTGACGACACACATTAAGGCGTTAATTTGTTTTGCATGGGGAACGATAACCGTCGTCAGACGCATTGAATGGGCGTTGATTGATGTAGCGGACGTCATCATTGCTGTTTTTTGGTCACGCCTCTGGTAAAGGCGTTTTATTGTTGAAACATGACTAAGGAAGAGGCGTTACTTTTAATGAAGGAACGATCATTTCTTTTGGGTTTGAATCTAGTCACGCCTTTGGGAAGGCGTTATTTAAGTAACGCCCACTATGCAGGCGTCATTTTTTTCACGCAGGTCGTTTGAGACGCCTTGAGGTAAGGCGTGCTTTTTTGAATTCACGGCGTTTGTTGAGGCGTTTTTCACAACAGAACACAGGCTTTGGAAGATTTCGTTAATAATCAGTAACAGTGGACTCAATGAGAAGTCAATCTTCACTTATTTTGAAAAGAGGAATTACAATGACTAATGAGCCACTTTGGGCCTTATTTTTCTCAATGAAGTTACATAATTTTTCCACTGTTCCTTGTCTTCATCCAAATCTTCTACAGGTTGATGAAGCTTGCTTAGCCTCCATAAAGCTTGAATGGTGATAACCTCTTCACCGTCTTCATTGTTGCCTAGAACCCTTGACTTGATTGGAGAAAGATGAGAGATGTCATCTAAGTGTTGCCTTGGAAGACCCATTTGAGGAAGGCACCGGTGTGCATTATATAAAACGAAGTCCGAAGCACCAATAAGACGAAGATCCGTCCCGATGGAAAAGCGTGCACGAAGTTCCTGCATTTTGAATACGCCCGGGGCACATGTAAAAAGATTCTTTGGCATTACCTTTAGATGCTCCCTCCAATCCCCTCTCTTCTTGATTTGAGGAATCCGGTTGGTTACTCTATTGTTTATGCCTAATGAACCGGTTATATATGAGAGTGGGCTCTTTGAGAAAATTCTTGAGGGTTGTTGGGCTTCATGGCATGGATCAAACTTGAAGTGTAGATCGATCCAACTTGAGAGTGCTAGCATGCACCCGTAGATGGGCCTCCCCATAGCCGCTGATGTGAGCCCGCTATAGAGATATGCTAGGATCGCCGGTCCAACTCTTTCTTCTTCCCATAAGCTCACAACTGCGCTCAATTGGGACTCCTCTAGAAAGTCCTCCGTGGATGGGAATAGGAGTGCTCCTGCCAAGCACACCACGAAGGCTTTAGTCACCCTTTCTATCTCCTCTTCCTCTTTAGCTTGATCCGCTCTCTTGTACACCCACGAGGCGAGCTTCAAGAGGTTAACTCCTTTAGTAACCTTGATTTGGTTCACTATGTTTGGGCTGGGAATTAGTGAGGTTAGCAACTCTTGAGAGGAGATGGGCCTTGGCATAATTGCCATCTTCTCTTCTTCTCCGTGCTTCATCTTTTTCAAGCCTAGGATCGTCTCTATTTCCTCTAGCAAGACGGTAGCCTCAAATGTGGAGAATAAGAAAGTATGGGTGGAAGGATGCCAGGTTTCAATCAATGCTCCTATGGCAGCCCAATCTATGTGAATTTGATCATAATGTTTGGCATGGGTGACCAACCCCAAGAGATGCCATCTAGCTACATATACCCTCATATCTGAAGAGAATTTGGAGAGGATTAAGGGTAACCACTTGACTTTTACATATCTTCTAGCCCCTGGGAGGTTTGGATAGTCCTGTGAAGAGCAGAACATATGCATATAATAAGAAATTGAGAACTTGGCAGAAGAGCATCGCAAAGCAACAGTAGGAAAGACTTACTTGATTCAAAGCAATTCTATTGCTCAAGTGTCCTTGTATTTCAGAAAGTCTGGGTGTGGAGATCTTGGGCTTCTTCATCATCCTGTTCACCATCCTGTCCATCGCTTGAGTTTGCTTGAGGGATGTATACGGCAGCATGCGGTTGCAGAAGAACAAAGCAGAACAGAAAAAACCGCAGGGAAGAAAGAAGCAGTTCGATGCAAGGAAGGTGATTTACTAAAGGAAGGCTGCCGTTTTATAACGATTTGCAGAGTCTTGAAGAGCCTTAAAGATAGAAGTTTGGTTGGGTTAAGGACTCTGCTTCTGATTTAGAAACGGTGTTTCGCGCTGAATTAACGCCTTATGTGAGGGCGTGTTTTTTAATTTTGACGACCTGTAGTGTGGTCGTGTTTTATGTCACGCCCTTTATGACGGCGTGTTTATTTCAAGTTCCTGCTATTGGTTGCGTCTTTGAGTAGGGCGTGTTTTCCATATTACACGACTTGTGGTTAGGCGTCTTTTATTCTGGTAGCGCCCTATTCTTAGGCGTGTTCTTTTGGCCTGCGTTTTTTGCCCTATCCATGCTTTTGATGAACTTAAGTGCTGTTATTTGATGGAAATTGTTTATAATTAAGCACTTACGATCATGTTCTAAATGAAGAATAACAAGTTTCAAAGTGTAAGAATTTGCAGGATTCAAGGCGTTTGGATCGCTGGTGGGAGTGACATCTTGTCACCCTATATCCTTTTCTTGTAAGCATTGATTACTATATGATATCTACGCTATTATAGCATATCAAGGACCTTGTGATTCTGATAAACCTGAAATTTGAGTTCCCCTTCATCAAAAACGATGACGATTTCAGGAGAGTCTTTATCACACGGATAGGCCGTTGAGTTATTAAAGGTTCGGGACGATGGTTCCACTTTCTGAGTTGATGCGCGGACAAACGGGCTTCGGCTTAGTGTTGGCTCAGAGATATGGATTCTTGACCAGACCTAAATAGCTTAACAATATTATCCTTGATTATTTTCTAGTTTGTTTTAATCTTTTTCTTTTAGCCCAGCATGCATCATGTAGGACTTTGAGTTTCATGCTGAAAATCTTCATATTATGGCAATAATGAAGTTCGCTCGTTCTCAATTGAGATGACATGAGATATTCCACTCCAAATCAAGTACTTCATTTTGGTTGAGGCCATTCAGGCGGATTCCTTGGAAGTGACCCTTTTGTTGGATTTCTATCCCAATTCTCTTTACTTTTCTGCAAAATTTACCTTGGTTGCAGCACATCCACGCTGGCTGGTAATCGCTCTCCAATGGTCTTTCCCTGTCGTGCCCGCGCGCACACCCTTTTATTTACTTAGCTTAATCTCCTTCTTTCCAACAAATCGACATTTCCTTGGAACCTCTCAGAGTTGTTTCACTCAGAATTTTGGAGCGATTTCAAATACTTAGTGTCTGAGGCGTGTCACATCACACCTTGGCGTCTCCTTATCAGTTCATTCTACTTCATCTCATTTTCGTTTCACTCCCTTGCAAAGCAGACGCCAAGGCGGGGCAGCTGTAGACACGCCAAAATTGACGTTTTGTTGATCAAATCTCATGTTATTATGTAAACGCCCCAAGTGGACTTCAATATTCTTATAATATAAAGTTTTTCTTTTTTTTTATGAATTTTTATGCATTTTTCTTGCATTTTTGTTATTCACGACTTTATTAAGGGCGTTAATTTATAAAGTCACGACCTGTAATAAGGCGTTTTCAAAGAAAGGACGACCGTTGTACAGGGCGTCAATTCCTGGTATTATCCGCTAATTTCTGGAATTATCAATTTTCAAAATAAAAGGCATTTTCTGAGTAACGCCCTTCCTCAAGGCGTGTTTTTAAGAAACGCCGTTATCATAGGCGTGTTATATCAGTGTTTAAACAGAGCAAGTTTTATTTCTAAAATTAAATCCAGGAAGAAACGTCCTTTGCTAGGTCGTGTTTCAAGAAACGCCTTTGTTGCAGTCGTCAATTCATCAAGAGACGTCCTCGATTAAGGCGTGTTTCGCTCCAGAGTCCTTCCTTTTTCGATCTTTCCCTCACAGTTCCCTATCATAATTTGGTCTCTTGCTCGATCTTAATCCTTCCTTGAATGCCTCATTACCCGTTCTGATCTTACCTTGCTTGATCACATCCAATCGAAGCTATAAATTGAAGCCTTGATCGATCGTGTAAACGGTGGAAGCATTGTAAAAGTTTGAAGCATTGTTTTAAGCAGGTGAAGCACGTTAAGCAGGTTTCAAAAGGTTCAAGCATTCACGAACAGAGCCTTCTTCATCCTTTGCTGCATCCTCTCTGCGTTTTTCATTGGGCTTCATCCGGTGCTTCATCCATCTATTTCCGTCATCTTCACCCAATTTCCCTTTACTGTCGCCAGGGACAGCAGGGGTTTCTCAGCCTTTTCATCTCTCTGTTTGTTTTTTTTATTCATATCACTCCATTCATCATATACGTTCATCCTTCATCTTTATTCACACTTTATCGCATTTTTTATCATCATACTTCCCCTCCCCTAAGTCTTGTTAAGGGGTTTAAAAAAAAACAACCAGAAAAATAAGGTGCGCATGTGCCTTTCTTTCCTTCATTATTACACGTCTATTTGGATAGATACTACTGCATTTTGGGCTGACCCCTCTCTTCTTGTTTGTGTTTATTGTCCGTTTTGCAAGGTAATCAACTAAGAAGACCCGCTTCATCGGCCGGCCGATTGAAGTTGGAGGAGGAAATCCACATCCATCCCGCATCCCAATTTCCACCAGGTACACGCGATCTCCTTTTCTTCTTATTGAGGTAATCCCTCCGGCGATCACAACACCCTTTTAAGCACCTCGTGCTATTTTTATTACACCCTATTCATTTATTATTTTTATTTTTATTCCTAAGTGTGGATTTTAATCCGAATCTACACCCTCTCTCTCTAAAAATAATAATAATTAATAAATATAATAATATAATAATAAAATAATTATAATATTGATAAAAATCATAAAAAATAATTAATAAACTTAATGCTATAATAATAAAATAATTCTAAAAATGATAACTAATGAGTGTAGCATGGAGAGAGAGAGAGTGACGTGAGAGAGAGGGGAGGGGAGGGAGAATGAGAGAGATATTTAAAATTATAAAATGAGAGATACATATGATATTTTACTTATAAATATTATTGGGTTAACCCACTACCTACCAAATCACAATAGATTGAAACTAAGTTAATCCACATACTTACTTCTGAGTTAATACTCTTGCTATCAAATCAAAAATAGACTAATCATGGACTAACCTAAGTAACTTAATTTAACTCAAACTCTCTACCAAAGTGAGGTTTAGGCCCTCTTTATTTTCGGGTTAGACTAAGGGGAATAGTAAACCGATGTAAGAGAAAATTATGGACTCCACAGTTTCTCCTCACACACATGTCTCCCTAACTAAGGTGGAGTAACTTATTCGGACGGTGAAGGTAGAATAAACCACCGCCCCCAGAAACAAAGTGGCCCTTAAGAATTGACGAAGAGGTGACAGAATTTTCTACGAATATTTTGACAGAGTTTTATCAAAAGGACATACACGATACTAAAATCCACATAAAAGGGCATATATCCATATTCAAATTCTGGATAAATTTTTATGTAAATTCACTTTTAACAGAGCAATACATGTAAAACACCTTTCTTTCTTTTTCCCTTTAATTTTGTTAATCTTATTAATTTAGATGATAAATAAATGTTCTTTTATCTAATAAATTGTGAAAACTACCGTCCTTATTCTAGAACCGGAATAAAGTCCATGAACTCCGCTTATTTTTCTTCCCTTTTCTGTCAGAATAGGCATATGCAATATGCATTACTCTCCCATGGCCCATGGGTTAGAAAAACCACCAGTTTCACGTGGGGCTGCTGCAGCTGCCCCTTACAACAATCTTAGTTGAGTTTGGCTTGCTTCACACCTAAAGTCTAAAGTTTACTGTATTCCTTGGGTGAGCAACAAATTAACTCTTTTTATTTAAAATTTTGTGAGATGGGACTCATCTCACCTGTCTAAATGCACATCCCATTCTAATCCAATGGCCCAAAAAAATAAAAAAAATAAAAGAATGGTTCAAAAAATTTAAAAAATTTCAAATTCTCATAGTTCGATCATTTATTTATTTTTTGTTTTTTTAGACCGTTAGATTGTGAGATGAATTGTACAGCCGGCTAGATGAGGTGAGCTCTCACCTCACAAAAATTTAAAAAACATTAATTTACTACATATCCAAGATGTACAATAACCTTAATTAGGTGTGTAGTAAGCCGTTCTCATCTCCATTCCCAACCGGGCGAGACCCGATGCCATTTGTTCCTTCCACGTGGACCCCGCATATTTAGTAGTCATTTTAGTTTTGCCCACTCGAGTGTCACGCTGTAGTCAAATGTAAGGGTAATTATGTGAATAAGAATTAAAATGTGACTAAATTGTCATAAGTACCCTCTTCTTATTATTGAAGATAAATTGAGGAACAGCATATTAGGTTGGCTGGATTTAAGGTGTCAATCATGTGACTAGTTTATTTGTCCCTTCTTTTAGCATTTTTATTGGTGTGAGGAGAGAGAGAGAGAGAGAGAGAGAAAGAGAGAGAGAGAGAGAGAGAGAGCTTGTCTTGTGGGGGGGGGGGTGCGTGTGTATTCAATTCGCATCTCTTGAGACTTGAGAGGCACTGTCGGGGCATCATTATCTCCGATCCCTCTCCCCTTCCCCTGTACTCTCATGTAACTCAAAAAAAGAATATCGAGGCTCTCTTTGTTTTCGGGTTAAGATAAGGGGAATAATAAATCGATGTGAGAGAAAATTATAGATCTCACAGTTTTCTCTCGTACACATGTCCCCTTAATCGAGGTGAAGTAATTTATTCGGACAATGGTGGTCGAATAAGTCATCCCATCCCAAAAATAAAGTGGCCCTGAAATAAATTGATTTGGGCATCTGATATGTGAACATATAGGCATGGCCATAAAAATATGAATATTGATAATCTCATAGAATTATCTTTTGCTCTAAGAGTCTCCTCTTGTGTTCTTTGACAAAAGGTCTAAGAAGAACTGTACAGAAGAATTAGATTGTTCATTAATTAAGAAGGGGGTTGGTCATGAGTGACTTTAAAATATTTAAGTTGATTCAAAAGACACATGTGATTTAAACACAGCCTGTATACACTTGTATTTGAAAATAGGACTAGTTAGGATTTCAAAATGCATTGTAGAATGTGTAGTTTAAAATAACAGTGATTTAAAAATTTAATTGGTGTAAAATTTTAAGAGTAGTGGATATCCAAAAGTGGTTTTGAAAATACCTGATCAGTGACATGAGTTTTTAAATACACACTTCTTTTGTAATAATCCTAATGAGATTTGAGTTGGGATTTAAAATCTACGCCACACACGCACACGCGTGCGGTATTTTAACTACCAATGACTTTAGAATTTTACTTTAAGACCCTCTTTGATAACAGAATAGAGAAAATCATGTTAACTTAAACTCAAGTAAGTTATTCTTATTTTTTTCACTTTTTTACTTTAAAATATATCTGTGTTAAGGTGGAATAACTCATTCTATCTTTTAACTAGAACGAGTTATTCTAAGAAAATTTAGATTAAAGGTGAAAAAACTTAATAGAGTATTTGGGAGCACTTTTATTTTTAAAGTGATTTCACTCTAAAAAATTAATCTATCTTAAATTTTGACCTATTTTTTAAAAATGATGTAAATGACCGCTGATCTGTTTGGCAAAATTGATATACTTTTTAAAACTTGTGCAGAGTTGTTTGGCAGATACTGCTATGGACAACCCCCTATCTTATTTCCAGAGACTGCTATGGAAGAAAGATAACTTGTCTTAGGTACTGGGGCTAGAACACCACCTGTATGTGTGTGTCTGCAGAATTCATTTCTTACGATTATTCTTCCACTTGTCCACAACCTGTACAGACGCCGTTCCTCTGTCCGATATCTCGAAAGATCCCAGCCAAGTGCTCCATGCATAATACCAATTCATGCTTAGATTCGACGAGAGCACCTCAATGTGCACAAGCTTGATGTTTGACAACTTGACACGGATTTTGACGACGAGAGGAATCCTGAAGGACTTCTCCATGTCGGGAAGGTGAAGGGGTACGAGGTGTGAACCGCCTGGTCAACCAACAGGTCCTTAGCGAAATCAAGCCCCTTCTCGGTGACAAGGGCAGAGATGAACCCCCCGTCATCGGACTGCACACCGACAGTGGCATGTCGGGATGCTTGCAGTGGCGGAGAGCGAAGTTTGGTGTCCACTGCAGAAGAAGACGAGGGAGGACGACAGGGGTCGAGAAAGGTGAACCAATCGTCGGTGGAATGGCGTCCCCCGGGGGTGGAGCAGATGTGGGACTGGTTTTGCGGGGGGTGGGAGGGAGGGATGATTTCAAAAAAAAAATTTGGTCTAGACTTATTTTTATTTTGAGGAAGATTTACATGGGATGAGATTCTCTCCCTAAAATTTAAGAAAGGAACACCAAACGGGGTTAGAGGATCTCTTATTCTCTTTTTTAAATTTGAGTGAAAAAGAGAAAAAAAATAATAACCAAACACCCTATTAGTTAAAGTGGAATAACTCGTTCTATCTTTTAGTTAGAACAAGTTATTATAAGAAAATTCAAGTTAAAAGTGGAAAAACTTATTGGTATTATCAAACTATATTTTTACTTATTCTTCGGATTAAGGTCTCTTATTTCACCCTTATTTCGTTATCAAAATACCTTAAAAATTTCAATGACTAATATTAAATTTAAAAATCTATCAAAATTATAGCCGCGCGTGTGTTATGAAATCACTGATGACTAACCCCCTCTTAATGAGGTCATCTAGTTTTCACTAGAGAAGACCTAAAAACATTAAGAACTCGCCAAAAAGAAACTCAAAAGATCAGTGAACCTTCTTCTCTTTCGTCACCCCCTTATTCCCAGGGTTCTTCTTGCACTCTTGGTAAAACTTGGTGTATACCAAACAAGAGAGGAACTTCACGATGAGATGGAGAGACGCGCACATGAAGCCCCCCGCCGTCGCAGCAGCATCTGCCAGCCCAAGCACCGCGGGGGCCGCCTGCTCCAGCTGAGCCAGGAGTATGGCGAGGACGAACCCTTGCACCTTCCTGCCTTCCACGAGCTCCCCCGCACGCCGCAGGGCCTCCATCCCCTCGCACCCCTCTTCCTCTATCGCCACCACGAGGCTCAGCTTGCTGGCGATCTCGGAGTGGGCGAACAGCACCGGCACCAGCCACACGGCCAGCGCCGCCGAGGCGGATATGAACAGGGCCTCCGAGGTGGCTCCCCTCGTCGCCCTCGTGAGGGCGGAGAGCGTCCAGAGGAAGGACGAGAACGCGGTGGCGAGGAGCTCGACGCAGAGCAGGGTGGCCGCGGGCCGCTTCCACGTCCGCCGGGCCCTCGAGAACGTCTCCTCGAGCGCCCGGCCGCCTCCGCGGCATGCGGCCGCGGACAAGTAGGCCATCGCCACCGTGGACACCCTCGACAGGAGGAACCCGACGGGGTCCACCCGGGGGCGCACGCCGCTGTGGAAGGCCGCCGGGGCAGGCTGCTTCACCGCCCACGGGTCGGCGGAGAGGTGGCGGTGGGCCTTGGTGAGCGCCAGCACGAGGTTGCAAGAGACGAAGACGAGCAGCGCCACCCGGAGGGACTTCTTCCCGTCTCTCCATGGGCTGGATCCGAGGGCCTCTTCCTGTGTCCGGGGAACGCTCGAAGCCTTCATAGCCGCCCGCATTCCTCTGGTCCTCGGCTCCCTGGCCGTGACTCGGAAACCTCTCCTCCACCCGCGAAGGCTTAAAACAAGGAGGCATGTGGTCAAGGAAGAGGGGTGATTGGTAGCACGTACCGGAGCCGCTGGAGTGCTGACTCGGTGGCGAATTGGCTGGCGCTCTATTTCTTCTGCTGCGGCGTGCGCCGGCGTTGATCGAGCGGGGGAGTCGACCAACCGGTCGTTGTTGACTGTGTGAGGTCCTCTGCGCCGTCGTGCCCCAGTGGAGGGTCTTCTCTTCTGCCTTCCGTCGGGAACTTCTATTTGGACCATGAGAATTTTAGGGAAAAGAGGAATGTCCGGTGGAACACCTATGATAATTATGCTAACTATATGTAAAAAAGTTACATCATTTTTTATTTTATTTTAGGTGACCCTCAAAGTCCACTTTGGTGTGCTCGTGAAGATGACGTGAGGGTCACCTAAAAAAAATTACCTCTACGTGAAAAACAAATATATCATATTTTCAATGTCTATGAGACTGGGTTTTTAATTTTACATGATCCCTGTGTCACTTCATCTAGGGACAATTGACACGTCAATATAATTTGACACGACAGTCACTTAAAAAATTATAAAAAAATAGTGCAGGCCTTCTGCATGTAATTAGAAGGAGGTTGCACTTAACAATTCTCTAGTTATGTTTGTTTGCATAACAGGGCCAGGTTAATCTAGATATCTCACCCTTGTCCATCATAGTCAGTTTGATTGCACGGATCTCGATCATATTATGGCATGTTCTCAGTTTAAGAGCCGATACCGAGGTTAAAGTCTAATTAGGTGTTCGATCGATAGAAAAAGTGGAATAAGATAACATTGATTATGGTATCTCTTGATCAAAAGTAAAATTATTTTTTCTTTAAAATAACCTAACCTTATTTCCTTTGACCTATTCTACCAACAAACAGAGCTTTATAAGAAAAATAAACGATAGGGTTAATTTAAGAGTACAGTTGTAGACTCCACCATCTAATCTAAAAGGAATAAGTTCATTTAAAGAAATTCGCGCCAGTTGTGTGTGCGTGTGACATTTCCATTTATAGTACAGCTGTGAAGCACACTGGATACCATCACACAATAGCTTAGGACAGGGGCAAGTGCGTCATTTAAATCTCATTTGAATAAAAGTTTGTTTGATTAACAGAAAGAAGATATTTTTCTTGCAAAAAAATAAAAAGAAAGAAAAATTGAAGTGGAATAGTTGTATTTTGCACACACTTTACCATCGACTTCCCTCTAAATCTTAATTAGGTTTGTTTCATGTATATAAAAATTTATCTTTGCACTCTTATATAAACCCTTTTTACATGAATTAATATCATATATACTCTTTTATAATTTTTTGTCGAAATATCCATAAAATATTACATGGCCTTCTACGTCATTCTCATTTCTTAAGGACTGCTTTGTAAAACGAATAAAATTGAAATAAGATGAGTTATCAGTATTATTATATCTAATTGAGTTTGATAGCATAATTAAGTTTTTTCGAGCCGAACATAGTTATTATGAAGTAAACTAGAATAACTAATTCAAGCAAAATAGTTGAATTTATTATTCTTGGTACGGTATGATTAGTTTTCATTTATTTTTATATATTCTTTTAAATTATTTTTATTTATTTTATTTTAAGTAGAATAAAAAATTACTCATCAAGGTTAAACCCTGGAATATTTTACCGAGACTACCCAAACCAATTTATCTTATTACTTTATTAAAGCGGAGATTTTAAGGGCGTCTTTGACAAATGAGTTATCCCCCGGTTAGCCGACACCGGCTAATCGGTGGACCCCGCCTCCTCTCGCCTTTCCCCTCACACAATCGGTTAACCGACCTCGATTATCTCAATCGACCCTTCGGGATCGGTTAGCCGCACCCTCTTACCCGGCTGTCAAAGCCGCCCTAAAGGTATGTCACCGTAAAAGTGACGACGAGGGCATACTGGATATTTAATACACTTGAGAAGAATATGCATATACGTATAAATATGAATACAAAATAAAATTTCACGCAAATTTATACTTTTAATGGAAGTATACACATATAAAAACCCATCGTAATTTGTGTAAAGAGTTTAAAACTTTAGATGGGGCCACAGAAAATCCCATGTCTATACCCACACGACACACGTACGGGAAGAGGACTAATGACCTATTCACCGCAACAGTCGCTTGCACGGGGCACACATTGCTATGTAAATTTATTGTTAACCCTTTCTTACGATTGTCATTTCATTTTCGACGATGGAATTTTTTTTATTACAAATAGTATTATGAATGCTGACATTTGAGCGATCCCCATGGACCCCCAACATCCACACGTATATTTACAGAGGATAATTTTAATATTCCATTAAGTAGCAATATTAGTGAGTATATAAGTAAATCATTTCTTTACGAGACTAATTGTCAAGGAGCCAAAACAATTTCAATTGTGATTTGTGATCACGCTTCGTTCACCAGCATGGAGAGATTTTCTCGTCTCTGCCCTTGGTGAAGAAGATTGTTCTCGCATGTGCATAGCTGGAGCTGAGATCGGAGGCTGTCATACCCTGCGACGGCTCAAGAGTACACAACATTACTCACTTTAAGGGTTTGTTTGAAAGCGAGTTAGGGTGGAGGAGCGGATGAGAGAGAGTCGGTAAATTTTATCGCTCTCGTCGCTCTCCTCACACGTAGAAAGATTAATCGGGGTTGATTAGCGCAACTTATCCTCAGAAGTCATTTACATTAACTTTGCCCGATTAGTAAAGCGACTCTAAGAGAGTCTCGTAAAGCACCACTCTGGTTAATAAGGCATTAGCCAAAGAGCTTATAGTTAATGGTACTAATATCTCTTTCTTACAAGGGAGGCCATGTGTTTCTGTTTAATCTCCGGTGCTTATGGGAGGAGAGAGTTTTAATGTGTTTATATCTCACCTTAGACGGTTGTGCTAGAAGATATGTTTAATTTGTGAATTTTCTGTAAAAGAGAACTTATGGATTTATAAGAACTTATGCTAGAATGCTCTTCACAAATGACAAGACTTGTTCAAAATGTCCTCCAAATTTAAAATAATCACGTATATAAGTGGAAATATCGTCTATCTAGATAAAATTACTATAAAATTATAAAAAATCTCTTACTAATAGAAATACTTGAGAGACATAATAGACTCGGCAAACCATGATCCCATGCGGGGCGCGCCTGGGTTCGCTTGGACCGGATTATACGAGCCGGTCTGAACCGGCCCAGAGTGAAACATGGAAGCTAACACGCAAGGGGGGTAGGGGGAGGAGGAGTCGTCTGCCTTCACCTGGGGAGCTCTGGGCTCTCTGCCACCGGCACCGCCGCTGGTCGGCGACCTCTTCTTCTTCTTCCCTGCTGCCCTCTCGATCCTCCAGTCTCCTGCCATACCTGGACGCTGCTTCTTCCTGCGTCCGCTAGAGAAGCATCCGTTACCATGAGGCGGCGGCCTGGGATTGCGGGGCTGCAGAACGCCGCTGCTGCTCGGGTATCTGGGGGCTTCTGATCTGTATTTATCTATGTGTTTGGTTTTTCGATTTGTTTGTGTTCTTAGACATGTTGCAGTTTTTTCATCTTGGCTTGATGGTTGGCAGGATCAATACCGATTGGTGGGGCAGAATGTCGCCAAGATTAGAACGGACCTCATGAAGGAGCAGCTTACGACGTTCCGGTCGCAACTTGAGGAATTCGCCCGGAAGTACAAGGTTAGGTTCCTCATCTTAGACCAATTTGGATGCTTTGTTGTCTATCTTCGTAGGATAAGCGTTTTTGCTTTCCCTTTCTCTTTGGATGTTGGTGCCATATGAAAAGTCTACGTTCTATTTCGAGCCTGAGCAGTGCGGAAGTCCTGGGGGATACTTGGCGTATTTTCTCAAACTGTTCCCTTCACCAACCTAGGAATTAGGCATGGTTATCCACATGCACAATGTTTTGATCACATGTGCTCTGAGTATGATCGTTTAAGGGGAAAACTTCCAGTACAATGTTTGTGGATAGGATTGATATTATGTCACATAATATATAGAGTTGATACAAATATACAATGCCATATAATGTATAAAGCTGAAGGGGGATGACCTCTATTTGGTTAGTGAAAAGAGAAAATTACTGTAGCTACCACATAAATACTAATGGAAAAGTGACTTCTATGATAATAATAAATATATGATAAGAAATTGAAGCAGAGTTACATGGGCAGACAAGTCATGTGCGCTACACTCTAAGATCCACAGATCTCTTCGTCCAATCAATTCCTCTCATACACTTTTCAACAGATATAATTGGCTTGAGGCTGAAATGGTGATGGGTTTGGTCGTGGTGGTCTGCCCTCCTGCGGTATGCTGTTGGCAGCAAGAATTTGTCATGAACAACCCCAAAACCCTATGTATTGTTGTTTACACACAACACACAGAAAATTTAATTTTAAAACATCATTTGTTGGATAAATATGCACATATTTTGGCTAATTATTTCTGCAAGTTTGGTTTATCAGACAATTTAGGGTTCGTGTGCTGGACCTTTCCCCACCGACCGTGATCGGTGTTAATTTACATCAGTACAAATCCGAACACCTTTGATTAATTGGCAAAGATACCCTTTTAACCCTTGCAATATCTGTTGCGATGTGAGGGATTAAGTCCGAGGAGGACCTTCCCTAAGGTAGGGGCATATGTGTTAATGTTCCTTTGGACTAAGGTTTATTTGTAATTTTCCCTCTAACTAGGGTGAACTTTACAATTTTCCCTTGAACTAGGGTTTATTTCCAATTTTCACTTAAACTAGGGTTTATTTGTAATTCTCCTTTAAACTAGGGTTTTTCCCATATGATGAGGGTTTAATCCCAATCCTTTTGCCATCCTGGTAATCTTCAATTTTTTTTTGTAGTTTTCCTGGATATTTATGCAATTTTGAAAAGATCTATGGCAAACTTGCAATTTTCTAATTTTTTGAACAAAACAAAGAATTTCCCCCACTTTTGAGGATATTTCTACAAACTTGAACATTTCTTGTTCAATCTCTCAACTTTCAAGGTTTTCTTGAATTTCGTGGATATGTATGCAATTTCATAAGGTTGCATAGTATTTTTATAATTTCTCATAAATGCGGGGTAGTTTCATGATTCCTGGACTTTGTGGGGATCTCTATACAATTCCCTCATTTTTTGGATTTTTCTGCATTTTTCTATAATTGTTTGGACATTTTTGTAATTTTTTAAAAATATAGGATATTTTTACAATTTTCAGACTTTCTGGAGAGTTTTGTGTACTTTTGAACACAAGCAAGAATTCCACATGGACTTTCATAATTTCTTCTGAATTTCCCCACGAATTTATGTATTTTTACAGAATTTCGGCATAAATACATAAAATTCTCCCAAAGTAGGGGTATAAGTGTAAAAACTAAATCGTATCCTTAAATTGGGCTTTTACATGATCAAACAGATTAAATTCACAATTTCTTGGGGGCTTGGCGAACCCAGCCTTATCCCAAGTCTTCAAGTGTTCTTGGAGTTCTTGAGAGGGGAATTTGTAACACACTCAAATATAGTTAAGTTGTACTCTATATCATTGAGGCGCCTTTTGAAGTATCGGCTCAGTTCTTGAAAAGAACTCCGAAGTTAAGCGTGTTTAATGGGGAGTAGTACTGGGATGGGTGACCTCCCGGAAAGTCTCCCATTCTGGAGCCGATCACTGTTAGAAAAGGACAAAACCGTGAGGTCAGTAGGCCGAAGCGGACAATATCTCGACGGTATAGAGTACGGGGTGTGATAGAATAGTATCAGAGCCATACTCCAGCCGGAAGTGTGGGAACTAAGTGCCATGCATGGCAAAGTGCTACGCTATGGGAGCCACCTCTTGAACCCAAAATGGGACAAAGTGTTATATAGTGGGAGTCACCTCTTGAGCCTGTAGGGGCCACCTCTAGAGTCCTACCTGCCTGGGGGCTTGATTGCGTGCTATATGTGCCCAGCGACAAGGATGTCGCCTATATAAGAGGGGTAGATTGTAACACTCTCAAATATAGCTAAGCTGTACTCTATATCATTGAGGCGTCTTTTGAAGTATCGGCTCAGTTCTTGAAAAGAACTCCGAAGTTAAGCGTGCTTAATGGGGAGTAGTACTTGGATGGGTGACCTCCCGGGAAGTCCCCCATTTTGGAGCCGATCACTATCAGAAAGGGATAAAACCGTGAGACCAGTAGGCCGAAACGGACAATACCTCGACGGTATAGAGTACGGGGTGTGACACTTGCACTGTCGGGACCACGCTTTGAGGCATCCGTGACGATTCCCAATAGCCTTACTTGTGAGTTCTTTACACGTGTTCATCACTTTATGCCGCCCGAGGTGTTTGACAGAATTACGACGCAAAAAACACTCTGGGACCTCGTAGATTTCTCTGTCTAACGGATCCGATCCCCGGGGTATGAATGACTGAACGGTGATGATTTTATGTCATCTCGCGCCGTCATGAGACATGATTTAATTTATTTCCTGAAATGAATCAGAAAATTATATGTGCTATGGAACGGCGATGATTTTATATCATATTGTGCCATCATGGGACTGTAAAATATTTATTTCATCTGAATTAAATCAGAAAATTATCAGGTCCAACAATTGTCTTCTTAGTTTGTCATCTTGTTCTAGTGCATTTTACTAGAGTAGCCTGTAGAGTTATTTCTCCTTTTGCCAGAGCCATGTCCAATTTTATTGAACAGGAACATCTAATGACCTCATTCAGCACTCTTCTTTTGTCATCTATATTTTTTCATGCAGTTGTGGCAATCTAACATTCCTATCTTTGAGTTCATCTTGTCCGTGTGGGTTTCCTTATAACCTAGTATCCCTTTCAATATCACACGAGTAGATTCTTCAACACAAAATGATAACCATGCATCAACTTCCAGAATGTCTTAGAATGAGATCCTAAGAAATATTAGAATTTAAGTACAGTAATGTGCAACTTGGAATCAGATAAACCAATTAAAACCATGTCACCACTGCACATATATGCAGACGGACATGTATACATAGACATAGAGAGGGAGGAAAGGAGGGAGAGTGAAACCTCCGTGTCTTCCACGACAAGAGCAGATTCTCAGAGTCTCAGCAACGGCAGCTTGTTGCTCTCATTTCTGATCAATTCAGAGACTCAGGGCGTGGGCAACTGGAAAAAGTGTAACCTGTCATCCCTTTTGGTGTACTCTGCCCCTAACAGGCCACAGTACGTGGTGGGGCTTTCTTTTGCTCCTTTTCGGAGGCTGCACTTTTGTAAATGGGGTCTTTTTTTGGGGCACGTAGGATGTACATGGTAGTTGATCTTTTGGGCTGTTGGCACTTCTTCTACAATCATGCATCTTTTATTTAATGAAATTTGTACTACCCGCTTCCCAAAAGAAAAGGAGGGTGGGAGAGTGGAACCTCTATATCTTCAATAGCAAGAGCAGACCTTCGGAGCAACTTGTGACTTTCATTTCTGATCAACTTAGGGCATGACGACAGGGGAACAAGTCCGAATGGTAACCTATCATCTCTTTCTGCCTACTCTGCCCTTCATAGGTCACACTAGCTTGGTGAGGCCTTATTGTGCTTGGGGTGACTATTTTTAATTTCTTTGGGGTAAGTCGGATGTACATGGCAGTTGATCTTTTGGGTTGTTATGACTTCTCATAACTCATACATCTTCTTTTATCTGATGAAACTTTTGGTACTATCGGAACCCAATCCAATCTGATGGCCCCCGCACCTCCCACCCTTCCCTGTCAGTCGTTACAGACTTCAGTTACATGAGTTTCAGTCTAAGATTTATTTACTAATCAGAAATGAAGAATATGTGATGGCATCCAAGACCTGGACTTTGGCAAGGAATGGATCACATTATCCTGTGTAGCTGGTTGTCAATCTTGGCATCAAGCATGAGGAGACCTCTTTGCATCCTGAGAATAGCAGAGAAGACACGTGGAAAGAAAGGAAGGCAGACTTCTGGTTGAGGAAAGGTGGGAATGCATGAGCTATTTATTTGAAAAAATGTTGCTCGATTATACCAACTTTATTTTCAAATAGAGGCAATGCAATTGAAAGAGAAAAGACAGATTCCTCACTTACAAACCAAAAACTAAACTCATCATCATCATCAGAGCCTTATCCCAATTAATTGGGGTCGGCTACATGAATCCTGTTCCGCCAAAGATTTCTATCAAGTGCAATATTCGTATTTAAACTCAAAAAACTAATGTCCTTCCTAATAACATCGCACCATCTCATTTTAGGCCTTCCCCGAGCTCTTTTACTAGCATCCACTAAGATTTGGTCACATCTTTTAACCGGCGCTGAGTTTGGGCGACGACACACATGCCCAAACCACCTGAGTCTATTTTCTCTCATTTTACTATCAATTGGAGCTATCCCTAAGTCCTTACGGATACGCTCATTCCTAATCTTGTCTTTCTTAGTCTTGCCACACATCTATCTCAACATCCTCATCTCTGCTACACACATTTTGTGGATGTGTTCCTTTCGTACTGCCCAGCACTCGGTACCATAAAAACTAAACTAACAATGGAAAATCAATTACAATCTGAAAGAAAAGAAAACACACTCTCTTCCAGGCTTCTAAAATTGGGATATAAGGTTATTTTATGAAACAACAAGCATTCTCTTCTTGCTTAGTATGTAGGTTATGCATACAGCGTGTCGGCCACTAATCTATTTAGTTGTTGTGTTGGATGGCTCTATTCGCGCCAGTTTTCACATCGCTATTTACAATAGGTGTTCGGTTATGGTCTATCAATTTTGAGATTTGTATGTTAGTAGAATCTAATCAGAAAATTTTGGTACACGTGTGACTCTATTGAAACCTTATGATTCAGTCTTTTAAGAGTCTCAAGATTCTCTCCTCTGCCTTCCTAACTCCTAACTCTCTCCTTCTCCCTTAGCTGCTGTCTTCTGCATTCCTCCAATATCAATTTCAACATTAATATTCTAGACTTTAGAAATATTAATTTCAAACTAATTCAATATAAAACTTTATGTTCCAACCAAATGGGGAATAAGTTAATCTTTTTCCTGTCAACTGTCAGTGAACCATGCTGTATGGATGTTGTAAGGATACATGTGCCCTCCGTCAAATTGTTTTTTGGCCTATGATAATGGAATATTCATCAAAACCAAATAATAGAACCACTTATTCTCAATTTTCCTTTTTGAAGACTTTGTTGCCTTCTATTGCCATATCTATGAAACAAAAAATTGAACTACCAGCATTGCCCTCTCTAATATTTCATCCTGTTGATTGACTTATTTGGTGCAGAATGATATTCGTAAAAACCCTACATTCAGGTCACAATTCCATGAGATGTGTGCTAAAGTTGGAGTGGACCCTTTGGCCTCAAACAAAGGATTTTGGGCAGAGTTGTTAGGAATTGGTGATTTTTACTATGAGCTTGGTTAGTATTGGTCTTCTTTTTAATCTCATATTTTTGTCAGTTTTGTCTGGGTCTTTCCCTTCTGCTCTTCAGTAAAGATATATTATATTGGCATTGTCATATATCCAGGGATACACTTATTATGTCATACTTTGGTATAACTTTTACTACTTTGAGATGCTGCATAATATGCATTCCTGCTGTTTTTCATCTTTGCGTTTAAATCTTGGTACATTTATTTAGAGTTGAAGTGTTCAACCTGTTTCTGCTCCTCAACAAAGAAGTCTCATATAAAACTATCATGATGCCTGGCTACTGATTTCAGACTAGAACCAACTTAACTTGAAATCAGGGCAATTCTGCTGGCCAATTTGTATTTGGTACTGGGTAGAGCCTGCTACCCGGTTAGAGTCACTCAGAACCTGACTTCATTTTTTGCACTCTGTCCAAACTTTGTACCTTACAAACTACTGAATTGTGCCTTTTTTCATTTTGCAACCATCTTCTCAGTTTTTTATTTGCCTGAGTATGTCTAATGCAAAGCCATTATAGTTCTTGCTCTTTCTTGATGATACCTGTATATTTGATTTTTTAATGTCGTCAGCCATTAAGCTTAGTTGGTCAGATGTTAAAAAAATTATTTTATAATGTTTCAAGTTTGATGCAAAAATAATTGCACAGTGAGACTTCTACATCACTGCCTAGGTGGTCTGCCTAGGCAATATGAGGGCTGCCACGTTTCCCCACAGTGTCCTTTTTTCTTTTGGAAGTGGATACCCTCCAAGTGTTTTTAATATTCTTTTTAATCACACCACTAATTTTATTAAAAAATAAAGAGAGGAGGTACAATCATGATGTGCTTGGGGGGAGAGGTTCCTTCCTTGTGCAAAAAGAGAAATTCCTGCTAGGAGGAAAGGAGATTATTTGAAATCTTCACTTCCCTCTCCCATTCCGTTGCATGCATACAAACAATGAATCTACACCAATAATTAAACAAAGAAATGGTACACAAACAAATGATTTCAATATAAATCCTACTTCAGAAGATATGGTCATTCTTCTTGTGTCAAATACTCCAGCAAACAGCATGTGGAAACAGCAGTACATTCTTGCCCTTGTGTGATGTGGAGATCAGGCTTTGAGTCTTGGAAAGTAAGCCCACATTTCTTGGATAGATTAGGACATATATTGAAAATAGATGATCTTACTGAAAATCTGCCAAACTTTCTGAGAAACAGGACAATTGATGAAAGATGATCTGCATCTACTTCTGCAACATCACAGAAGAGCTACAAAAAGCATCACCGTCCTGTCTCCATTTGTCAATAAACCTTGGTGACAATGTTCTTTTGCAGAGCAAGCCACATAAATGCTCATACTTTGAAGGGAGATTTCACCTTCGCTCAGTGTAATTCAGAATTGGTTATGAGTGCTGCCGAAGAAAACTATAAACATCCTTAACTGAAAACTGCCCATTATTCCTGTCCCATAGAAAATAATCCCTCTCACCAGCTTGCACTTTAAAAGAGGATAAGGGTTGCGACAAGGACAGGTATTCCTGAAGCTCATTATCTTTGAGGCCCATCATACTAGTGTATCACCTGATTGAGTTACACAATCCTTCACAGTACACCATTGGTCAGGAACAAGGTTGAAAATCCTTGGGAAGCTATCCTTCAAATGTAACTGTTGTATCTGTTTATCCCACAAGAATAGAGTAGATGCCCCATCGCAGACTTTTTTTCCCCACTAATGTAGGGTGCTATCCATGAGCCTGCCTTAAGAATGCCTTTCCAAATTAGTGATATAGATGAGAGGTTTTCAGTCTGTAAATAAAAGTGTCTAGACCTGCTGTAATGCTTGTGAAGAATGATGCTGCACCCCAGAGCCTCATTCGTGTCAAGTAATTCCCAATTTCCCATAGCCATTTACACAACATGGCCACGTTGAAACTTTGGAGGTCCTTGACTCCCAGGTCGCAATGTTTACAAGATTTGCGGACTATATCCCACTTAACAAGATGGATGCCTTTGGCAATTTCCATTGCACCTACCCAAAGCAATCGCCGTCGTATTTTGTTAAATTTCTTCCTGACTGCAGCCGGCATTACAAAGATAGACCAGAAATGCAGTGGGATAGTAGTTAGAGCTAGATTCAACAATGTAATTCTGCCCTCCAATGATAAATGTCTGGCTTTCCACCCGGAAAGCTTCTTCTGCATTTTGACAAGTAAAACATCCCATTGTGAAGCATTGCTCTTGAATTTTTGAAATGCAAAGTCAACCGCTAACACATGGTAGATAATTTGGCAACGAAGCATCCCATACCATCGGCCCAAGTAAGAAGCTCCTTGATGTGGAGCGTGGGGGCTAGGGTTTGGATAGAGGTGGGGGTGTAGGCCTCTCGCCCTCCCTCTCACAAGGACCACCTTGGGGGGCCTTCTCTTAAAGCTCTCTCATCTCCATCTTAGAGATACAAAAAATTCTGCAAAAATGGCAACTAGAAATTCATCATCAATTGGAAAAGAGGGCTTACTAGACTATTTGTAAGAGTTAGGCTAACCCTAACCCTAATATGATCTCAATGGACCAAAATACCCCTAGACTCAAGAAATAGTGCAAAACTCGTACCAAAAATTACAGAAAAATAGAAAAGATATTAACTTGGCTCCCAATGAGCACAATACAACTGTAAAACTGAAAGTTAACTTAGGAAATCGACAACTACGACATTAGACTCAAATAAAAGCAAAAATACATAATAAAATAAAAAATGATGCTACGATAACTCCAATCGTCGGCCGTGTAAATGTTGTCACCATGCGAAACGCCAATCGAGTCTGTCATCCGACGTCACGAGTCTTGCTCAGCATCAGTTGCCCTCGGTTTGAAAAAACTCGTCCTCGAGTTTTGAAGTGTTGTAGTATCCATGCAGTGATACAACAAGAAGTAAGGGAGTGACAAAGCCATGCATTGCTAACGTCTCCATAGGGATAGCTAAATTGATATGCAATCTAAAAAGCTGGAGTCCACATTGAGTTTGTGCCTCAAGATTGCACCCTATCATATTATAGACACACTGATCTTTGGTAAAATTCAAATGTGTAACTGGAAGAGGGCAGCATGGAACATCCTGGACCTCAAACAGGTACTCAGATAGTAAGTTCAAAATCCGCATCAATCATGAGTGTCTGATCCCATAAAGCCATATCAAGTGGGTCACGAGTCATCGTCGGCAATGAGCCTATCTCAAACACATCATCCGATATCAAATGAAGTCTTGACTCGGCGAACAATGCAACATCCTAAGCAACATCAACCATAGGCTCTACACTGACACGGTCACCCTGAGCAATGGTTGTCAACTCTATTGGCTCTCTATATATCACACTCTGCTCCGCAAGCACTGACTTGGCACTGGTAGAAATATATTTGAGGAAACAAAATTTACCCCTGAAATGCGATGACTGGAGAATGCAACTAATTATTCAGGGTCTATTGTAACATGTCGCGCTTCCATCCACTCGTCTCACAGTAATGTACGATCTTGAAAAATCAATATTGCACCACACTCCATCGATATAAGTAATAGATTTCAATGGAGTACTATCTTGAAATTGTCGATGGAACTCGACAAAAGCTTGGTCACCTTTAACAATAATTTCGCCAGTTTTCAATAAGTCATCAACAATAGCATGGGAGACGTAATTATCTCGATGCTCTTCATCTAGAATCACTTTTGTCCACTTCTCGTTCGGCAGACATACGATAAAACTAAAATTCATTTGGCACGTGTAAGAAATTACCTAACATCTCAATATAATCGAATAAATTGGTTCCCACTTTGTTATTGATGAGAAACAGATCGTGCAGAGGGGCAAGCACTGCTGGGACCCGAGGGACTGGGCTACGGGCATCCAAACGACTATAGTCACCTGTGGGTATTGTTCATAGATGGTTCACGATAGGCTGCACAATGGTTGCTGCTCCTGAGTGGTTGCCTCCCTAATGTGCCGGAGGCCACGCGGTGCTTCCTGTTGGGGATGCAGTCGCCGGTTGTGGCTCTCCTGCAGGTGGCTATGGGCGACTGACGGGCAGTGGGCGACAACTGTGGTCCGGAGGTGAGGGAGGGAAATAAGGCTGCGGGGTGGTGGGAGAGGTTGAACAAAGAGAAGGGGGAATTGGGGCGTGGCAGTGGGAAGCCTAGAGGCGCAATGCGACTGCGGGCGGCTGGCGCAAGTGAGATGGTTGGTCCAAAGGGCGCTCGTAGGACGATTGTCGGTGGCGGGGTGCGCTAGCGTGCCCGCTTGGGGTGACGCTCGGAACAGCCACAGGGGCGCTCAGGTCGAGCAGAGGTGTCGACGGCAAGATTGACCGGTGCAGGGAGAGGGGAAGGGTGCTAGTGGCATATCTGTGCTGGTGGTGGCGGTTCAGGGTTTATAGGGTAGTTGCTGGAAGGGGATGGAGGAAGAAGAAGAGGTGGCAGACGTTGATGTGTGTGGTTGCATTGGAACGATGGGTAGCTAGGGTTTTGGTGGGAAGGGGCTTCGCAGGGAGAAGAAGAAGGGAGGGTTGGTTGTGCGCAGTTGAAGGATGAAGAAGATGACGACGGTGCAAAATAGATCTCGACTCTGTAGTAGAAGCCGGGGCCTGCTCTGATACCAATTTGACGTGGAACGTGGGGGCTAAGGTTAGGATAGAGGTGGGTGTGTAGGCCTTTCGCCCTCCCTCTCACATGGACCACCTTGGGGGGCCTCCTGTTAAGGCTCTCATATCTCCATTTCAGAGACAGAAAATTCTGCAAAAATCACAACTAGAAATTCATCATCAATTGGAAAAGAGGGGTTGCAGGACTATTTATAGGAGTTAGGCTAACCCTAACCCTAATATGATTTCAATGGACCAAAATACTCCTAGACTCAAGAAATAGTGTGAAAATCGCACCAAAATTACAGAAAAATAGAAAATACGTTAAATTGGGCTCCCAATGAGCACAATACAATTGTAAAATTGAAAGTTAACTTAGGAAATCGACAACTACGACATTAGAATCAAATAAAGGTAAAAATACATAATAAAATAAAAAATGACGCTATGATAACTCCGATCGTCATCCATGTAAATAAAGTCACTGTGCAAAATGCCAATCGAGTCTGTTGTCCGACGTCACGAGTTTTGCTCCGCATCCCTCCTCATCCTCCATATTAACATCAATAACAGCTGATTTGTCAAAGTTTGTCTATAAGCCTGTGCAAACTTCAGAGCATTAGAACCAGCTGCCTAGTGCAGTTGGTTCGCCACCCTCCCCCATTTGGGGGAGGTCCCGGGTTTGAACCTGGTTATCCCCTCCCCATTTAGGAACAAAAGTACCTACTGCAAAAAACAAACTTTAGAGTATTTCAAGAGAAGTTTAACATATGTCAGTTGCTGGATGTCTCCTTCCAAGAACAGAGTTGTGTCATGGGCACACTGTAAATGAGATATATGGAGAAAGGGGTGCGGCAAAGATGAACTCCTTGGATCCACCCCTGCCTCTCCGCAGATGTGCACATTCTACTTAACATATTTTCTACTCCTTGTCTCAATCCTCTTGTGCGTTTGAAGAAGTCAAAAGGTTTCCCATTAAAGATGACAGAGAATTTTGCTATTGCAAGACATTTTTTGTAAGATTGATCCTGCAGGCTGAAAAGTGATGTTGGAGCATAACTTCTGGTAAGCAGGACCAAGAGACTGTCATATGCCTTATGAAAGTCCAATGTACAAATAAATCCTTGGCATGTAGATTTCTTGAGAACATAAGGCATCTCATGAGCAACCAGAAAGGGTTCTTTCAAAAAACCAGAAATGATTCTTTCAAATGCTGTTCCTGAATGAAGGCCGAGTTATGTACTTCAACAAGTATATGCAACACTTGATTAAGCTGCATTGCCAAAACCTTAGTAACTATCTTGTATGTCCCATTAGTAGACATTGGCCTGAAATCCTTCAGTTCCACTGCCTCTTCTCTTTTGGGTAAAGGCATCAGGTAGGTGTGGTTAAACCATTCACAGCCAGCCTCCTTACAAAAACATTCTTGGACTGCTGCCACCAAACAATTGCTGGTAAAGCTGAATAATCGCGGAGGCTATCAATGTTTCATCCTCTAACCACCTTCATCTGTTTTAAGCATTTGATGAGTTAAATTCTTTCAGCTCTGAATCCGTTAAATTCCTACTCTTCTCTTCTCTTTTCAGGCTATGAGCTTGTCTAAGATAGCTCTTTCTTTGAGTTCTATCATGATTTTGCTACCCAATCTTTGATGGCCCATATCAGAAGTTTAACCTTAGCTGCCAACTTTTTCGAAGCATGGTAATTGCAAAGTAGCTCAGGCCATGTGACTGTAACTAGTTCTACAAAACTTGGTCGCTGTAACCAAACCTTCTCTACTCTGAATAGGTGACAAGTCTGGTTGTTATTCATGCAGCTAAGAAGGATAGGGCTATGCTCCAAAATATGCTTAGCAAGAGCCACGCCCAAAGCTATAGGGAACAAAGACTTCCTCTGTGGATCAATAAAGAATCTATCAATTCTGGACATGGATGGAGGGACCCTGGAATTGCTTCAAGTATACTTCTGGTTGGTAAGTGGAAGTTCCATAAGACCACAAAAATCAATCCACGAGTTAAAATCTTGCATTCCAGAGGATATTTTCCTGAAATTACTTTTGTCGGATGGGACTCGTGCTTCATTGAAGTCCTGTGCCACACAATGGCTAGTTGTACTTTCTCAGAATATCAGTCAATTATCTCCAAACAATTTGTCTCTGTGCTGCCAACTGAGGTCCATACACAACAGATAACATCCATTTAACTATTGTAAGTGCAGGTTGAAATTGAATTGTGATTGAGTTTTCTTCTATGTCCAACAACTGACCTGTCCACGGCTGCATAGCTTCCAGATCACTAGAATATCCTCGGATAAGCCAGTGGACCTTCGAAAAGCAATATCAAACTCTGATCCCCCTGTCAACTGCACCATCATGGAGTCATCCACTTCACACAGTTTCTTGGAAGCAACCTATTTCCACACTGGTCAACTGTCTGGCACTGTTCATTAGCCCTCTCACATTCCATGAGAATTATCATAGACCCTTTTCCGAGCCCTTACATGAACTCGGTCTGCAAGAAGAGGTCAACAGGCTTCAGAGACTCAACCTGACCTATTTAGATTTCTTTTTTTTTTGACTTGACCTCCGCTGCATCCTCGTCACACTGACCTTTAGTGTTTTTGAGATGTTTGATCTTCTTACTGAGAAACCAACATTTTGTGAATACTGTATGTGCAAATGGTCTGAACTCTTGCTTGGTCTTCTCTTAATTTCCATGTTGTGAGATCATCCGTTGTTAACATTTCTGTCCTTTTAGCTTCATGTGAGTATGTTGTCTTTTAAAAAACTCAAATTTTATTTCTGAAATTCATATCAATAGAAGCATTTCGTAAGATCGGTTCCTGTTTGACAAGACAGGAGTGCAAATTGTTGACATTTGCTTGGCTACAAGATCACACAATGGAGGTCTGATCGATTTGCAGGAACTCTGCACTCTACTCTGTCAAAGGCGCAAAGCTGCTCGAGAATCAGTATCTGAAGATGACTGCATACGTGCTATAAGTAAACTTAAGGTATGAAATCTTCAAGCTATATTTTCATGGACTGTAGAGTAGTTCTTTTGCACTGCATTTTTGGAAACAATTTTTTTCCTTTCTAATTTTTGTTTTGGGACATCCATCAATCTAGATTTGCACTAAGAATCTGTTGCTGATCCAAGGACTTCGAAATTTTACTAATCAAATATCAACCTAACAAGAACTTTGTAGGAGTTGGTGCTTATTCTTTGTCAAATCAGAATTAGATCACTAGAGGATCTGTTCAAGGCCCTTAAATTTTTCCCTAGAGTTCAGGATGTTTGGAAGAAGAGGAAAGAAGACATGGTTAGATAGAGGAGCAATACGATCATCTCTAAGCCACAAGTAGATTTTAGCTAAAGAAGATAACTAAAGGACCAGCTGAATGCCTTGGTTGTCTTGAGGCTTGGTTTTGTCCCAAAGTATCCAGATTGACTCTACCTGGTGGTGGTTTGGCACCCATTGCCCACATTACATGAAGGGTTCACACAACTTGCTTTTGCCAAGCATCTGGGGGGTTATCCATTTCTCTGCACCCTAAGCCATCTTGGTTTGTAGAAGAGGGTTTAAGAACTTATAGTAATACAGAGCTCGTAGGTCTGTCTTCCGTTTTCAAAAGTGTGTGGTGCGGCTTCATCACTTTTTAGAAATGGGGAATCAAGTGGACATGGGGAATAAACACTAGTTTTAGGTACAAATTCTTCCTGTACCGATACCAGAAAGTTAGTAGTTCAGGTAGGAGGGTTTGTTGCAGGAATTGCATAGGAATAAAGACTAGTTTTAGGTACAAATTCCTACCTGTTTTGATACCAGAAAGTTTGTAGTTGTACGAAGGTTTGTTGCAGCAATTGTGCAAGGGAAACTGACTGCTGAATGAGCATGATGATGATATTATCTGAATGTAGCAGTATTGAAATACAATAGCTAATTCTGTATTTTTATCATGATAATGATACTCTCAAAATATAGTACTGTCAAAGTACAATCCTAACTCTGTATTTTATCTGATGATGACATTCTCAAAAATCAAAATATAGTAATACCAAAATATAACTCAAATTCTGTGTCTTCTTTCCTTGCTCTTTTGCATCTCAACTAGTAGAGAAAGGGTTCACATTCAAGTTCCTTGCAGTGTACAGAAAGAATTTCCACCTTCATCCACACTCTAAAGATTGTGCATGCGTATGTTCATGAGAAACTGTAAATTGTGTCTTTGCCTCCATTTTATTCTACATGGTTGCTAGCCCTAAATGAGACAAATCTTCAATTCGTTATTTGCTCACCATTCAGATAAAGACCAATGAATTACGTAGAGTCGAAGTATTATGTATTTACCACTGATGATATTAATAGGAATATTGTTGGATTACTTGTTTATCCAAATGGAATTCAACTTTAAAAGCATATCTGCACATTTTCTACCTTTTGATGAGATTATTTGAAGTTAGCTTCTTTGATGTGAAGGGTGTGCGTTCAAAAATCTCCATTTGTTGAATGCTTACTTTAGTCTGCTCTTCCTATATATTTGGTGTGCATGATGTTTACTCTTCAGGTACTGGGTAGTGGTTTTGAAGTGATATCAGTGGGTAAAAAGAAGCTTGTACGGTCTGTACCCACAGAATTGAACAAGGACCACAATGAAATTCTAGAACTTGCTCAGGTTTGTATTATATCCCAATCGTGTCTCTTTCATGTTAGTCTGGATGTTCTGTGGCAATATTCATTACCTCAGTTTTTGTTGATATTTCTGTGCTGGCCTTGGATTAGTTGCATTTTTGATATTCTTGTTCAATGTTCTTGGGATCAAGGGGCAGATGCTTCAAATTCTTTAAATACATCTAAACAACAATATCTTTTTGCTGCTGCTGGTATGACATAGAGTTATTTGTTAAGTTTGAATTTTGTGTGTGAAGTTGCAGAAGGGGAGAATGGTTAAATTTACTGCATTAATATTTCGAAGAGGCTATTAATATGTATGAAAAACATAGTACTGTCTTACATTGTGGGGGTTTCTGCATGTATAACACTTAATATTATATTGCAGTTTTGCCACTGCAAGAAATGCATTTGCATGCAGACCATTTTTGCACGATAATATGTGCAAAACTTTGCCACTATAGTCAGTCCTCTGTGACTTAGCTCAACCACATATGAGTTAAATTTTAACTAGAGATTAAGTTTACCGAAGTGTCCTCGTCTCTCAGGAGGAGGATGCCTTTGTCTCTGTCCTGTCCCTGTTGATCTCTCCTTCTCATGGACAGGAGTGCTCGAACTACCAGTTGTTCCTTGCCCCAATTGTTCCTTCTGCTGCCAGAGGGGGATTGCCAACTTCACAAACAAGTCCCCCTTGGGTTCACATTTCTGTGGCATTATACGAAATGTGATCATATGAATTTTCCATCATAAATCTCTGACATTGAGCTGCAGTTTCACCATTTTGGAAGGGGAGAATGGAAATGCGATCATATGGATTTTCATCTCTCTTGACATCAAGCTGCAGTCATCATTAGAGTGGCATATCAGCTCAGCGTCAACGTTGGTGTGGTCTGTCAGCCTGAGCTGGTGGTGTCAACACCTTTAGCTCTATATCATAAACGATCAGGATTTAATTCTAAGTTGGAATTGAGGAATAGAATTGAAAATATTTCCATAATTCCATGTCCGTGCCAGAATTTTCTATTGTATTGACTGGTTATTTCCTGTTCCACTAATGTGCTTGCATTGTGGCGCTTATTTGTTTTCTCCAGTTGTCTCAAAACGTAAGACAGAATAAAATGGATTTGTCCAGTTTGTACTTTCAAGAATGTTGTGCTAGAACTCATTTGTTGTCTTCCCTGTATGAGCTACGTTTGAAAGGAAATGGGATGTCTTTACTCTCAAACTCTGCTTTCAGGCTCAAGGATATGTAACTGTTGAAGAGGTTCAGAAGAGGCTTTCATGGTCATCTGGGCGCGCCACTGACGCCCTTGAAACTTTGCTTGAAGTGAGTTCCCCCCTTTCCCACTTCAGATACTTTTTTCACTTTCCCCAGAAACAGTAGATGACGTATGATATTCACATTCACAGGAAGGCCTTGCCATGATTGATGATGGGCACAGAGATGGAAAACGTCGATATTGGTTTCCTTGTGTCGCTTCTATTTCTGTCGCTGTAGGTGGTTGATGATTGGGCCGTTTTCATTCGCCTACCCTGGTAACTGCTTTTACTTGTGAAGGTGAACTAATTCCCTCTGTATACACTGGCCTTCATTGTTTTTCCCTTCCTCTCGGGGGAGAGGGTAAGCAGGCTCAGCATTGTTATTTAGGACAAGCATGCGTTGTAGCAATGTTATGTGTTTTGAGCAAATGCAGCACCGGGTATTTGTTACAATGGGTGACGGGAAAGTGCCATTATTGTTTTCTTGCATTTGGACGAACATGATATGTCATGTACACGATACCTCTCTCTTGAGTCTTCACCATCCTTCCTTATTACAGCAACAAAACGGACTCATGGTCTAGAGCTTGTTTAATATGCTTTGGTGGTAACCTTTTCAAGGATTTCACCCGTTGGATCCCAATCTATAATGTAGTGGCATACGATTAGACGTATGGATGAGCAAATTGAGATATTATGAACGGAGCAGATATAGAGGTGCCAGTAGACTGGGTGGATTTGATTAGGGTGTAGTGGGTGATATAAGATACAAATAAGGGGTCAATCTAATCTCACCTCGGTTTAAAAGGTATCAACCTATACCCGACCTGTACGGTTATAGCAACCATTGGTTTTGATCAAAAAAAAGAAAAAAACAACCATTGGTTATGTTAGCAAAAGTTCTTTTCAAACAATAGCTAACACACTCTGTTAACCGACCAAGATGGTTAACATAAATGAGTAGCACCAATCATCTAGGCCCTCTTTGACATTCGAATCGGGATACTGTGTTCGACCTCAGGGGGTCGAATATGGTGTCCGGGGTCGGTTAACGAGAATGTGTGTAAAGGGAGAGTGTGGGTTCCCCACGTTTCTCTCTCATTGATTTGTAAATTGCGTCTGACAATTTAGATAACAAAGCGGCCCCTAAGGGTCAGTTCGAGAACGGGTCGGGGCGGGTATCACAACGGATGAGTGAGAATGGTGGACCCCACTTGTCTTTCTCATACCCATCTTTCTTTAATTGGGGTCGGGTGATTTACTCGTGCGGTGTGACGCGTGTAAGTCACCCCACCCTGTTCTCAAACTGGCCCTAAGCGTATGTGGCACCGCTTTAGTTGGGGGTTATACTCCACTTGTATTGGGGATATCCTTGGGTTAGCATAAAATATGTTTTAGTAGAGTGGGTTAGTTAATTCGAGATATGTGAGAGTTAACGTTAGGTTAACTCCTATTTTAACCCACCTCTTAGTCTCTCTTTGGTATTGGTTTATCCCGGGGTTAGCTCTAAGTTAACTCCGGGATAAGTTTTTTTGTGCTTTGGTAAGGAGTTAGTGTTAGTCGGGTTAGGTTAAGGGCTAACCCAGGGATATTCCTGAGTTTTGAAACCCACACTCAAGGGTGGGTTAAGGTGGGTTAACCTCCTACCTCAATAAATGTTCAATTAAATGTCTCTCTCTCTCTCTCATAATAAATGCTATTTCTCTCTCTCATTATTACTAGGTTAACCTACTACTTACCAAATCATAGTAGATTAAAATTAGATTAACCTACATCCTTATTCCCCGATTAACTACCCTCCTACCAAATTAAAAATGGGTTAACTCCGGGTTAATTTAATCAGGTTGAGTTAGCCCACCTTTAACCTAACTCCATACCAAAGTGAGGCTTAGGGTGGCTTTGGTATGGAGTTAGGCTAAAGATGGGCTAAGCCAACCCGATTAAAGTAGTCTGGAATTAACCCATTTTTGATTTGGTAGGAGGGTAGTTAATCTGGGAGTAAAGATGTGGGCTAACCTAATTTTAATCTAGTATGATTTGGTAAATAGTAGGTTAACCTAGTAATAATGAGAGAGAGAAATAACATTTATTATGAGAGAGACACACACATTTAATTGAGCATTTATTGAGGTCGGTCTCTTTGGTATTGGTTTATCCCGGGGTTAGCTCTAAGTCAACTCCGGGATAAGCTTTTTTGTGCTTTGGTAAGGAGTTAGTATTAGTCGGGTTAGGTTAAGGGCTAACCCAGAGATATTCCTGGGTTTTGAAACCTACACCCAAGGGTGGGTTAAGTTGGGTTAACCTTCTACCTCAATAAATGCTCAATTAAATGTGTCTCTCTCTCTCATAATAAATACTATTTCTCTCTCTCATTATTACTAGGTTAACTTACTATTTACCAAATAATACTAGATTAAAATTAGGTTAGTCCACGTCCTTACTCTCAGATTAACTACCCTCCTACCAAATTAAAAATGGGTTAATTCTGGACTACTTTAATCGGTTGACTTAGCCCATCTTTAATCTAACTCCATACCAAAAAGAGACAAATAGACTAACTATGGACTAACCTAAGTAGTTTAGTTTAACCCAAATCCCCTAAGAAAGTGAGGCTTAAAGAGCGATGTGCCGGTGGTGGGATCTTCAAAACATCACTTTCTTTTTGTCCTGAGGTGACTTATCATCTGCGATCGGCCGCAACTCAAGAAAATTGCTCGAACTTAAATGCATTAGATGCTGAATTTATGAGCCGGGGCCCTTCGCTGTGGCTGTTGGTCGCTGAGAAGCCCGCGTCGGCGGATTGAACGTACGCTGACATCCCGTGCAACGCATGGGGATGGAAGGCGACTCCTGTTGGACAATGGTGCTGACGTTCATGGCCATCTTGATCACTGTTACAGCTGAATTAGCCATTACACCTTCTGGACTCTTTTAAGTATGGGTTGCTATATATTAGAGCCAAGTCAGAAGAAAGAACGACTTGAAAATGACTCGGGAACTTGATAATGATTGAAGAACGATATACATACATACGAGGAAGGGGGAAGGAGGACTGACGACGGCGAAGGGGTGAGGGGAAACGCAGGCAGAAAATTAAGAGGGGGACGAGGCAAGAGAGGAGGAGGAGGATCGGAGGAGGAAAGGAGGGGGAAGGGGTGGAGTAATTTGAGCTGCCCGACTCGATCATGTCGAGGCCTGCTAACAAAGATCCTCATGTTTAGTAGAGATCAGAATCTTCAACATATGTCATATATGATAATGATATGACCCACACTTCTGCCAACATTAATAGATCACATATGTGTGAGTGGACACTGGAGACCCAGCACACAAGGTCTCTTATTGTTATTATAGGAATATCGATCTGGTGCATGCATGCAGTAGGCATTCTTTCTTCAGACTGCACCCGTAATGTTTTGATTACTCTCATTAAGTGCGGTGTTTGCTCTACTCGCCCTCCGTAGCACCTCCACCAGTTCGTCCAGGCACTGGTGCGACGACCCTCCGCCCGCCACCGCCGCCCTCGCCGCCTTCCCCAGCTCCACCGCCCTCTTCCTCGCCCTCCTCCCCTTCTCCCCCCCGCCCATCAGCTCCTTCACCCCCTCGCATATCTCCCTCCGGCCCACCAGCTCCCCGGCCTCCCCCGCCGCTGGCTCTCTCACCCGCAGCCCGGCGCCCAGCTCCTCCACCACGTACTTAGCGTTCAGGGGCTGCTCAGCCATCATGGGCCACGCCAGGATGGGCACTCCGGCCGAGAGGCCGTCCATGACCGAGTTCCACCCGCAGTGGCTCAGGAACCCGCCGGTAGCGGGGTGCTCCAGCGCCTCCCCCTGCGGTGCCCACCCACGCACCAGCAGCCCACGGCGGCACGTCCCCTCCGGGGGTAACCAGACGGGCGACCTTACCACCAGCAGGAAGTTGTGGCCGCTCATGTCGAGCCCGCGCGCCACCTCGTCCAGCTGCTCCGCTGACATGTCCGCCTGCGTCCCGAAAGCGACGTACACCACCGACCCGGGCGGCTTGGCGTCCAGCCACTCGAGGCCGGGGTCGCGCCGTCCGGAGTCTCTGGAGTCGGAGTCGACGGAGTCGCGGCGGCGGTAGAGGCAGAGAGGACCCACCAGCCACGCCCGGGCGCCGGGGGTGAATAAGAACGCTTCGAAGGGCTCTACATAGTCCCTCTCCAGCTCTTGGAAACTGTTGACAACGACTCCCCAGCTGTGGGTGTCGGCCTCCCCGGTCTCCAAGGAGAACTGGAACACCGGGTCCCCGGGGTCGCAGGCGCGGAGCACGTCGGGCACGTCGGCCGCCTTGAGGCGGAGCCCCTCGGGCGTGTCCGGCACGTGGAAGGTCTCCTCCCCGGCGGCGGCGGCAGCTACGTGCGTCTGGCTCACGATAAGCCCCTTGCTGAGCGCCATGGCGAAGACGCCCATGCCGTGGGAGACGAGGCGGGGAACGCCGAAGTGGCGGCAGACGTGGACGGTCCAGCCGAGGAAGAAGTCGGAGACGACGCAGAGGGGGAGGGAGCCCGATTGGGCCATGCCGTCGAGGGCCCGGTGGAACGGGTCCCGGAGGAGCTTGGTGGCGTGGAGGAAGGCCGGGTAGAGGTGTGGCGAGGGGAGGTGGTCGGTGGACTCGCAGCCGTCGGGGAGGGTGGGCACGCGGGGGAAAGGGAGGTGGAGGAGGTGGATGTTGGAGTCGGGGAGGAGGGCCTTGGCGACGAAGGCGGAGTTGCCGGGGGTGGTGACGAAGGTGACGGCGACGCCCCGCGCGGAGAGGGCGGTGGAGAGGTGGAGGAGGGGGATGGTGTGGCCCTTGGCCATGAAAGGGAAGACGACGACGTGCTCCTTGTCGCCTCTGCTCCTGCTCTCCAGGCTCCCCATGGTGCCTGCCAAGGAGCACTACTGCAGAGGCGATGGGTGTTCCTGGCTCTGGTGCTTGGTCAAGGGAGGAGTGATATATACATTAATGCTATGCGCACTCAATCTCTTGCGGGCTTAATCTAATCCCATTTAATGTTGAAGAACCACTGGGATTAATTAGAGAAGTAATTGGCAAGTAAAATAGATTTATTATTTTGGTCTCCAAAGGATGCTACTTAATTAATTATTATTTCTTGTAATAATTAGAATCAATAGGATCCTCTAACTTTTAATTCTACCCAGTATTCACGTCCAAACTCCAAAGGGCCAAAACCGTACGATAATTCATCTTCACCATCTGGGGGTTTATGAGGTGAGCAAGACCTATTAGTTGACCGTTTTAGGAGGAATTGATCACGGTCAAGTAGTTCAGAGGAAGTATGCGACCAGGAATCCGAACAATAATCTACCGGGCGAGAGCTTCGTTGGATTCTTATCGGTTCCATCCTGCAGTCTTCGGTCCATCTACACTCAATCACGAGTCAATATTCTTGGTCGATCATACGGCTGCAGTACTTTGTATGAATATCACCGATGGGTGATTTATTATCGATCGAGGGATTAAAGAGTACACCCTTAATCTAGTTTTGAACATGAGGAGCGTACAGGTAGCTTCCCAGCTCTCCCCATGCATGCCGGAGAGATTATGAGTTCGATTTCACTCTCCAACGTGCCAGAGCAGGATCACCCACCTCCGAAATATTCGCAGACATCAAGTTATTAATCAGTGAGATCATCCATCTCCGATTTATGAAAAATCTCCGGTTCCCTCGTTCTTCTCCTCGTATTTCTGGTCTCGCATCAGTAGATCAAGTAACTAAGAAGTAAAAAAGAAAGAAGAACGCAAGTGAAAAATCGGACAACGAAATGATCACATAATCTGATCTTTAAATAAAGAGAGTACTCTAATTGAACTACAAATGGCACCACATTTCAAACCCCACATAATTTAAAAATTCGGATTGCGACATGAGTCCAGCGACAAAAGAGTGGTCGATCCCACTATCTGTCTCTTTGTAGTGTTTGACGTAGAATGTTATAAAATATCATATTTACGGGATACATATAAGATATGGCACGACAAATTAAGCAAGCAACGTTAGAATGACATACGTGGCCAGTGATGGTTCGTTGGCTATTGTCAATTACCTAGAGTTCCTTGCTCTGAGGAACTTCGTCTAGTGGCAAATGATAGTTAATGATCTGAACCTCACCACAAGAAAGCGGAAATCAGAGTACTGATCCGGGGGAGATGCATTTCTCACGTTAAGTTTCGCCGGTGAAGGTTTATTAATTGTAGGCAAAGAGACGGCAACAGTCACCAGAAATATTAAGTTAGGCCCTATTTGATATTAGAACTGTCGGATAGATTTCTTAAACGATGAGAGAGAATCTAGGTGGAGCCCACACTCTTTCCTCACACGCAGGGGTCCTATTCGACCCCGACAAGACGTGTTCGACCCCAGAGAGTCGAACACTTTATCCTAACCGAGAAACAAAGAGACCCTTAGTGATCTAGATATCCTGCCTATTCTTCTAATCTTCCTCTCTTGTAATATTTCTCTTTTCTTTGCTTTGTTTTAAGATGATCTGTTATAAATTAAATAAAGCCAGTGAAGAAATATATACATATATGATTCATCCATCAGCCTATTCGATTGTTAAATATTAATGTACTCTAGATACGCTGTACGTCACGTAGATCGAATCTTTTACCACTTCTAAATCTTTTCGGAAGGTCACCAGATGGATCATGTGGTTCACAATTTTATATAGAAGATCGAGCGGTTTGATTAAGGTTGTTTATTTTGTTATCCAGTAATTAATGGTGACGATGGGCGGCCCGGCCGCTCCTCCATGCATGCGGGTGGCCAAGTCGACGGGGATGGAAGCCCCCTGATCTTCGAGTGACGACACCCCCACACCTCTTTCAATTCACAGACGGCATGGATGATGTGTCCTCCGTTTTCTCCTGCAGGAAGCTCACAACGATGGGTGGCATGCAAACCCCTCCCGCTCCTGCAGATAGATGCAGTAAGGCCGCACGTATCTCCCACTGGCGGACATATATATATATATGGGATCCCCCATCTCACCGCAGGTCTATATCCTTGTGAGGTCCCTAATTATTATATATATATCTATACATAGGCTCCTCCCATCTCACCCATGGTTTGCCGTCCCGCCCTGACCCGCACGACCCGACCCGACCCAAGCAGGCGCCAAGTCGCACGGGCTGTGGGTCGTGGCCGGGACGCACTGGACCGCATGGTCCCGTGCGTCCCGCAGCGTACCGGAGCGGGTCGAGGCGTGGTACGTGCGGGACGGCGCGAACGTGCCGGGCCGCCCATTTAGCGGGCCGGGGTGTGGGCGTCTCTGGCATCCGCAGCGGGCTAAAGACGGTGGCCGGCGGGTGTGGGCGGTGCAGAGTGGCGGCGGACGGCGGCGACGATCGGCGATCAGAGGTAGGTGCCCTAAATATTTTTTTTGAATTAATTGGGGAGGGAGAGGGGGTTGGATCTGGCCGGAGGGGGGCGTCCACCGCCGGTGGGGGGGTGAGGGAGGGGGGGCATCTGCTAGCCGGATCCCATCGCCGGTGCGGGTGGGGGTGAGGGAGGGGGGCGTCTGCCAGCCGGATCTAGCCGAAGGTGGGGCGCCGGTGGGGGTGGGGGAGGTGGGGGAGGGAGGGGGGTGTCTGCCAGGCGGATCCCGTCGCCGATGGGGGGGCGGGGAGGGAGGTGGGGGGGGAGGGTGAGGGGTGGAGGGGGGGGGGGGGGCGTCTGCATCACCTCCGCCACCGGTGGGGGGGCGGGGAGGGAGGTGGGGGGGAGGGTGAGGGGTGGAGGGGGGGGGGCGTCTGCACCACCGCCGCCACCGGTGGGGGGGGGGGGGGGGGGGCGTTTGCACCACCGCCGCCACCGGTGGGGGGCGGGGGGGGGGGGGGAGGGAGGTGGGGGGGGGGCGTCTGCACCACCGCCGGTGGGGGGGCGGGGAGGGAGGTGGGGGGAAGGGTGAGGGGTGGAGGGGGGGGGCGTCTGCCACCTGGGGGGGAATGGGGTTTATTTAGAATTAGAGATGTAATTTTAAATATATAATTAGTGATAAATAATTTTAAAATTAATGTATATGTATTAATTATAAATATTAACCTTATATGTATGTTTTAAAAATAATGATATTATTTAGAACTAAATTATATTAAGATGTATTAAATATTGAATTTAGTCTTGCATGATAGGCAAATAGTGAAATTATTTTCATTGTTAGTTGTAGATGGGAAATAATATATTTTTATAATTTGTATTTCTTAATTTTAGGAGATATCACTCTATGGCTGCTAAGGAACGAACAAATGATATTGGGTGGTCACACGGAGTTTTGTTGGATGGCAACCGTAGGTGTTGGCGTTGTAACTATTGTAAAATAGAACACCGAGGAGGAGGGGTGTCTCGGTTGAAGAAGCATTTGGCAGGAGGAGCCGGGGCAGGATACTCTGAGATTGCTAGGTGTACCGATATGTCTAGAGATGTGAAACTTGCAATGGCTAGGCACCTGCGGGAGAAGAGAGCTGAGATGCAAGAAAATGAAAAAAAGAAGAAAATGGATCAAGCGGCAGTGAGCGGAATAGCAAGCGGCATTAACGAGGAGTTAGATTATATGGGTTACATATTTTTAGTCCCACCCACATGTACCTCCACCCACTAGGATAGAGTTAGATTATACGGGTGATCAGTCTCATGTATCTGATGGTGAGTTTTGGGATTCAGGCTTCACTGATGACGATGATTAGTGAGTTTTAGGATTCGGGCTTCACTGATGACGATGATTAGTGAGTTTTGGGATTCGGACTTCACAGATGAGGAAGATGAGTGAGTTTTGGGATTCGAGATTCAAAGATGACGAGGATTAGTGAGTTTTTGTATTTATACTTCATGAATGAATGTCATTATTATGTCACTGTTTACTTTAACATATTAAGTAATTTAAATAAATTTTTATGTATTATATATAATATGATGTTTAATTAAGCGGTGTAATATGTAATTTTTATATAATTAATCATGTGTAATTTAATATGGATTTATTATCATAAAAAAATTCTACATTCTAATATTTTTAAATATATAACATTTAATCTTTCAAAAAAAATTTATTAAAATTTTTTAAAAAAAATAAAAAATCACGCGCCGAGAGCCCGAGAGAGAGGACCGGGTCGCTGTGCGACCCGACTGACCCGACCCGTCCCGCGCCATGACCGGGTCGACCGAGTCGGCAAACCTTGATCTCACCGTAGGTCTGTATCTTTGTGAGGTCATTAATTATATATATATATATATATATGAGATGTTCTAATGGGGTCGACACATGACAATTTGCCATGGTGTCGGCCCCTGGGCCCTCCATCTCATGGGACCGGCCCCATGTAATTCATCTTCCCATGAGATGGAGAGCCTAGACGTCTATATCTATAGATGGGCTCCTCCCATCTCACCGCAGGTCTATATCTGTGTGAGGTCCTTAGTTACGTTAGATGGCAGTGACAGGCTGTGCTAGTGATCTCTTCTCACTGCGTGTGAGATGAAAGCTAATTATCCGATGCTAAGTTTACTTGTATTCTCGATCTTTACGTATATACTCCCATAAAATATAGTTTTGTTAAATATATCATTCATCTGAATATATTATCATGAATATCTTTTGTTTAAATAAAAATGTTATGATTATATCCTTTAATTTATTGTCGTCAATAAGAAGAAAATATTCTGTAAAATATGTCATCTACGATCGTTAGATTTAAGATATAGTTGATAAAATCGAAATTGATTGAGAGATATATATAAATATTATTTTTTAACTCGTACTTAATTCGAGTTAAATACACGTGAGTTATGACGAAGACATAATCATGACATTATTTATATTTCGAAGATATTCATGATAATATATTCATATGAGAGATATATTTGATAACATTAAATTTTATGAGAATATATATGTAAAAATCTTAATATTCAAATCACAAACAATACTTTCCTTAGATGTATGTCATCATATATCACACCTTAATCTAGAAAGTCGAAGAATGTATGCTTAAAATATTTCAAACGAAATGGTATCTCTACAGGGAATAAGTTGCACGAAAACCCTCCCATCCGTTCTCTTTCAAACGGTCATATATCATCGTGGCCATTTTTGAAAGGGACATATATATTAATTTGTCATTTTCTTTATCCTGATTATATATATGAGAGTCAAATTAATCAGGTCAATGAAACTTAATTAAGCATACTCGAGAGCATATGGTAATGAGGAGAATAATCTTGCCTACTAATTCGCCTTGAGAATAAAAAAAATCCATGTTCATCAGGAGGAGGACATTTTTTTTATTTTGAAAATGTCAACCCATTTAAATTTACATATTCGTAGTGTGGTTGCTACTTGCTAGAGATAGATTTCATATTTCTTCCGGTAAACAATTTGTCAGTCTTCCATCATCTGACAAGCAATCGGAGAGCAAAAAAATGTTAGAGAGAATGTGTGGCTATTAGTGAATGCTAAGTTCACTTGCATTCTCGATCTTTACTTATATACTCTCTTAAAATTTAGTTTTATCAAATATATTTCTCATCTAGACATATTATTATGAATATCGTTTATTTAGATAGAAATGTTATAATTATACCTTTTAATTTATTGTTGTCGACGGGAGAAGAATATTCCGTAAAATATGTGATCTACGATCGTTAGATTCAAAGTACATTTGATAAAATTAAATTTTATAAGAGTATATATATATAAATCTTACTATTTAACTCACACTTAACTCAGGTTAAACACACGGGAGTTACGGGGAGGACATAATCGTGACATTATTTATATTTTGAGAATATTCATGATAATATATTTAGATGATAGATATATTTGATAAAATTAAATTTTATGAGAGTATATACGTAAAAATCTCAATATTCAAATCACACACCGTAATTTCCTTAGATGTATGTCATCATGTATCACACCTTGATCTAGAAAGTAGAAGAGTATATGCTTAAAATATTTCAAACGAAAGGGAACCTCTGGGGGGAATAAGTTGCACGAAAACCCTCCCATCCATTCTCTTTCTAACGGTTATATTCCATCACGGCCATTTTTGGAAGGGGCATATTAATTTGTCATTTTCTTAATCCTGATTGTATATCTAATTAAGAGTCAAATTAACAAGGTCAATGAAACTTAATTAAGCAGACTAGAGAGCATATAGTAATGACGAGAATAATCTTGCCTGCTAATTCGTCTTTAGACTCGTACGCCTAAACTGGTTCACAAAAAAAGAAAAGAGAATTAATTAAAAACCTACTGGTAGGCCTTGAATTATTTGTTAGTTCATTGAACTTGAACTAACTTTTCCCGCAAGGACACTAGCAATTATATATGCCTACCGTTCTTGCCCACGTTCTGATGGGGAGGGGGGGGGGATCTTATTGATAGAAAAATGATTCCACAGATAGATGGAGAGACTCGTGAGAGGTGTCAAATAAGGGTGAGCATGTTTTGATTTAGTTTGGATGGAAGAGATTTTTTCTTAAATCAAATCGAATCGAATTAAAGGTTCAATCTGAATCAAATCAAATCGAACTATTTTGAAATCAAATTAAATTAAATCAAATTATTTGATTTGATTTGAATCATATTCACGTCTCCTTTTAGAAATTAGATAGGATTTAAACAGGAGTAGGGAAAGATAGGGTAAAAGAATTTCTACCAAATAGACTAAATATTAAAGGAATAACATCAAGAGTTGAAATTTGTAAGAACAAACTCCACAATATTTTCACATAAAAAAATTAAGAACTTTAGTTACAGTAAAATAGAAGGTGATTTGAAATCTATTTCATAGAGTCGAAAACCCATCAGGATGGTGGGGATTGAACTTTTAGATTTAAGATGTATAGTTATATATACAATTATATTAACTTGATAAAAATATCCTTAAATTTGAGTTATTCGGTTAGGTTCGGTTTCCCGAACTTCAAAACTAAATCAAACCAAAATTTTTAATACGGTTCGATTTGAACCCAAACCGAATTATTTTAAATTTCAACCCAAATCAAAACGAACCAAATCTATCGGTTAAGTTTGATTTTCAAGTTGAACCCGAATAATGATCACCCCTAGGGCCAAATATGGGTGAGTACGGTTTTGTTTGGTTTAATTTGAAGAGAATTTCTCTCAAATCAAATCGAATCGAATTAAGAATTCAAATCAAACCAAATCAAACCGAATTATTTTGAAACTAAATCAAATCAAACCAAATTGAATTAATTCGATTTTGTTCAGTTTGATTTGATTTGAACCATATTCTTGTCTCCATTTTGAAATTAGATTGGATTCAAAAGGGAATAAAGAGAGACAAGATAAAATAATTTCTATCAAATGAAGTAAAAATTTAAAAATAACATCTAGAGTTGTAATTTGTAAGAACAAACTCTATAATATTTTCACGTAACAAATTAAGAACTTAAATGGAAGGTGATTTGAAACGTATTTCATAACTTCACATTCAGAAACCTTTTCACGACGGTGTGGGTTGAACATTTGAAATTACGTTTAATAGTTATATATACACTTATATTAAATTGATAAAAATAATCTTAGAATTGAGTTGAGCTTTTAGAATTCTGGTTAATGATTATATATATACTTATATTAATTTGAGAAAAATATCTTTAAATTCGAGTTATTCGGTTCGATTATCTGAAAATTAAAATTAAATCAAATCAAACCAAAATTTTTAATACGATTCGATTTGAATCTGAATTAATTTTTTTTAAATTTTAATCTAAATCAAATCTATCGATTTAATTTAATTTTCAAGTTGAATCTGAATAATACTCACCTCTGAGATCAAATAGAGCGGGAAAAAGTGTGATAACACAATATAAACATGCGATGGCCACGTGACCATGTCTATGGAAAACAAAAAAAAGGACCCAACATGCATGAGCAATGTCATCGTCAACATGCGAATTGCTGGCAGCTGGCATCAAATTAACTCTGGAATTCTACCAGATTAATTAAGCTTTGCATACTCTGCTCCAATTTGTAGGTGATGATTGGAGGTCGAGAAACATAAGACTCTCTTTGTTTTCGAGGTGGGATGAGTTATTCGACTCTCACCTATCGAATTAGTTACTCCACCTCGATTAAGGAGACGTGTGTGGAGAAAAATTATGGGACTTACACTTTTTTCCGACGTCATATTATTATTCCTGCTATCTTATCCGATAAACAAATAAGGCCTAATAAAATAATTAATATTACTTGCTGCAGATTTTGTAGATATAATTAACAAACTTGTATTCTGAGATTTTTATTAGTCTCTTTCCACACTCCCCAACTCCTATCTAATCGTGGGGTATACATACTGCACCCCAAAAATATGAACCAAGTATTAATCAAGAAATATGGTTTTCACTTTACTACCCAATTTTCATAAAAAAAAAATACTTTCACTTGTTTAATCATCTAGGGCGTGTTTGACAATCGGATGATCGATCAGTTAGTCGACACCGGTTAACCGGTGGACCCCACCTCTCCTGACCCTCCCTCTCACACAAATTCTCTACCCGACTCTGAGTGCCGTAATCGACCCTTCGACCCCGTTGTCGAACACATCCCTAGACTTCTGGTGGTCACCCTCCCCTGCCCAAAAACAAAGGCTCTTATTGCACCGCCTCTTTTGGCTTCCACGGGCGTGCAGTACAACGGACGGGCAGAGGACCAGCTTTCGAGAACGCCGCTGTTATATTTTGGGTTGGCCTAGTCTTCCTCACATTTAATAATCCCAATGTCGCTGTTAATTATTATCAATTTTTTGTTTATAATTATTGGCGTCTGGACGGGACGCTCTAGAGAGGTTCCCGAGTACATATATGTACCCGTTGATATGTTTAAGTGACATGTCCGATATATAATTATTTTTTAATTTTTTTTACATATATACCTTCGTAAAATTTAATTATGTCAAATATATCTCTCATCTAAATATAGTATCATAAATATTCTTTATTTAAATAAAAATATTACAATTATACTCCTTTAATTTACTGTCGTGGACGGAGAAGAATATTCTGTAAAATATATCATCTACCGTCGTTAGATCTAGAATATATTTGACAAATTTGAACTTTACATGAGTATATATATAAAAAATCTTACTCTTAACTCACACTTAACTCAGGTTAAACTCGCGGAAATTACGACGAGGGCATAATCACGATAATATCCATATTTCGAAGATATTCGTTACAATATATTCTGACGAAGAATATATTTGACAAAATCAAACTTTAAAAGAGTATATATATATATGCAAAAATCCCTTATTTTTATAGTTACAAGTTTTCAATATAAGTTCAAATTAATAAAATATATGGTTTCACAATACTAATAATTTAGTTGACAGTGTAATTTTAAATTTGTTGACAAGGATTTCCCACTGATATATAGGGACCAAGATGGATCTCTATATATCTAGCTAAAACAAAAGAGCTAATCTTGAATCAGAACTTAGATTCATCTCGGTTATCTGATTTGATCTCGTGATTTTGTGACTGAGCATTCAACAGTATGTATTAGGCTAGACTTGAAAGAGAGTGCCGTGCGACACACTCTACGGCGGGAATTACCTCCATGTGAATTTGAGACGAGAGCCACACAAAAAAATTTAAAAAAAATTAAATATTTTATTAATTACATCGGTGAATATAATTAGTGCAGTAGATGACTTAAGTATTACTCGATGGAAAATGTTACGTCGACTATTCTATCGGGAATCTTTCTTTGAGATACTATACTTATGTATTACATATGTTATATTTATGTGAATCAATTAGAGGAGCTATATATACCTCACTAATGCGATAAATCATTATATTTATTCCGGTGTAACGCGTGAATTTAAGTTCGGCCTTTTCCACCATGTTATTTGACAGTCCATACGATCAAAAAATATGATCATAATTAAATAAAACAGTAAAAAAGTGCAATATCAAAACATGGCTATCGTAAGTAGGATTTGATAAACTGATACGAGAGAGTCCGAATCGGCCGTCCCGTCTCTCGGTAGGTGAAACGTAACTAGAACATTTTATATATTATTTTAAAATTTTTATATTGAATATATTTTCTAAGTTGGTTGGTTAAGAGATCACGGGTTCAACCGTGAGATCTCTGATTTGAAATGAGTTTTGGGTCTATTGACGTCGTTTTTATCCGATTTTTTGAATATTTATTTTTAAAAAAATGACTAAAAGATTGGCAAGGGCATGACTTGAACCGTGGATGTTTAAACGGACATATCACTTAACTAATTATACTACAAAATTATTTATGATATATTATATTAGAATATATATATATATATAATATATATTATTATCTCAATACGTTCAACAGTACTGATCCAATCCAGTCGTCAAACCATGACCGTGAGTTCCCAAGCGTGGTCTTGCCGCTCCTAGAGTGCATACGTTCCTGCAATTACCAATCGCCGTCACATGCTTATTAGAGCCTCGCAGTTGAGCTTGGGGATCGGATGGAAATTTGCAGGTTCTCTACCGTCCGTCCGTTAACTCCATATATATACATACACTTAGAATCTATTTCTACCGATATTTCTCACGTTCGATCCTACACTAAAAAATTAAGCCCAATTTGATAACCGGTTTGTCGGGGGCGGTCGGCCGCTTCATGAGGCGGGCCGCCTCCCCCCCTCATACACAATCTCTTAACCGGGCTTATTCGACCTTGTTAGTCGAATAAACCCACCTCGAATAAGCCCACCCTAACAGATTTTCAAAGGGGCCCTAAAGGATCCAACCTAGAGGAAAGGAGTGATTGCATAGCTGCTTAAGATTGTTTTGTTTAGTTTTTTTTTTTGCATATATATCTCTGTAAAATTTATTATTATCAAATATATATATATCACTCATTTAAATATATTATCATAAATACTCTTCAAATTGACATAAATATTATAGTTATATTTATGTGATTTATTACCGTCGTCGAAAGAAGATGAATATTCTATAGGATATGTCATCTAACATCGTTAAGATATATAAAATACCTAAAATATTTTTAATATTTTTTTACATATATATCTCTCTAAATTTTTTATTCTCAAATATATCCCCCCTTAAAAATATTATCATAAATATCTTAAAAATATCTCAAATTATTACAGTTATATTCTCATCGTAACTCTACTCTCATGTGTTTAACTAGAGTTAAATATACGTTAAAGAGTAAAATACCTAATTTATCCTCAGTTAACAAAATAAAAAATAAAAAAAGCATAGTTATCTCCTCTCTCTCTCTCTCTCTCTCTCTGCGCGCGCGCGCTCAAAACCTAGTTTTTTTAACTGAAAGGTAATACTTGCAAGGGGGAACGAGGAAGTCCGTTCATCCCTTCATTACGGAAGAGACATGACGTGTCACCCCGACCACCAAGCAAGCGGATTTTATATATAGCATGCAGAAATAAAAGCAAAGAGGAAGGTGTACAATGGAGAGTAAGCTCCGGGGAGGGGAGGCGTCCTGCAAGCGAGGCAAGAGACCGATACACACAAGAACCAAGGTCCAAAGAGCCCAAAAGAAGACAGCTAGCTAAAAACTACAACCCGAAATGCCAACAAGATCAGCAAGATGCCACCAAAGAGAACAACATCGTCAACGTGGGACCCGGAGCTTGCTGAGGGAGCAGCCGGCTACGAAGCAACATCACCAGAAAGCCAGACAGGGCCAGGCGACCGAACGCCCACCAGACCAGCTGAACGACAATCACGAGCGGCCAAAAGGATGAAAGCCGACTTAACGACCATAGTTCCTCTTGTTCCTTGTAACCCAAAAGGGCCCAAAGAAACAGAAATGGGGCCAGGAATGCCATCACAAAGAGCCCGCCAACTACACCCTGACATCGTATAACTCGAGAGGCTTGGGTTTGTGACGATTCTTTCTTTTGTTCCTGCGGACGGGCTGGAAGGAATCGTCAAACTCTATGCCCCAATCATCCACCGAACCATCAAAACCTAGTTGGTGAGGGAGAGGGGGACCTCGACGACGATGGAAGAGGGGGGGCATAGTAGGAAGTGGAGCGGGGCCTTGCCAACAGTGGCGGGGTGGGGGGAGGGAGAGTAACAGGGTGAGGGGGGGGGGGGGTTAGCTGGTGGTGGGAGAGGTGGTGAAATAGGAGGTGGAGGGGAGCCTAGCCAACGGTGGAGGGAGGGTGGGGGGGCAGAGTAGGAGGTGGAGGGGGGCTCGTCGACGGTGGGAGGGGGGGCCTCGCCAGAGTAGCAAGGAGGGGGGTTGGTCATAGGTGAGAGCGGGAGGATATTTCACATATCTTAATAGTGTCAGATGACATATTAATTTCACGGAATATTCATCTCCTGTCGACGACAGTAAACCACGTAGCTATAACTACAAGATTTACGCCTATTTGAGAGTATTTATGATAATATGTTTAAATGAGAGATATATGTGATAAAAAAAGTTAGAAGGATATATACGTGAAAAATATTTTTTATTTTGTTAACCAAGTAAGTTAGATATTTTACTTTTAACACATGTATAACTCGAGTTAAATATACGGGAGTTACGACGATAACATATCAATATCCATTCGGAATGTTGGAGGGTATTCGTAACAATACGTCTAATCGAGTGATATATTTAATAATAAAAATTATATATATATCTATACTATACACTCTAAAAGAAATGGGCGATTTTTTTCCGCCGGTTCAAAGATATCGTTCCGTCGGTTTAATCGTAATACTTAACTCGAGTCAATCGGTTCCAGTTCAATAATATTTTTTCTCCCGAGACCCACTCTGTGCGCGTAAGGCCTCATGTGCCGCGGAAATAGGACTCTGAAGCTTTTGGAGGCCTTCCTGGTGTGGCAGGAGTTGTTCAGGAGCATCGTGCTCAACAACAGGGGGGCCGTCTCGGGGCCGCCGTTGGATCGCATGGTGGCCGAGTTCTTCGAGCGCAGCGTCAAGGCGCTTGATGTCTGCAACGTCACCCGCGACGGGATCAAGCGGGTGCGGCAGTGGCGAACGCACCTCGAGATCGTGATGGCGGCGATCGACTCGCGCCAACGGGGTGTCGGGGAGGGCCAGCTCCACGCGCCAAGAAGGCCCTCGTGGACCTCACCATCGCCAATCTCGACGAGAAGGAGGTGTTGGAAAATCGGAGTACCTGTAGGGATGGACAAACAATAGAGGAGGAAGAAAGAAAGGGAAGAGAAGATCAAACCACAATGACACAGGGATTTACGTGGTTCGGAGGCGATGTGCCTTCCTACATCCACGGCCGCACTGAGATCTCTTATTTCGCACACACAGTTACAATTACAAGGGATGCTGCCTTTATATATAAGGAGCTAGGGCAACCCTCCTGAGTGAAATTACAGTAATACCCCCCAAAATTTTCGCCTCGGGGGCTCCCCGAACCCCCGGCCTTACGGGCAAGGGGGCGCTGCCCCCCTGCAACCCCCCGCCAACTTACCGCGAAGTTGGATCCGCGAAAGGCCAGGGGGGAGCCTACCGATATCCGGATCAGACTCCACACTCCCCCAACAGGAGGCCGGGTCCGTGCTCGCGCACCGCAACCGCTCCTTTGGCCGGAGCAACATCTGCAGGAAGGACCATCACCAGCGCGCCGCCGTGGGAGGGCACGTCCGGTCTCACTCCTGGAGCATCTCCCGGTCGTGGTCCTCCGCCCGACAGCTCCAGGCCATCAGCAACAACATCACATCTCCGCGCGGCAACAAGATCATGGCGACAAACGGCCTAGCAATACCTGTTTACACCATGAACACTATGCTCCTCGTTGTGATGTGGGTTTGGGAAGGTCTCTCTCACCAGGGATCACCTTTGCACTCGGAGGATAGCCCTGTTTGCCATAAGGACACTTGCTGCCACCTCCTCCGCCACCGCATCTTTGCTGCTTCCAACTGCCAAGAAACCGACACTGCTCACCTGCGGACTACCCACTGGCTACATCCAGTTGACCGTGCATCCAAGAGGGCCCTTATCGGCTCCAGGTCTGCACCTCCTTCCACCAGAGAAATCCAAAGACACCATCGGAGCCACTCTTGGCGGCCATAGAGGAGCTCCAAGGGCAATGGGCCCAAGTCCAGACATTCACTGCTCCTCCCCTCAGCATGCTTAGGCGGAGCTCTCTACCGAACATCATACACATAGGAACGGGCAGGACTGAAGGTCCCCTCACCCCCACCATTTGCCGGGCCCCATCTTCCCACATACCCCTTGCAGATCACTGAATGTGTCCCTTACACTGGCACCAGAAATAGATGGGGACAATCCTATGGGAACCCAAATCTCCCTTGATGTGTAGGCTCTACGAAACCCCCACAGCTACCCCTGCTCCCAGTCTCCCACCCGAGACTCCGGCAGCACCCCTTCTTGAGAATGCACCAGGGACAGCCGAGTGATGGCCGACACCTCCAAGAGTCACCTGGTTCGCCCCAGAGGCAAACTCCGGAGGTGCCATTGTACTCACAAAAGCAGTCTCAGTTTAAATGGAACTCATGACACAGCCAAGTTCCATGTTGAGCACTGAGCACATGACACTTGGCACTTGGCCAGAATTTCATCTAGATTTGTGATGCTTCACAGAGTCTCATGTTGAATATCTTAACACTTGTAAAAATTCAACCAAGTCTACCTCATATTCTCAGTGATGACCCTGTCAGATGGGCTTCAATGATAGTCCCCCACGGGTCCAACAAATGAACTGACCAATTAACATAAAATATGTGACCTCTGCAAAATGTGTTGACTGATTGGTGAACTTGACGATGTCAAACACAGTTTCATTTTCAGTTCTGTACGAAGATATGGGAGTCATGAGTTCACAACATTATGATGAAAGGCAGGAAATCAATGTTAGCCACCATCAAGATGTCATTAACACTGGCTTGTAAGCTAGCAAGTGGATTCCATTGAGCATCAGATAAAAATGATGATGATGATAAATGGTTCCAACACCATCATATCAGACATCTTCCATTTAGTCTAACTGATAACCTCTTCACTGCATTATTCCAGTTTTTGACTTCAGCCTTCAAGTCTCATATGCCTGAGATAGGCATATATCCGGGTCTGCTCCCTCTCCCAATCACAGTCAGATATATGCTATTCAGGATGCATAATAGAATGATAGTTTTTCACAATTTAATTTTTCTTCCTATGAAAATATTTGAGTTCAAAAGAATTTTTTGTCTATTGTTTAAATTCAACAAAATTATGACATTATATAAGAAAAATTATCCAGAGGGAGGATTCAAGGACGAGGGCCTCAGAATATGCAATGGATGAAATATTCTCTATCAAGTCGTAGGTCTACAGTTTTAACGTGTTGTTTTTTTAGATTGTTAGTGACAAGAAGAGTAAAATTATTTTCTATTCTGGACCATCAATATCTCTCTTAAGAGATGTGAGCATTAATTAAGTTTGTATTACTCTTTTTGAACTTAGCATGTAAATGAGAGATTTTGAAAGTTAGAAATTTGGTGATATTTGCAAGTTTGGCATTAAAAGTTATATTGTAATCCGATATGCAGTGTTTGTTTGTGTAAGATGGAGATAGATCTACTGTCAGAGAAATCATCGGGATTCTCAGATATCTTTGAGAAACTGACAAAGAATAATAGGTGTTATCACGCGTCTCCACACATAACATTCAACCTCACATTCAGTGTTTCTTTTCAACAAATTATGTCTACTTATAGTATATTCTGTCAAAATAACCTAGAGTAACACAGAATTTTTTAGAGGAACTTTGTTTTCAAATTATGAGTTCAGGGTTCTAAGGAGAAATTTTATTGTTGACATCAACGCATCCAGAAAGTTGAGAATAAATACCAATTTTCTTCGTTACACGTTCGTTTAGATAAGTAAGAATTTTATGACATAACCAAACTTAATATACTTGTCTACCCTATCTTTATATTTATGTAAATATCTAATTCTTATCTAAAAATATATCAAATCAGCAAATGTTTATCTAAAATATGTAGTCTGCGTAAATAATTACAAAAAATAAACACGCGCATAACGTGTTTTTTTGACTAGTATATATATATATATATAACCCTTATTTTTTTGGTTTCTTTTGTGACGTCTAATAAGATTACTTGGATTTATCTTTTCCGAGCCAAAAACCCGACGAAGACCATTGTCGATCGAGTCTACACACTCCACCGAGCTTACAGGGCATGTCTTGTTCTTCATATATGATTTACATTGTCTCCTCGTGGAGTGTCGATATCGCTTTACATCTGATATGGCAATAAAATATAGGGTGAAATATTTGTATACCACATTTTTGTTGGACAAAACCAAAAGAACGTACAAAAGTACATGAACTGAAGGTACTCTTAAAAAGGAGTCGTTAATTAATTTGTTGAAAATATCGGATGCTACGAACCGAAGACAATATGGTATGCACATATACTCCTTTCAAAAATCTGAGGCTAAAGATATATATACGGTCATGTGACATGATTAATCAATCAGTAAACAAACCCCCGTACATGATTAATGGAGACAAAATTGCAACACAAAAGTAGTGTTTCTCCGGTACGATGGGCAGTCTCATGCATAAGATTAATTCGTTCCACACTGACACTAGTACAAAACTCTTTGCTACGTATCTGAGAGAGAATAGAGTATATATATATATATATATATATATATATATATAATAGCATTTTGACAGGACTGCTAGTATAATTTGCTTAAGATTCGAAGGGGTTTTAAAAATTCTGGGGACAATTACGTTAGGTTGATTTGAGATAAGGTTTGACAAATTGATACGGTACGATTCGTACCGCACGTATCGGACTGTATCAATCGATGACCGGTTATGCCGATATTTGATACGTAATTGATTCGTTATTCATGCTATTTAATTCTCATAAATATTATTTATTTTATTTTATGGCAAATGTCTTTTCATAGGTGATTTAGTTCGATGGGGTGTAAAAAAATGTGGGGTTTTGGGTTCAAAATGTGAAACATTCAGAGATTTTTTTTCCATTATTCTTCATAAATTGAAGTAAAAATACGTACAAGAATTATCTCCAGAGTGAAGGTGAGATTTCATCCTTGTAAAAGAATCCTCTCAAGTTAAGAGGTCAAGACTAACTTTATAAATATTTGATTAATTTTTTAACATATAATATGGGACTAATACTGTGATCCTAAATCTCACTACAAATATAAACTAAGATAAAACTCTCTGTCGATGACTGTCTAGTGCGGATTCTTGTGACCGCAGGTGAAGTGTGTGTGCGTGTCCAGTGTGGATTCCTGTGCAGATGGGGGAGCTCGGGTACTCCCCCAATTCCCATCTGTCACATGTCCCATTAACTCTCCTTTTACTGCCTTTAACTCAGTCAATTTCTAATGCATCGTTAAGCAGATAAACCAGTGTTATCATAACTGGATCGGATCGGCCTGTCGAATCGGTTCGACCGTGAATCGATCTAGGAATCGGTCCGATTAGATTTGGTCTGATCTAATGTTAAAGAATCGGACGAATCACGATTCGACCGGTGAACCGATCCGAACCGATTCGATCCAATTAATCTTTAAAAAATATTTAAATATTTAAATATTCAAAATGATGCGTACGTGTGAATAAAAATATCTTATTATTATTGATTTGTTGTTATTTATCATTTTAGTTTAGATATATTTAAAGTTTAAATGTTTAAAGGAATATAAATATCAATTGTGAAGTGTGAACACCAATAAAATATTACAAAATTTTAAGGTCAATTTATTTAACTATATTATTGTTATTTTTTTACTTTTATAGTTAGTAGTTACATAATCAATATTAATAATAATACATGTATGTTTGTTTATTTTGTTCATTATATCTTATTTCTTATTGTCTTAGGTTATAGAATCGGGTCGGACTATATATCAATATTATAATGACATCACGGTTAAAATCAATTCGATTGAACGGTCAAATCGATTCGAACTAAAGTAATTCATTGTCCAATTCAAACACCAATCCAATTCTGATAACACTGAGATAAACACAACGTTGGCTACACCAACATTGCATTTAAATGCAATGCTAGCATTAGCGTTGAATACAACTACACTGGGATAGCATTGCATTTATCTGTTTAGTGTCACATTAGGACCACGGAAGGTTAGCATGTTAAAGGAGGTAACAGGAGTTTGAGTACTTGGAGGGGGATGTGGCAAGTGAAGATTGGAGCTCGACTGCCCGAGTCCCCTCCTCACCAACACTCGGAGGATCTGCAGTAGTTCTCTCTTGGGTATGAACAAAAAACATCACACATACGCGTGCGCACGTGCGCGCGTGCGCACACATATACACAATTAGATGTGCGTTGTGCAAATGTCCTCTTTTGGTTTGGATAATAATAAAATAGATTTTATAAATAAATAATTTTAAATATAAATTTACATAAAAATCAGTCACTGCGTAAAATAATGTTGCGTAAATATGTTATTTTTATTTATAGACATACAAATTTTTTGCCAAAAAAATTGTAAAAAGGCTACGTTTAGATGGTCTTACATGTTCTTTACGTATTATTTGATTTTACGTAGTAGTATGTTTGTTAATCTATTTTTTAAGAATTATTTTTTTATAAATTCACTTATAATAGTGATTTATTTGTAAAAATTTCGTAACAAAACAATCTAGGTGTATGGCTAACGGGTTGAGTTTGTAACGTTTGAGAGGCCTATTGGAAAGAAATTCAGGTTTGAACCTAAGAACGGAAAAGATCAAGGCAGCCCAGTGCCTCACAGAAAGTGGTGGATTGTTTGTGGTTCTGAACTCTTTCCTGAAACCTTGTGGATCCGGGATTCAATTCTCTTTCTTTGACCGAAGGCTTGAGGGTTGCTTTGATATACCTCAGGGCATCAATATAACATGTCTCTAGTGCTTGTAACCCTAAAGGGATGAGAGTTTAGTGGCGATTCATGTGCTCTCTTGGGTTCCTTACTAGGTGCTTGCTTCTTCTTTCTCAAAAAAAGCTCAGAGAGATCAAGGGGAGGATGCGAGGATATACTTGTTCCGAACGTATACATTTCCATCACACAAAGTGCATCTAGATTTTTTTTTTCTCCTACTGGATGCATCACGTGAGTTTGTGATGCGGGACAACTGACTCGCTAGTTAACCTAGGATGCTAAAGAACGCGACCAGCACGCGCACGAGACAAGGCAAGCCGGTGTGACCGACTAACGTGAACTCCCTCCGGGCGGAGGCGTCTCTCAACAGAACTCCGAACCACGGCCGTCCCACGGAGGGAGGCGTAACGGGGTCACAACGGGCGAGAAGCCGCTGGACGACACGGGAGTCTAGTCCGAGCTCGGTGCTCGACTAGGGCCAAGGGAAAAAGGGCCGCTCTCGTCTCTCTCAACCAGCAGTAATAAATGAAACTAGCTAGACCCTACACTCACTCACGCGGCACAATCAATCATATACGTGATAAGCAAGTACTACGGGCGGGAGCGAGACACGTACCTCCACGCCTAGGCGTGGGGAAGGAACCCCGGCCGAGTCCAACCACCCCGATACACGCGTGAGAAAACTAATACAAACATCAAAAGGGCCCACTCCTCGCAGGGAGGTAATAGGCTACAACCACTACTACACATGGGGCGGCCGGCGCACGGGTTGACGGGCAGCAGTCGAGGTCGGGGATGAAGCCGGATGCCGACCCTCGCAATGCCGATCGCTCCTGTAGTAGCCTTTGAGGAGGAGGAGGTCCACGTCGCCGCGGGCACTGCTGGGATGCCGGACCGGATGGAGGGGCCACGCTGCTGCTACAGCCTCGAGGGAGGATGTCGGTCCGACGAGAGGTTGCTGGCTGGTCCCTGTGACAGCGGGCAGAGATGGCGCTGGTACACGGCCGTCCGGACAGCGTTTGTGGCGGCGTCTTCTCTGGTGGAAGGCTGACAGGGGCGGCTCTCCAGGGGCAGTGGTGGCAGATGGGGTCCTGTGGAGGAATTGGGTGCGAAGGGGGTGACAACAGGGGTGCACAGACAGCACTTCAGGGCAGTCTGATCTGTGACCGTGGGTGGGATGGTGATGGCGCAAGGGTACAGAAGGAGTTCCGGCCCGAGATGATTACTGGAGGTGTGGTGGGATGTGAGGAGTCGACCTACCAATTACAAGTTGCGGATCGATCCGAGGACGAGAAGTGGTACCCCCTTTGGAGGCCCTCTGCTGACAGTCCCGCTCGGGTACTGTAGCGCAGGATTGCGCACTAAAAGTGTGCTTGAAGACAAAAGTTTACCCCGATGGAGTTTGAAGGCGAGGCCAGAGGGGTTGGATTCGTGACTGGGAGGGGAACAAATGTTATGAAGGGACTGGCAGTGTTTGGTGGAAGGAGAGGCATGCAAACGGTGACCCAAGTCGTCTCGGATCACTGGTGAGACTGCCAGGGAGGCAGACAGAGCGACGAAAGTGTCTGCAAAGACAACTTTCTCTGTGGGTGGAATTTTTGGCCAAGGCCGGTGGGGTTGGAAAGATGACTGGAAGGGGTACGAAAGTTGTGAAGAAACTTGGATGAGACGCTGCCTGGAAACGGACGCACCGGACCGATCTCTGGACACCAAATCTGCTGTCAGCACAGGGACGCCCGGGGAAGAGGAAGATGATCCTGCGTGCACCGTCGCTCCACCGAACTCGTCGTCGTGGACGATGGTTGAAGGCTGCTGGCGTTGGAATCCCTTGGGAAGATCTCCTACCCCTGGGCGTCGCACCCAAGGACTGGAGAGGGGGTGAGGGCGTCGCACCCTCAAGGAGGAGGAAGAGGAAGGGGTCGCCCCTTTTCACAATGTGGCACTCCACACGAACACACAAGCATCAAATTCTTCATTAATTCTTTGAAAAGAAAATACAAAGTCTTTTATATGGGATGGGGAAATGCTAGGTCTAAACCCTAGCCAAGGGGGAAAGGAGATGGGGGGGGCGGCCACAACCGGGGAAGGCATTCAAATCTCCTAGATTCTAGGAGTGAAAGGTGGGGGGGTGCGGCCAAAAGAGGGAGGGGGCAAGGGGGGAAGGGCGGCTGCCACTCCCACCAAGAGGGGGGGAGAATGGTCCGCCCCCAACCCTAACCCTAGGTGGGGGCGCGCCTCCCAAGGTGGGCCCAGGGGGGGGGGAAGAGTGGACAACCCAAGTGGGCTAGAGGAGTGAACCAAGAAGTGGCCCAATAACCCCCCTAGCCTCTAGCAAGCCTACAAAACACAAATAAAGCCTAATTGGCCAAAAAAAAAGGTCCATGACTGAAAGAAAATTGTCCACACACGGACTAAACCAAGGCCCAACATGGCCCAAAGCATAAAATAAGTGATGATAGCTCCGCTAATCTGTCAACTGGTCGCCGAGCCAAAGGGATGCCGGCGAGATCCGTGTACTCCGTCGTAAAGTGTGACGCGTGTCCTCACCAATTCTCCCCGGGTGGGAAGAACTCGACCCCGTCGAGTAAGGGTCACGGTCGCTCAGGTAACGCTCCAGCAAGTCCGGGTCAATCCGCTCCAGCTCTCCCCGCGTGATCCAGGTGTCGTCTGTCTCAGGGCGCCCTCTCCAACGCACTAGGAAGCGCTGGTAGGCCCCGCTCCTGGTGGTGGTCACCTGCTCATCCAGTATACAATCGATGTGCTCGCGTCTCTGTAATGGGGCTGGAGGAGGTGGACTCTCAGAAGGTGTATCGCTCACAACAGGAAGGGGAGGCCCAAGAAGCTCACTGGGAATCACTGCTGGATCCCGATAGGCCACCAGATCAGAGACGTTGAACGTCGAACTGATCCCGTAATCATCTGGCAGCTCAATCTCATACGCGTTAGACCCAATCCGCCTCAGAACTCGGAAGGGTCCGGCACCGCGGTCCTGGAGTTTCTTTACGGCCCCCGAAGGGAACCGTTCAGGTCTGACCCTGATCATGACATACTCTCCCTCGCGGAACTCACGCGTGCGTCGATGCATATCAGCTAACTCCTTATATCGTGCGTTGCTGGCCTCAATATGACGACGTACATGCTCATGCAACTGCCTAACATGCTCAGCAAAGGACTCAGCTGACTCTGAGACACGGGCCTGGACAGGGGATGGGACCAAGTCTATCGGTTTTCTAGGCCTACGACCAGTGACTATCTCAAAAGGACTCAAGCCAGTAGACCTATTGACCGAATCATTGTAAGCAAACTCCGCTAGAGGGAGAACTAAATCCCAATCCCGGTCACGCTCACGCACTAGACACCTCAAAAGATCCCCCAAACTCCTATTCACAACCTCTGTTTGACCATCGGTCTGGGGGTGGTAAGCAGTAGAAAACTTCAGCTGTGTGCCCATCATGTGCCATAGGGTCTTCCAGAAATAACTAGTAAAGCGAACATCCCTATCTGACACAATAGTACGCGGCAACCCAAACCTAGAGACACAATGGGTGAAGAATAGACGGGCAACCCTAGAGGCATCTGATGTTTTAGAACATGGGATAAACAAGGCCATCTTAGAGAATCTGTCCACCACCACGAAAATGGAGTCGTGTCGGCGGAGGGTACGGGGCAAGCCTAAGACAAAGTCCATGCTAATGTCCTGCCATGGACTATCTGGCACTGGGAGGGGAGTGTAGAGGCCGGTATTCTGTTTCCTCTGTTTGGCCAAGGCACAAATGCGGCACTGGGCCACAATCCTAGCAACATCCCGCTTCAGGCTAGGCCAAAAGAAGCGGTACTCAACGGCCTCAATGGTCTTATTCCGGCCAAAGTGGCCGGCTAGACCCCCAGCATGCAACTCCCAAGTAAGAAAATCACGGACCGAGGTCCGTGGGACACAAAGCCTGCTCCCATAGAAAAGGTAGCCATCCTGCAACGTATAGTCGGGGTACTCATGGGACGGACCTGACTGGAGGGTGGTGAACATCGGACCGAAATCCGGGCAATCGGCATACAGCTCCCTCATCCTATCCATCCCAACCACCTCCACACTCATGGTGGTCAATAGGTGAGTACGGCGGCTCAAGGCATCAGCAACCCGGTTCTCCACACCGGCCTTGTGCTTCAGCACAAATGTGTACTCCTGGAGGAACTCGACCCATCGGCTATGGCGAGAGTTGAGCTTCTTTTGGGCATGGAGATATCGGAGTGCCTCATGATCAGAATACAACACAAACTCCTGATGTAACAAATAGTGTCTCCAATGCCTCAAAGCTTGCACCACTGCGTAGAATTCCTTATCGTATGTAGAGTAACGCAGTTTCGCATCGCTCAGCTTCTCGCTAAAGAATGCGACGGGATGGGCCTCCTGACTAAGAACTCCTCCTATGCCTACCCCTGAGGCATCACAAGAGACCTCAAACACCTTCGTGAAGTCTGGAAGACGAAGGACGGGTGCCTGGGTCATGCGCTCTTTGAGGAGCGCGAAAGCGGCTGAAGCAGCCTTGGTCCACTCAAAGGCCCCTTTCCTAATGCAGTCCGTGATAGGGGCGGTGATGGAGCTAAAGCCTCGGATAAAACGGCGATAGAAGGTCGCCAGTCCGTGAAAGCTACGGACATCATGTAGGGTACGAGGCTCGGGCCACTCAACAATTGCCCTGACCTTCTCAGGGTCGGCAGATACTCCCTCACTAGAAACAATGAACCCTAGGAAGGTGACCTGAGAGGTCATGAACGCGCATTTCATAGGGTTGGCAAATAAGCTCTCTCTCCTCAGAATCAAACAGACCTGCCGAAGGTGGTCTAAGTGAATCTCCCGGGTACGGCTGTAGATGAGGATATCATCGAAGTAAACTACCACGAAGATTCCTATCAAGGGTCGCAAGACCTGAGTCATCAGCCTCATGAAGGTGCTGGGAGCATTGGTCAGCCCAAAGGGCATGACCAGCCACTCATAAAGACCATCCTTGGTCTTGAAGGCCGTCTTCCATTCATCTCCAGGTCTGATCCTTACCTGGTGATAGCCACTCTTTAGATCAATCTTGGAGAACACAGTGGCTCCCGCCATCATATCCATCATATCATCCAGACGGGGAATGGGAAACCTATATTTCACCGTGATCTTGTTGATAGCACGGCTGTCTATGCACATCCTCCAAGTACCGTCTTTCTTGGGGGCAAGTAGGGCGGGGACGGCACAAGGACTCATACTCTCTCGGAGAGATCCCCTAGACATCAACTCATTCACCTGGCGCTGTAGCTCAGCGTGGTCAGTGGGGCTCATCCTATAGTGTGGCAGGTTGGGCAATGAGGACCCCGGTATCAAATCTATAGCATGCTGGATGTCTCTCATGGGAGGGAGACCTTCGGGAAGGTCATCGGGGAAAACATCGGAGAACTCCTGAAGAATAGCAGCCACATCGGGTGGGGATTCCCCCTCTGCCTCTCTAGGCCTCTCACGGACTACTACAGCAAAGATGGGATCTCCTCTCGCAAAGTCACGCTCCATCTCCCGGGAGCTGACTAACATCAACCTCCTAGCTGGAGGACCAGTGGTAGCAATGGATGGGGCTGGGTCCTGGGCTGGGGAAGGGGCACTGGGCCCCAGGATATCAGTGCTCGGAGTGCTAGGACCGGTGGGTCCCCGAACGGGAGGACGTGTGGGCTGGGAAGGGTGAAGGGTGATCCTCTGGCCGCTGTGATCAAAAGTGCATGTGTTCAAACGACCATGGAGGGTGGCATCCCTATCAAATAACCAAGGTCTCCCTAGAATGATACTACCTACCTCCATAGGCAAGACGTCACACCAGATCTCATCCTGGTAGGCATGGAACTGTAAGGGCACTAGGCAACGCTGTCTGACCGGAATGGAGGTAGTGTCTACCCAAGACACACGGTAAGGGGAGGGGTGGTCCACGGGGGTCAATCCTAGGCGTTTCACTGTGCCCGTGGAGATGGCATTGATGCAACTCCCACTGTCTATAATCACCTTGCAGACTTTCCCTCCTAGTCTGCAGAAAGTATGAAAAATGGTGGTGCGACGCCAGTCATCACTCACCAAAGGCTGGGTCAAAATACACCTAACAACTCCCAGCTGAACATCATCCTGGTGCTGCGTACCCTGGGTGTCGACCTGATCGCTTTCTAACAACTCATCGAAAAACTCCTCCGCGAGCTCAAGGTCGGCCTCATAGCTAACAGGTTCAACCTCAGGTACGGTCTCCCCTGCGGATGTCTCTCCTAGAGCCACGGTCTGCTGTCGGGTAGGGCACTGAACAGCGTAATGACCGGCTCCTCCACAACGATAGCAATCACCACGAGGCCTAGGGCCTTGCGGTGCTCCACCAGTCATCGGCCCTTTCCCCTTGTCATCACGACGAGCCGGGGGTGGTGGAAACTGGGACCTAGTAGGAATGGCAGGCTGCTGAGGGCGAGGGACCTCGGTGGCAGGGGCCTGGGGTCGAGGGAGGAAGTCCCTCGGGGCGGGAGGTCGAGGCCTAGGGGCAAGGTCCTGGCGAGGGGTCTCCCTAGCAATATCCTGAGGTCGGGTCAAGGGTCCCCTAGAAAACTGCCCCGTAGTGGCGCGAGGATCCGCTCCTCGAGAATAGGTGGGTGTGGGGCGCTGGGCGGGAGCAAAATCTAACTCGAACTGCTCCATCTCGCGGGCCACTTGGTAGGCCTCCTCTAATGTCTGCACATGACGGCGGAGTAACTCCATATGAAGGTGCCGTTTCAATCCCCGACGGAATCGAGCTACCGTCATGATAGTCTCTTCCCTGACCCCACATCTCAGCAGGCACTCATCAAATTCGGCAATGTACTCCATGACAGGCCGATTCCCCTGGGTAAGACTCTGCCACCGATCAATGAGCCGGTGGCGGTGGGATCGGGGGACATACTTCTGCTCTAGTTTCGCCCTCATCTCCTCCCAGGTCTCAATCGGGGGTTCATGCCGTTGCCCAATCAAACTCTCAACTGTAGCCCAGTAGGTCTGGGCCCTGCCAACCAGCTTCATCTTGGCAAACCTGACTTTCCTATGCTCGGCCATGTCTACCCACTCAAAATAGCGGTCCATGCTAGTGGCCCAGTCACTAAACAGGTCAGGGTCCAAGGACCCATCAAAAGAGGGTGGATCTACTCGCACAGATCGGAGGATACGCTCCTCATCCTCATCCCGATGGTACCGTCGGCCCTGTCGTCCACGGCCATAACCCTCACTCTCATTGTCGGACCCAAAGTCCTCTACCTCACGTGCGTGGACCTGTCGACCACGGTTATGACCGTCGACTCCCCTAGGTTGGTTGGGTCGAGGAGCAGGGTCTCGTTGGCCATGGGCCTGCTCGGGAACATCTACGGGTGGGATTCTACCCTGGGGGCGATCAACTAGACCCTGAATGGTCCGGTTAGATGCCTCAATCCGGTCCTCCATATCTCCCATTCGGTCCTCCATGACCTTCAACTGGCCCTCTATCCGGTCGGTCTGACCCCTAATCTCGAGTCTCATGGACTCCATGATGGTCTGCATCATCTCCTGCATGGAGAGATCGCTGGGTACGGGGTTCCTAGGATCAGCCATAGGGGGCGGGCGGTGGTAGGAAGTACCACGCCGGGTGGGCATGCAAGACCCTAGGGAACAAGGGTGAAAAAGACACGACCACAAAATGGAACACAGACTCAAATGCAAGATGAGACTCGATTGGCCTAGGACTACTAAGGATGCAAAGAACCTAAGACAAATCTAATGACTCAAATGGCCTAAGACCCCAATTTGTAAGAACAAACTGGTTCCCTATGCTCTGATACCAAATTTGATGCGGGACAACTGACTCGCTAGTTAACCTAGGATGCTAAAGAACGCGACCAGCACGCGCACGAGACAAGGCAAGCCGGTGTGACCGACTAACGTGAACTCCCTCCGGGCGGAGGCGTCTCTCAACAGAACTCCGAACCACGGCCGTCCCACGGAGGGAGGCGTAACGGGGTCACAACGGGCGAGAAGCCGCTGGACGACCCGGGAGTCTAGTCCGAGCTCGGTGCTCGACTAGGGCCAAGGGAAAAAGGGCCGCTCTCGTCTCTCTCAACCAGCAGTAATAAATGAAACTAGCTAGACCCTACACTCACTCACGCGGCACAATCAATCATATACGTGATAAGCAAGTACTACGGGCGGGAGCGAGACACGTACCTCCACGCCTAGGCGTGGGGAAGGAACCCCGGCCGAGTCCAACCACCCCGATACACGCGTGAGAAAACTAATACAAACATCAAAAGGGCCCACTCCTCGCAGGGAGGTAATAGGCTACAACCACTACTACACACGGGGCGGCCGGCGCACGGGTTGACGGGCAGCAGTCGAGGTCGGGGATGAAGCCGGATGCCGACCCTCGCAATGCCGATCGCTCCTGTAGTAGCCTTTGAGGAGGAGGAGGTCCACGTCGCCGCGGGCACTGCTGGGATGCCGGACCGGATGGAGGGGCCACGCTGCTGCTACAGCCTCGAGGGAGGATGTCGGTCCGACGAGAGGTTGCTGGCTGGTCCCTGTGACAGCGGGCAGAGATGGCGCTGGTACACGGCCGTCCGGACAGCGTTTGTGGCGGCGTCTTCTCTGGTGGAAGGCTGACAGGGGCGGCTCTCCAGGGGCAGTGGTGGCAGATGGGGTCCTGTGGAGGAATTGGGTGCGAAGGGGGTGACAACAGGGGTGCACAGACAGCACTTCAGGGCAGTCTGATCTGTGACCGTGGGTGGGATGGTGATGGCGCAAGGGTACAGAAGGAGTTCCGGCCCGAGATGATTACTGGAGGTGTGGTGGGATGTGAGGAGTCGACCTACCAAGTTGCGGATCGATCCGAGGACGAGAAGTGGTACCCCCTTTGGAGGCCCTCTGCTGACAGTCCCGCTCGGGTACTGTAGCGCAGGATTGCGTACTAAAAGTGTGCTTGAAGACAAAAGTTTACCCCGATGGAGTTTGAAGGCGAGGCCAGAGGGGTTGGATTCGTGACTGGGAGGGGAACAAATGTTATGAAGGGACTGGCAGTGTTTGGTGGAAGGAGAGGCATGCAAACGGTGACCCAAGTCGTCTCGGATCACTGGTGAGACTGCCAGGGAGGCAGACAGAGCGACGAAAGTGTCTGCAAAGACAACTTTCTCTGTGGGTGGAATTTTTGGCCAAGGCCGGTGGGGTTGGAAAGATGACTGGAAGGGGTACGAAAGTTGTGAAGAAACTTGGATGAGACGCTGCCTGGAAACGGACGCACCGGACCGATCTCTGGACACCAAATCTGCTGTCAGCACAGGGACGCCCAGGGAAGAGGAAGATGATCCTGCGTGCACCGTCGCTCCACCGAACTCGTCGTCGTGGACGATGGTTGAAGGCTGCTGGCGTTGGAATCCCTTGGGAAGATCTCCTACCCCTGGGCGTCGCACCCAAGGACTGGAGAGGGGGTGAGGGCGTCGCACCCTCAAGGAGGAGGAAGAGGAAGGGGTCGCCCCTTTTCACAATGTGGCACTCCACACGAACACACAAGCATCAAATTCTTCATTAATTCTTTGAAAAGAAAATACAAAGTCTTTTATATGGGATGGGGAAATGCTAGGTCTAAACCCTAGCCAAGGGGGAAAGGAGATGGGGGGGGCGGCCACAACCGGGGAAGGCATTCAAATCTCCTAGATTCTAGGAGTGAAAGGTGGGGGGGTGCGGCCAAAAGAGGGAGGGGGCAAGGGGGGAAGGGCGGCTGCCACTCCCACCAAGAGGGGGGGAGAATGGTCCGCCCCCAACCCTAACCCTAGGTGGGGGCGCGCCTCCCAAGGTGGGCCCAGGGGGGGGGGGAAGAGTGGACAACCCAAGTGGGCTAGAGGAGTGAACCAAGAAGTGGCCCAATAACCCCCCTAGCCTCTAGCAAGCCTACAAAACACAAATAAAGCCTAATTGGCCAAAAAAAAAGGTCCATGACTGAAAGAAAATTGTCCACACACGGACTAAACCAAGGCCCAACATGGCCCAAAGCATAAAATAAGTGATGATAGCTCCGCTAATCTGTCAACTGGTCGCCGAGCCAAAGGGATGCCGGCGAGATCCGTGTACTCCGTCGTAAAGTGTGACGCGTGTCCTCACCAGTTTGTAGAATTGTCAATCTAGTCATCTTGTTGTGCATATGTATATATTTCATTTCTAGCAAGCATATTTCATTCCTAAACTAATTTTTAGTTCCAAACATATATTTTGTGTGCTAATTAATATCTATTTCTCATTTCAAACATATATATTTTGTTCTTACAAAAAAGCACTCCAAATATTTCTTTTTTTCCCCCCAAGTCTTTCTTTGTCACAGGGGTTTACAAGAAAAAGTTATATTAGTTAGTCTATTTGTTTAGGCGTAAGGGAAGCTTTCATTCAATCCATCGAAAACATGCATGCAAGCAAGAAGAATTAGAAGCCACACAGCATAAGCTAACATGTTAGCCTTGGCTAACACCATCAGATCTAAATTAACTCACAAAAAAAACTATTATTAAAGAGAAGAGGACTTCGAGTGGGTAGAATGGTAAATATCGCATCTTATGATGGCGAGGTCTCAAGTTCCACTCATGAGAGTATTTAATTGACTCATTTTTATTCTTCAAACAATGTGAACTCAAGATTTACTAGTAGTGTGCTATGTTCCCGTTGCCAACAAAAGATAATATTAAGAAAAGAGAAACACCGGGACGGGGCCGGGAGCATTACTCTTATAAGAAAAAGAAGATACGAGTACAAACACAATGCCCCCCAGTGAAGACGGCCACAACCAGAGAGGAGCAAACTGCTGCGGGGAAGAGCTGACTTCAACCATACACGAACTACTACTGCCTACAAGATTTTCGGTTGCTGCACAGGATCAAGGGAAATCTCAGAAGCCACTAAACCAGAGGGAGGCATGGAATAGGCACACAACCATGAGATTCCCTGCAAAAAGTTGACACAGAATCCATGAACAGCTGCAATGAGTGAGAACGCGTGACCATCTACAGATTCTTCCTTGAAAAATTGCTGGGCTGTGATATGCTTCCGACTCCACAAATCACATGGATCTCTCTCTCTCATGGCCAGGGGGCCGAAGAAGTTCAGCCCATTTAAACTTTAAGCAGACAGCCCGATGTCCTCCTCATAACACCTCCTCTCCTCCCAGCTGTTTGAATTCGATGGCAGCCAATCCTTCTCCTCCGGCCCCCTCCCAACATGTCCCCCCCGTCTCTACACCTCTCTCTCTCTCTCTCTCTCTCTCTCTGTCTCTCTCTGATCGCCAACAATGGCGGCGGCGGCGGCGGCGGCCTCCTGCTTCTTCGGCTTCTGCTCCATCTGGAAACTACATATAGAGGACCACACAGAGAGAGTTCGAGTTGCGTTGCTTGTTCCAATGACCAGATCATGATGAAGCTGCCATCCTAGGCATCGCGTTCGGGTTCAGGGGAGCCAGTGTGAAATTTGTAGGGAAGCAACACTTCACGCCCATATCGAGGACCATCGGCAGAGGAAGCTGGTCTCCAAGTTCTCCTCCTGCCTCCATCGCCAGCTAGCCTCCGCCGCCTCCTCTGATCCCGGCTGCCACATCGGGATGGGCTAACACAAATTAACCTACATTTGTGCAGAGGATTAAATTGGGAGCTGAACTTAATTAGATTCTAATGCTTTCCTTCCCGTCCTTATGTTCTGCCATATATAGCACTATTTTTCACCGTACTATTTGACAATTAAAACGTAAAAAAAAGTTGAAATTAACTTTGGAATCAACCTCTTCTCAATTGTCTGATATGAAAATCAGACTACTAACATGATGATAATATATATATATATATATGATGAATAATCGGGTGACAAAGAAATGTGATATTATACCATTTCTTTAAATACTATCATCCACGTGTGTAGTATATATATAGGAGAACAAAGACTATTTAATTACACACTACGTACTATAGATATAATAGACTGTCCCCACTTCCAAGAGGAAGAGCATATATATCTTTGGAGAGGGGGATTTCTGTAGCCCACCCAAAGAGCAGCCCAACAAGACCCAACAGGGTCCAACGAGGCAAGCTCACCTGAGTGACAGCCCACAGGGCCCACTCAGGAAAGAAAAGCCCAATGAACAAACACTCGAAGAACCAACTCTCCCCGGCGGCCCCTAGGCTCGGAGGGCCCGAGTGATGGTCAGGTCATAAGGAAGGACTGGCCCAAGCCGTTTCCCCGCCCGGGAGAGACAGGCATTCGCCGACCTATCCGACCCCTCTTTCGCCGAGCTATGCTCATCGCCCGGACAGGGCTGGCGTTTCAGAAGCTCGGCCAGACCAGACATTATCCGTTCGTGCTGCCGTTAAGATCAGTCCCCAACGGACAGGGGAATCAAGAAGCCGCCGGACTTCGAGGCGATAACGTTCCCACGATAAGGCCATGAAAGCCCACGTTGAAGACGTAACTCCCGCCGGAGACCCCTCAGCTTGCAGGACTCCTGAAGGCGACGCACTATTTAAACCAGGGATACCCTCCGGTGGAGGAGAGAGCCATGAAGGTACTCATACACCCAAACTCCTGAGCAATCCGCGCGCTTCACCCTCTGGTGGAGAGGAATCTCGCGCACTAGTTTTTCTCCTCCCCATTACTGCTTCCACCACAGCTCTACTGACTTAACCATCGGAGGGTCTTTTCCCAGGGAGACCCCCTGGGCCCTCTGATACGTTTCCCTATCTTGCAGTTCATCTTCTGGTGATCCACAGCCCGCTCAGGACACAGCGCGAGATTTCGCCGCTTCATCTGGCGCCGTCTGTGGGAACCGCACGAAGAGCAAAGATGGTGAGAAGAAGCTCAGGGAGGAGATCCGCCGTCGAGAAGGGTAAGGCTGTGGTGGCGGCAGAAGATGGCCCCTCTAGGGCCTCACAGAATCCTCCCTCCAACGCCAGTGTCCCCACCAACGGGCCGCCGCCCCCTCCGACGGCGACAGAGGCACCCCCCAACGGTGGCGACGAGGTCTTCCAGACCCTCAATAAGAAGCGTGACGTCCTCGTGGAGCTCATGAGGGCCCAGGCGGCAAGGGATGCCAGGTCCCGCGCCCCGTCCGGGAGCCCCCCCCCTCGAAGTGCGTCCCAGCATACCGTTGGGGGCCGCTTCACCCTCCGCGGTCAACAGCTCATCCGCAACAACGTGGGAGGACCCTCGCAAGCTCCGCCCCCGGAGCAAGAGGCTTCCTCCACGCCCAGAAAAGGGAAACAGGGGGCGAGGCCTCCGCGCCCGAGCGCTGACGTTCCTGAGGATCGTCACGACACTCCCCCCAGTCCCACGGCACGACCGCAGCCGGAACTATCCCTCCGACTGAGAGATTTCGAAAGACGTTTTGCAGAGCAAGAACGTGCCCTCCGCGCCCTGCAAAAAACCTCTTTCCCGGAGGACGAGGAGAAATCCCCTTTCTCCGAATACATCTTGAAGGTAGAGGTGTCTCTCAGAACCTCCATTCTGACCTTCAAGCTCTATGATGGCCAGGGCGACCCAGCCAACCACTACGACAGCTTCGACGCCCTGGTAACTCTGCATGGAACGCCGGATCCTATCAAATGCCGAGCCTTTGCGGCCACCCTGGTCCAAGGCGCTCAGGCATGGTTCCGGGCCCTCGCCCCTGGGTCCATCCGGGACTTCAGGCAGTTCGGGCGAGTCTTCAAGGAGAGCTTCGCCGGAAGCGCCCCCCCAAGGTCAGTAGCGGGGCTCCTGGCCCTCAAACAGGCGCAAGGGGAAAGGCTCCGGGCTTATGTCCACCGATTTAAATCGGAAGCCCTCAGAATTCCCCGCCTGGATGTGGCCTCGGCCACGACCGCTCTGACCGGGGGCACCCGGGACGAGAATCTCCGTCGCGAACTGGTCCTCCACCCTCCCTCGACCCTTGCCGAGCTAGTGACTCTGGCACTGCGCCACACCGAGTGCGAAGAAGTACTCAGCGCTTGCCGAGACACAACCGGCTCAGGTCGGGAGGGGGACAAGAAGCGGGCCTCCGAGCCAAATCCTGGCTCGGGCAAGAAGCGCGATCGGGAAGGAGAGCGCAAACGGAAGTATGAGCGGTACACCCCGTTGACCGCGCCAGTCTACGAGATCTATGAAGACATCAAAGACTCGGGACTCCTCCGCCGGCCCAAACCAATGAGATCGAAGAACCGCAAGCGTGACAGGCATTGCCTGTTCCACGGCGACCACGGGCACCACACCGGCAACTGTCACCAGCTCCAGGACGAGATCGAGCGTCTCATCCGTCAGGGGCACCTGGCCCGGTTCGCAGCCGGGCGCAAAGAAGACCGAGACGCCGCCGAGGAGATCGACAACGCCCCCCGAGGGGTCCACATCAACGTCATCTCCGGAGGAACGGCGTCGGGCGGCGACACCAGCCGAGGAAGGAAGCGTCATGCCGAGCGGGCCAGCCAGGTCTTAGAGCCCTCCAGCGGCCCGTCGAGGGAGCCCCAGGTCATAGTCTTCTCCGACCAAGACTTGAAAGGGCTGAATACCCCGCATGATGGTGCCCTCGTTATCTCGGCCACAATAAACCATTGTAACGTAGATAGAATTCTGGTTGACAATGGGAGCGCCCCCGATGTATTATCTTATGATTGTTTCCTCAAGATGGGGGAAGACCCATCCAAGCTCCGCCCGATCCGAACACCCCTTTGCGGGTTTAACGGCCTGGCCACTTACCCCGAGGGAGCCCTAAGCCTGCCGGTCACCATCGGCACCCCACCCAAAACCGTTACGGTCATGGTGGACTTCATAGTGATCAAGGGTATGATAGCGTACAACGTCATTTTCGGCCGGAAAATCCTCAGCCGAATAAAGGCCGTACCATCTACCTATCACCAGAAAATGAAGTTTCCCACCAAAAATGGGTTGGGGGAAGTCCGAGGTAACCAGGCCACGGCTAGAAGGTGCTACAACATCTCGGTGGAAGCCTCAAGGCCGGACGGGAAGGAAAAGGGCCCCAAGGGAGTCGAAGGGAAGACCGTAACCACCGAGCCCGGTGGCGAATTGCTAACGGTATTCCTAAACGATGACCCAGCCCTCGGAGTAAGGATCGGAGCCGACCTACCACCTAAGGAACAGCAGCAATACAAGAGATTTCTTTCTGAGTACATTCAGGTCTTTGCTTGGTCTGATGATCAACTCCCTGGCATACCAGAGAAGACCGTGATGCACAAGCTCAGCCTCGACCCCACCGTGAGGCCCGTACAGCAACAGAGAAGGAAGCATGCGCCGGAGAAGCAGGCGATCATCAAGGCGCAGATCACCAAGGGACAAGAGACTGGCCTCTTCAGACCAGTCCTGTACCCTACGTGGCTAGCCAATGTCGTCCTGGTGCCAAAAACCACAGGCAAATGGCGAATGTGCGTGGACTTCACCGATCTGAATAAGGCTACCCCCAAGGACTGCTATCTGCTACCGAGCATCGAGTTGATTCAACCTTGGGCAACGAGATACTCAGCTTCCTAGATGCCTATTCGGGTTATCACCAGATCAGAATGAATCCAGAAGACGTCGAGAAGACTGCCTTCATCACCGACTGCGGCGTGTACTGCTACACCCGGATGCCCTTCGGGTTGAAGAACGCCGGAGCCACATATCAGCGACTGGTAAATCACATGTTCGAGGGACAGCTAGGTCGGAACGTCGAGGCTTACATTGACGACATGCTCGTCAAGACCCCCAAGGCCCAAGACCACTTCACCGACCTTGCCGAAACCTTCGGCACCCTCCTGAAGTACAACATGAAGCTCAACCCCACCAAGTGCGCCTTTGGAGTAAAATCCGGGAAGTTCCTGGGTTTCCTGGTCACTTAGCGCGGGATCGAAGCCAACCCCGACAAAGTCCAGGGCATCCTGGACATGCGCCCGCCCACGTGCATTAAAGACGTTCAGCGTCTGACAGGGCGTGTCGCCGCTCTCAGCCGTTTCCTGTCCCGTGCGACTGAACGATGCTTGCCCTTCTTCAAACTGATGAGGGGACCCAAGCTAGCATCTGCTACGTTCGCATGGGATGAGGAGTGACAGACAACATTCGCCGAGCTTAAGAAGTTCCTGGCTTCGCCACCAGTGCTCTCCAAGCCCGTCCCAGGCGAAGTCTTGCTGCTCTACCTCTCGGCGACGCCATCCACGGTCAGCTCGGTCCTAGTCAGAAATGACTCGGGAATCGAAAGACCGATCTATTACACCAGCAAGGTGCTCAATGAGGCCGAACGGAGGTATCCCGCAACCGAGAAACTCGTGCTAGCGTTGGTTACCTCCGCAAGGCACCTCCGACCCTACTTCCAGGGGCACCCCATCACCGTGCTAACCGGCGAGCCGTTGAAGAAGATTCTGGCCCACCCCGAGGCCTCAGGGCGACTCGTCAAATGGGCCATTATGCTCGGGGCCTACGACATCTCGTACCGGCCACGATCAGCAATCAAAGGCCAAGCGCTCGCTGACTTCATCGCCGAAAGCACCATCCCGGCCGAAGACAGGCCTCCGACCACGACCGGGCCAACCTGGGAACTATTCGTCGATGGATCGTCCAATTCGGCAGGCAGCGGTGCGGGGATACTCCTGAGGTCCCCCGAAGGGATAGAGCTACAGTACGCCTTGAAATTCAACTTTCAGGCATCCAACAATGCTTCCAAGTACGAGGCCCTTATCTCGGGAGCACGCATGGCCCGACGGCTGGGGGTTGAGCGAGTCAGGATCCACACCGACTCTCAACTATTCGCAGGTCAGATCAACGGTGAGTATGAGGCTCGGGAGGCACCCATGATCAAATACCTTCAGTTGGTCCGGAGCCTGGCCCAACAGTTCGAAGAATTTGGGGTAGTCCGGATAGCTCGGGAGCAAAACTCTCGGGCGGACGCCCTCTCTCGATTGGCCTCCTCCCTAGACCCGGAAGGTACACGATCGGTCCTCCTAGAAGAGCTAGAGCGCCCGAGCATCGACACGGAGCTCCTCGCTGTTGACTCGGCCACTCCAAGCGACTGGCGCTCCCCCTATCTGTCCGGGCTACAGGACTGCCAAGAGCCCTCCGACCCTCGGGAAGCCCGCCGAATGAAGTATCAAGCTCGGCGCTTCGTCGTCCTCGACAACACTCTCTACCGAAGATCGTTCTCCGATCCCCTCCTGAAGTGCCTCGGTCCCAATGAAGCAAGCCGAGTCATCCAAGAGATTCATGAAGGCCTGTGCGGAGCGCACTCAGGGGCAAGGTCGCTGGCCAGAATCCTGTTACGACAGGGGTACTGGTGGCCCACCCTGCAGCGTGACTGCTTGGCCTATGTTCAACAATGCGACCGATGCCAGCGGTTCGACCACTTGGTCCATCGGCCGGCCACGGAACTTGTCACCCTAGCCGAGCCTTACCATTTCGCTCGGTGGGGGATTGATATCCTTGGGCCATTCCCGACGGCCCAGTCCCAGAAGAAGTTCATCATCGTCGCCATCGACTACTTCACCAAGTGGATCGAGGCCGAGGCTACGGCAAGGATCACCGAGACAGTCGTTTGGGGCTTTGTTTGGAAATCGATCATTTGTCGCTTTGGCATCCCCCGAGTGATAGTAAGCGATAACGGTCGGTAATTCAACTCTCGGTATTTCCGAGACAGATGCGCCGACCTAAATATCCGCAACCACTTCACTTCGGTCGCCCACCCTCAGGCCAACGGGCTGGATGAAAATGCCAACAAGACTATCTTGAAAGGCATAAAAACCAGACTCGGCAAGGCTAAGGGTAGCTGGCTCGAGGAATTGCCTAGCGTACTATGGTCGCACCGAACGACCCCCAGGACGGCAACCGGTGAAAGCCCTTTTCAGTTGGTATATGGCACCGAAGCCGTCGTTCCATTAGAGATCGCCAATCCGTCTCTCCGAGTGATCAGCTTCTCACCCGAGGCAAACGGGCAAAAGTTGCTCGAGAACCTCGACCTGGCAGACGAACTCCGAGAAATCGCGAACGTCCGAGCAACGGAGTACCAGCGCCGCCTCATTCGATACTATAACGCCAAGGTCCGAGACAGACGTTTCCAACCGGGGGACTTCGCCCTCAGGAAGGCCGAAGCCTCTCGACCACTAGAGGCGGCGGGCAAGCTGTCCCCTAACTGGGAAGGCCCCTACCGAGTGGTCGAGAAGCTTGGAAAAGGTGCGTACAGGTTAGCGACAATGGAAGGGGAACCTATTCCTCGGACATGGAACGCAGCCGCACTACGCAAATTCTATTTTTAAAATTGTACAGCAAGATGGACGGAATAAATCCCTTTTCTTTTCATTCCAAATCATTGGTACATCAGATAGGCAAATGCCAGCACATCACATAGCAAAAAGTAAAAATCCGTCTAACATCGCTTCAAGGGGTCATCGCTCGATTGACTCGGTCTTGATCTCCTCGCGTCCAGCCACTGACTCTGTCTCGTGCGGAAACTGGCTCGGACAAAAGGTGGTCGAGCCAGTTGGCTCTGGTGGCCCGTGGCAAAGGTGACAGAGGGACTGTAGAAGGGAGGCCACTTCTAAACGTTGAGGAAAGCTACCTCCCAAGTTAGCAACAACCAGGAAAAAGGAGCGCCGTGAAGGCCTCCCCTCTTCCAATCTGCCAACTCCTTGGAAGGAAGGAGAGAGCAAGCAGCCCCCGAAGAGTGAAAGAAATGAAGAGCAGAAGAGGGAAAAAGAGGCTGCTGGGAGAGGTTAGGAGGGAGCTGGAGTCGCCTCCTCCCCTCACACGGAGGGGAGTGGCGGCAGGCTTCCCTGATGCCCCCATCCGTCCTCCGCCTCGGCGCCCGCCCGAAAGCCACGCCGGAACTGAGAAAGGGCAAGAACCGTGCCTTCACACGTCGAAGCCCTCTCCAGATCTGCGCGGCGACCGTCGGACCCGTCTCGAACTCACGCGGCGACCGTGGGACCCGTCCAACAAGCTGGGACGGCAAGAGCCCTCCGCTCCCCGTCGTCGACGGCGTCGCCCTCCGAAGGATCCTCCATGCTCCGAATGCAAGGGCACAACGCAGAGTGAAGAGGAAGGAGTGAGGAAAGACTGTTAGAGAAAATCCCAAGTAGTAAAGAGGAAAGGGCGCCTTTCGGTCCTTCTTATAGGCCAAAGGAGGCTACACGCCTTAAATGACCCCCCCTCTCGGAAACACGCCAAAGGATTTCTCCCCTGAACAGTCACCTCCAACTCCTCGTTTCCCGCCCTAGCGGGATTCACGAAGCGGCCTGACATTCAAAGCATGAGGGAACGGAAGGATGCCCCGTCAGAAGCCTACCAAAACAGCGTGCGAAAATCACGCAGGGCATATCGGCACTTGCCAACTACTTCAGACACGCCAACCAAATCACAGCAAGGACAGTGATCAAACAAGTAAGCCATTTATTATCTCATAAAGAGGGAACTCCCTAAAGGAGGAAAGAGAGACAAACAAGAGGAAGGGGCAAAATAAGGCAAAATACATCAGGCCTCAGGCCCACTTGAACGCTCGAGAACGGCGGAAGGGGACGCGTCATCCCCGGCGCCTTCGGTGACGGCCGGCTTGGACACTGACCTCGCCTGTGCGAGAACTGTCTCGGTCGTGAGCCCTCCCGAAACGCCCGGAGCCGGTGACCCCGATGGAGGCGACCCCTCCGAATCTTCCCCGACCGACGAGGAGGAGCTAGAAACCGACTCATCCGAGTCATAACACTGGCCAAAGGGGAACTCGATCGCGGAGTTTTGCTCGTCGGCATAGTTTACCGCCCGGCGATAGCCCTGCTTGAACCCCTTTCGAGCGCCCCGGTGAAGTGCTACCTCGTAGTAGGGTAGGGCGGCTTCCACCAGGTCGGCCGAGTAAGCATCCGAGCTCCTATAACACTCGATCGCCTCCGCCTCGATCTGCCCCGCCCTTCCGACGAGCTCGACCCGAGCCCGCTCCGCCTCGGCCGCACGTTCCTCCGCCCGGGCCCGGTCCACCTCGGCCTCAGAGCGGAGGCGCTCCGCCGCCTCCGCCCGATCTAGCAGCTCGGCGCGTTCGAGCTCCCAGCGATTATCTAGCTCGAGGCGACGCAGACGCTCCTCCTCCAGGGATCGGCTTGTCCTCTCAAGAGACTCTCGGGTCTTGGCAAGCTGTTCGGTCAGCACCCCGACTTCCAGTCGGCTCGCCCGCGCCACCTCCCGGAACGCGGAAAACTCCTGCCGGAGCCCCTCATGCTCCCCCTTGAGTCGGGCCAGCTTCCTCTCGCATCCCCCAAGGGTCCAGGCGAGGTTCGACCGCTCCGCCTCCGTCCGGGCGTGCGCCTCCGACATTAAAGCCGCTGACCGAGTTATGACCAGGCCGCCCTCCATCAAAACATCAAGGGGGGGGGGGGGTATTGCGCCTTTCTCCCCCCTTCATCCTTGCGGCGATCGACCGGCAGACCCGGTACAGGTCGCCCGTAATACCGAGCCTTTCCAAGGGCTCCGGTAGAGGGGACTGCTCCGGCCTGGGCACCCCGCCAGAAGGCTCTGCTCGAGCAACGGAGCCGACTGCCTCGCGCGCCACGGTCGGTTGGGGTTGCGACGCCTCCCCGGGCGAACCCCCAACCTCGACCGGCGCCGCGGGACCGACCGCACCGGGAGCTTCAAGCGCCTAGGGCTGCAACGCCCTCGCGGGCGAACCCCCAGCCCTGCCTGTCTCGGCCCGCACCTCGCCGACCGAGACATCACTGCCTCCGACCGATCCCCCGGTCTCGGCGTCAACTACTTCAACATCGGCCCTCTCTACCCCCGCGGAGGGGAGAGCCGACCCATCGCCGCCCTCTGAAGGGCCCCCGGTCTCCTCGGCCCCCTCTCGCCTGGCAGGTGGGGGAGCTGGCCCCGAGGGGTCGGCCCCATCTTGCCCCCGAGAGGGGAGCGCCGCCGAGCTGGAGTCACCCCCGGCGGTAGAAGGAAGACCTGTCTTCTTGGCCCGTTTCCTGGCCTTCGCGGCCTCCCGCAACTTTCCCGCCATGGGATCCTTGCGCTTCGTACCAATTGGTCGTGAAGATCCCCCGGGGGCCACCCCCTTGCCCTTATCTTGGGCTTGGGCGCGACCCGCGGAGGCATCTGGTTCATCGGCCACCGAGTCATCTTCTCCCAGATCGATGACCTCAGCAGTCTCCTCAAGAGGTTCCCGCCTCACGTCTGCAACAAAGGAAGAAGACCCGGTCAGGAGAAGGAAAGTAACTACCACCCCAGGAGAAGAACCTCGAGAGTGGTACTTGTCGACGTCAACAGCGTAAGCAAACACCGTTCGATGTTCTCCGGCGTCACCAGCTCCTCGGTCGACTGGCGGTTATCCAGCAGACGAGCGGCCTATCGCTCCACGTGGGGAGGGAACTCCTCCTGGCGAGGGGGAAGATTCGGATGAAAATTGGGCGAGACCGGACATCTCCAAAACTCGTCTGTCGCCTCCGCCTTCACCCAGAAGAATTGGGTCTTCCACCCCTTGTGCGAGGAGTCCTTCGCTGCAAGTGAGATGCAACTCATGTTCCTCCTCGCCTGGATAAAGTAGAAGCCCTTCCCCGCCGACGGGTGCGCTTTCAACTCGAAAAAATAGTGAAAGAGGTCCAAGGAAGGAAAAATGTCGTGCTGACGACAGAGAATCCGAAAGGCGGAAAGAAGGAGATACGAATTGGCCACCAACTGAATAGGCGCCAACCGGAAAAACTCGAGAAGCTTAAGTACAAAAGGCTCGAAGGGAAGGCGGAACTCACTCTTCCAAGCCAGAAGAAAAGTGCAAATGTGCCCCGTACGGCTGTCCAGACTCGTCTCATACGGGGCGGCGGCAGCAAAGCTGTACCTGAGAGGCAAGCGAAAATGATGCTCCAGCTTCCTCACCTCGGCTTCCCCAACTCACTGCGATTGGGGACGGGCTCCCGCCTCACCTGCCTGATTTCCAAAGGTAGATCCGCCATCGAGCTGGAAGATGATCCCTCGCGTGAGCTCGAAAACTCCGGGGGGGAAGGAAGTTGCCAGACCGCCTCCGCGGTTATCCTCGCCAACTCCTCAAACGCCGCCGCAAGACTTTGCGTCTCCACTGTGGCCTCACGGCGCATCAAGGAGCCCCAGAAGCAAAGAAACTAAGGAAAGCCTAAAACCCTGAGAAGCCTAGAACGACGAACAGCGCCCAACGCCTATAAAACCCTGGAGGAAGGCGGCGCGTCGTTCCGTGCTCCGAGAAAAGGGGGGCCCCTTCGTTTCAAATCCGTCAGGATCATCATTACGGGCCCAGGCGACCACCACACGTGGCTCCATAACGCCAACAGAATTCCACCCACCTGAGCTACTCAACCGAGCCTCCATGGCTCGGGAGTAGGAGGGGGACAAGTGGAGAGGGGGATTTCTGTAGCCCACCCAAAGAGCAGCCCAACAAGACCCAACAGGGTCCAACGAGGCAAGCTCACCTGAGTGACAGCCCACAGGGCCCACTCAGGAAAGAAAAGCCCAATGAACAAACACTCGAGGAACCAACTCTCCCCGGCGGCCCCTAGGCTCGGAGGGCCCGAGTGATGGTCAGGTCATAAGGAAGGACCGGCCCAAGCCGTTTCCCCGCCCGGGAGAGACAGGCATTCGCCGACCTATCCGACCCCTCTTTCGCCGAGCTATGCTCATCGCCCGGACAGGGCTGGCGTTTCAGAAGCTCGGCCAGACCAGACATTATCCGTTCGTGCTGCCGTTAAGAGTCCCCAACGGACAGGGGAATCAAGAAGCCGCCGGACTTCGAGGCGATAACATTCCCACGATAAGGCCATGAAAGCCCACGTTGAAGACGTAACTCCCGCCGGAGACCCCTCAGCTTGCAGGACTCCTGAAGGCGACGCACTATTTAAACCAGGGATACCCTCCGGTGGAGGAGAGAGCCATGAAGGTACTCATACACCCAAACTCCTGAGCAATCCGCTTCACCCTCTGGTGGAGAGGAATCTCGCGCACTAGTTTTTCTCCTCCCCATTACTGCTTCCACCACAGCTCTACTGACTTAACCATCGGAGGATCTTTTCCCAGGGAGACCCCCTGGGCCCTCTGATACGTTTCCCTGTCTTGCAGTTCATCTTCTGGTGATCCACAGCCCGCTCAGGACGCAGCGCAAGATTTCGCCTCTTCAATCTTCTTAAAACATTAAGTGGATTCTTCATATAAATTGTAGCCAGCCTAACCTAATAGCATATATATTGATTAAATCGTACTAATTAAGTTCATATCCTATAATAAAAAAAAAAGAGTTGAATCTTCTCCACAAGGTTGATTTTGTGATTGTCAAAATCTATTCTCTTTTCGCCCGGCCTACGAGCCAAACACACGAGAGGACATCCTATTCTTTATTCATGTTATTGTAGGACACATGTTGTACGCATCCATAAATTAATCTTCCAAGTGTGTGTCTTTAGGAATTTTTACATATATACATGTATAAAGTTTAATTTTATCAAATATACCTTTCATCGAAATATATTAGTATGAACATCTTCAAAATATGAGTAATGTCACGATTATATACTCACTGTAACTTCTGTGTGTTTAACCTTGACTCGAGTTAAGTGTGAGTTAAAGAGTAAGATTTATATATATATATCACTGTAAATTTTGATTTTATCAAATATACCGTAGATCTAACGATCGTGGATGATATATTTTACGAAATATTCTTCTCCGTCGACAGCATTAAATTAAAGAGGTATAATCCTAACATTTCTATCTAAATAAAAGATATTCACGATAATACGTTCAGATGAGAAATATATTTGATAAAATTAAATTTTATGAGAGTATTTATGTAAAAATCCTTTTTTTTCCTGCCATTAATTCCATGCCACCTCTCAATTAATATATCACGTTAACTTGGAAGTTGGTTAGAAGAGATTCTAATGTGAAACTTTTCTGTATTCATGTTAACTTATACGGAGGTCGATGCCGCATGCATGACATACACGTACATGTTTTTTGGTAGACGACTACATATGATCAGCCTGTCGCCATATAATCTTCGTTGTCCGTGCCCACATATGTGGGCCGTCGGCAATAAAATCACATATATATATTGTACGTATTTAACATGAATCGATATCGCATTCTTATTGCAAAAGAGGACCGGGGCCAATAATTTTTAATAGGAGATCTATCGGCTGTCACACATCTTTTTGTAACATCCCAAACCGGCTCTGCTTATCCCTTAAATCTATTTAATTAATTAGTTTCAAATCAATGTACAACGCCAGAGCAGATGTGAAGCCAACGTTTGACATATATAGCATTATATTTATATGCTCAGTTGTATATATTTGTACACCTAGTTTAATTTATATCTGTGTTTAATGTTTGGTACTAGCTAGAGAAGTACATTAATGCTGAATAGATAAAGACAATGCTATTTTAACGTTGTATTTATCCGTACAATGATGTATTTGTAACTGGTTAATTAAGAGGTTAAAGGTGAAGGAAGAAAAATTAACAAGACTTTGTGATATACAGTCTCCCATATATTGAAAATTGCATGGTAGAGTCACCACGGCAATCCGTCCCAGCAGCAGATGCTGCAGATATATATATATCCTCGAGTAATGTTAAGTGCATCGAATTTGATACACAAAGTTACGTTTGTAACGTACATTCTTATTGACTCTTTAAAAAGATGAAAAGATTTTTTCTACATAGAAAAATATACTCCCGTCAAAATAGTACGATATATTTTTTTCGCACATTAAAGATCGGACTCGCTTGATAAAAAATGTATAACTGAAATATTTTATAATACTGAAATATTTTATTATAAAAATAAAATATTTTTATATAAAATTGAAATATTTTCTTAGATTTTATTCTTATAATAAAATATTTCATTTACGTAGTGTTTTATCCTTGTAACAAATGTTACGTTCACGTAATAAAATGTTTCATTTGTACAAAATATTTCATTGATTTATTTCTACAATCAAATAAAATATTTAAATATTATAATAAAATATTTTATTATATATAAAATATTTTAATATTATAAAATATTTCAATCTTATATTTTTTTGTCGAACGGATTTGATCTTTAATATGTGAAAAAGTGCGTTGTACGATTGACGGGGCCATATTTTGCTGTGCAGAACAAAATCTTTTCAACTTTTAGAAAGGTCAAGGAGAATATGTGTCATATTATGACGTGACTTTGTACACCGAATCAGATCCGCGAAGTAATACTCTGTCCAAGGATGTTCCATGCGGATGGTCCCACCGCCTCCCAATATTCTCTCGTGTTTATCTGTTCTATGTAAATTACTACATTTATCAATTGTTACAAGTGCCCTGATGTGTATCTATGCATTATCAAATTCATATAAAAGGAACACGATCGGGAGATCCACGCACGACAGACCAAAGCGAGCTTATCGAGGGCAATGCATCCTGCAGGTGCAACAAGTTTTATTTTTTTTGAAAAAATTTATCGACATCTTGGAGTGTAATCAAAATATTTTATCGTACGGCCTGTACAGTGATAAAAATTATTAAAAAATAATTAATGATAATAGATCGATCAGTTTTTGGGCCATTAAGGACATCGCCTCATTGTTGTTCCTTTTTTTAATAATTTTTTGAGCCATCCTATAATCATACAGACTAGATAGAAGAATATCTCGTGTAGACTCACTCCAGAATAATCATAATTTTTTAAAAAAACTGATCGAAAAAGAACTTGCTACACCGCCGATGGGACCAATAACCCACGGCCGTGCACCAATCACCACTTAGCTCTCTTCTGTTAGGTTGAAGGGGGGTTGGGAGTATATCTAAGGAAGGGAAACTCAAAGGTTTTCCATAAGGGTGCTACCTCAAGTGTTGTGTTTTGTATGGGGATATTAGTCCCACATTGGAAAACACAAAGAGGTGAGGGGACCTTATAGTTCCTAGGACCCCATGGACTATGTCTTATAGACATAGTGGAGGTAAGCTAGATCCAATCACACGCACGCACGCGCCGGGCCGGGCGGGGCTGGGCGGGCGCGCGTGTGTGAGGTGTGGGTCCAGCCGGCTTGCCTTTGCACCTTTTTTGGAATTCTTTTTGCTATTCTATCCTTTCCTTGGAGAGAAAGAGGGGTTTCCGAACTTATCGTTTCGGATACGAACCGTCGCAGGCGTGGGGCACATAAGGAGAGTAATTAGGATTACCCTAATTACTGCTACTCTTTTTTCCGTGTCTGTTCGACTTCACAGAGGAACCGCTCGCAACGTCGCTCTCTTGCTCTCGTCTCCGGCTCCTCCTTGCGCCGTCCCGCGGAGATCGCTGCTGTCTTCGTCCCGTGCGTTCGCCACCGTCTTCGTCGCTGTGCACGCTCGCGGACACTTGCAGCCCTTGTTCTTCGGTGTTCGGTGCATGCTTTCTAACCTTTTTTAAAAGACGAGATTTAGGTTTTTCGAGTAGTAATTATTACAAGATTCTTAAGAGTGCGCTTACGTTTCTTGTGTTAGTAGTCGTATCCTGGGGGAAGATCGCTATATCTATCACACCGTGTTTGTGGGGGCGATATCTTCTCTAAGGGGAGTCTCTTTGAGGCGCTTCTACTAATCCAGTTGTTTAGATAGATATAATTTTTTTTTTATTCCTTCATACTTAATTGTTCAACAATCATGCTTATGTTTGATTCTTCTTGGTTGTCCTTATTTGAATCAACCTCCTATGTAATTTTACTATGGTTTGCATTGCATCTACTGTGGTCCGTTTATTGCCATGATGTTGTCCTTGCACACTGTTTTTTTCTAACATCTTCCACCTGTTCCCAAACCTGGCGCATGCATGACATTAAATGTTTAAAAAGTTAAACTCCTCAAGTCACTAAGGGCGTGTTTGACAAATGAGTTGTCCCCCGGTTAGCCGACACCGGCTAACCGGTGGACCCCGCCTCCTCTCGCCCTCCCCCTCACACAATCGGCTAACCGACCCCGATTATCTCAATCGACCCTTTGGGGTCGGTTAGCCGCACCCTCTTACCCGGCTGTCAAAGCCGCCCTAAGGGCATGTTTGACGTGCGGGTCAGATATGGGAGCGGATGAGAGAGAGGATAGTGAGCTCCGCTCTCTCAAAGCAATCAAACGTGTTAACCGGGTTTGGTTAACGCAAGCGACTCCCCAGGGTTGCTTGCGTTAACCGGGCTAGATTAACAAAATCTCTTTAATAGACTTAAGTCTCAAGACAATGTTTATATTAAAGTGTCTCAATACATTTACTTTTAAGTCTTAACGTCTTTTATTGATTGAAATAGTACTATCTCTGAGACATTCATGGCCTGAAGTATTTAAGACTTACGTATCAAATAAGAAGATGATCTAGTGAGATGTTGTAAGGTGGACTGCAAACTTAATTATACTTTTATATTACCCTTATGAAGCGTGATTGAATGATGCTATAACTCTATTAGATACATGAAAAAAAAGAAATGAATTAAACACAATTTTTCTACTTCAATTCCAATGGCAAAGGAAAGAGCAACAATTATGGCCATATATACCTATTGCTTTCATGACAACTACAACTACCTTGATATTGATCACATATCCTTAACATTCTACAAAAAAAAGGTTATATTTCTTATTTCTTATCCTTTGACTCCTTCATTGTTCTTCTTTTAATGGCTCGAAGTCACTCCCCACTTCTCCCAATTTCATCTGCCATAGTCTAGCTACCATTATTCTCTCCTCTCTTTCCTCAAATTTCTCTCTCTTTGCTTCTTTCTATTGGTCCAAAATTTCAACCTCGATCATAGTTCATTTTCATGAATTACCACACAAAAAGTAAACACTATTTCTACCTTTTTTTATGCTTTTAGGATTCTTTTCTTAAACTATTAAGGTTTACATTTCAATGTGACTCAAAGCTTACATCTTGTGAAGCTTTCAAAAAATATCCCTTTATCATCTCAAGACCTTTTAAACTATTAACGCCTATATTTCATTTCATGGATGAAAAAAGTTCAGCTAATCATCAGCTGGTACATTGCCTCCTAATTAACTGAGCCTTTACTTCCACTAATCGTTGGGTTGGACTCCTCGACATGAAGTTTGGGAATCTATATATAACTCGCTCCTTCCACTCTTGAGCCCTTGTGCTACATCTAAAAACTAAGTTAGAAAAAAAAAAGACCCCTTCTCAGTAACCGAGTATATATATATATATATATATATATATATATATATATATATATATATATATATATATATATATGCATGACAAATCCATCGAAGATACCTTGACCCCAATATTGGCAATCCACCGTCCACTTCTGCTCTCATAATGCATGTTCGTTCTGGCCTTAGCCTTACTTCGACTTCTTAATTTGTTCCCTACATTATATATATATATATATATATATATATATATATATATATATATATATATATATCCTCCGGGAATTACACGCGCGCCATGCTTTTATCCCACAAGGTGTGGCATCAACATCAAGTACAAGCGGCTGGTGACACTGCCTTCCCTTCTGCTCACATGGCTGCGCGCGACGACAACCCCTCTCACCGACGCTTCGCCTGGTCAGCGCACACAAACCGGTCAAGCTGATATATGAGGATATATGCGTCACTAACTAACATAAGATAAAGATAACTAAACTATTATTAGGCAAATACATACATAATCAAATCGAAGACTTAAAGACTCCGGTGATCTCTCTCTCTCTCTCTCTCTCTCTCTCTCTCTCTCTCTCTCTCTCACACACACACACACACACACACACACACACACAAAAGAGTATGCGTGGAATATGAGTGGAGTGCACTGCTTTCTCTCTCTCTCTCTCTCTGCGTGCGCGCGTGCGTGTGTGTGTGCGGTGCTTATGGGTGCATGTGGATGTGATGGTGGTAGTTGCGTTGGTGTATAACAGATGAGGGCGCGGTTGTCTGGTGGTCGATAGGATGAAGTCTTAATTCTTCCAATATGTTGCTGCTAGATCGATGTTATCATTACGGCATAAGATTGTGCGTAACCTTGATGCTAATAAAAGTGTGGGCAGACCATGCATTAAACTGCGGATGTGGTGGTACCTGCAGGCTGCAGCAATGGTGGAGTGGATGCAGGATTATATGTGATTGGTTGATGACTTGATGGTACTGGTGCTGGTGGTTGGGCTGTCTGGTGATTTATAGTTGTGGTGGTGATGGCCATAGAAAAGAGATGCATGCGGTGATAATTAAGAAGTACTTTTACGTAGGTAAATATTTATCGGAGTTACACACACACAAATTCTAATTAAATATTATATCGTCGGATCGATTATCCACTAATTTATCTAATATTAATAACACTATCGGATCAGTTACAATATTAATTAATACACAAACTCTAATGAAGGTTGGAAGGCGGAGACAAAGTGGCCCCTGCACACCTACATGCCTCTTTGTATGTCTCCTCTTCGCACCCTTCAATATATGGCCCCATTTCTGATGCCAAGGCTATATAGAACCGCGGCTACGCCATGTGAGAAAGAAGTGCTTATGTTTGTGCGGGATTAAACTGATCCGATATTGAATCAGTTCTCTCTTAAAATAAAACCTGTGAAGGCCGGCCGCCGGGTTTCTCTTCTATGGTGACTAGCCATCTACACTCGGAAATGAGCAGGAGTTGCTTTGAGGATTACAAACCCGCCTTGGCCATGGTGGGTGTGCAGATCATTTATGCAGCGCTCTCTCTCATGGGGAAGGCTGCTCTGTCTGAAGGGCTGAACCCTAGGGTATTGGTTGTTTACCGGCAAGCCTTGGCCACCCTTGCCTTAGCACCTATAGCTTATTTCAATCGAAGGTACTCTCTCTCTCTCACACACACACTCTCTCTCTCTCACTCTCACTCTCTCTCTCTCTCTCTCTCTCTCTCTCTCTCTCTCTCTCACACACACACATTTGTCGTTTCACATAGAAGGAACGGCGATCAGGTTGTTCCTGGGATAAAAAACTTCTGCTTGCTGTTTCTAGCTGCTCTTCTTGGGTAAAAGTTCTCTCAAGATGTCTCTTGTTGAAATCAAAAATATCCCTTACTAGCTAAATATTGTCATTTTTGCTTGTGATTTCTTTTTTATTTGAAATTTCTTTCTCTTGGCAGCATCACTTTGAACCAGAACCTCTATTTCCTAGGACTAGAATTTGGATCTGCATCCTTGACTGCGGCAATGACAAACTTGGTCCCGGCAACCACCTTCCTGATGGCAGCCCCCCTGGGGTAGTAAAACCCTTCAACCCATTTGTCTAACTTTTTGGAGAAGGTTCATGGTCACTAAAACCTTCTCTAACATAGCCACTTAAAAGCATGTTCCTCCTTGATGTTGAGCAGGTTAGAAAAAGTGAGCCTCAGCTCAAGAAGCACAGCCAAGATTGGAGGAACCACGTTGTCTGTTGGGGGTGCAATCACCATGGCGCTCCTCAAGGGTCCCAGGCTTCTAGGTGTGGTATTACAGATGTCTAACCCATCTTACAATTTCCGAGGTGTAGGAGAAAACTGGTTGCTGAGTTGCCTTTTCCTCCTCCTATGCTGTTGTTGCTGGTCTCTTTGGCTTATTTTGCAGGTACGTATACTTAATCCCTGTTTTAAAGCAGTAGTCTTTTTCTCGTACACTAAGACAAATCAATATCTGACTAAGAGTTTTTGTTGCCTCCTTAGGTGCCCCTTAGCAAGGCCTGCTCTAATCCAATCGTCTTGTCAACATGGATGTGCTTCTTGGGGTTGTTACAATCAGCCATCATCACAGTCATCATAGATCGTGACGGTAGTGCTTGGAAACTGGATGCCAGTTTTCAGATTATTTACTGCATCTATGCGGTAAGTTGCCGTGAATGGGAAGTTGAAGACAGAAATCTTATAACAATAAGAAATTACCTAGTATCTCACAGGATGCATGTTAAATGATTTTTCAGGGAATTGTGGGAACTGGTCTCTCCATTTACGTGCAAGCTTGGTGCGTTTCAAAACGGGGGCCTGTGTTCTCTGCAATGTTCAATCCTCTGAGCACTGTCATCACTACCATCTTGAGCGTCAGCATCCTTCGTGAAGACCTCTATGCTGGAAGGTGAGTTTAGATTTATATCTTAGTGATAGGATTACTTAGAACTTCACGAGTAGTCAATGAAAGGAGCCCCATGGCCGGAGACCACGAGTCTCATATCTGAAGCACACGAAACATTGGGCGACAGGTAGGGTTACGAATTAAGTACTGTACGTCTAGGACCTGAATTCCAATCATGTGAGAAAGGTGGGAAGCAGATCCGATCTATGATTAGGGTGGGTGTGAAAACTCCGAGTGGGGACGGTTTTCCCTTTTCGTGCATGTGCGTGCAGCACTTGCGTCAAAGTCTGCTGTTCACATGGGCTATGGAAAGAAGCAGCGGCGGACGTGGGTCACGAATAGAATAGGGGCAGAGAACAGTCGGCTGTGGTGCATGATGTGATCGTGTTTGCGTGCGCAGGAGGGTAGAGGTTACTGGTCATCACACATTCAATGCGTGGCATAGCATGCAGAAATAGGGTTAAAAAAATGGGGATAAAAGTTGAGGAGAATAGATGTAGGAGAATAGATGTAAATCATTCTAAGATAATTTATGTTTAATCTTATTCTCACGTACGTTTGATACACAAGGAGTGAAATGAGGTTAGAAAAATAGAGATAAGTCATTCCAACAAAAGTTTGGAATGATTTATCTCCGTTTCTAACTCCAAAATCGGGGTTAACCCTGTTTCCTTAACCCAGCTTATCTCTGCCTGTTTTAGTCATACCAAATATAGAATGAGATTAGAGCAGGGATATCCCCGCTCTAACCCGATACCAAACCGGCTGGGGTTAGATGCTTATAAAATTGGGTCGAAAGTGAACGTAGAGAGAGTTGGTAGAGGTGAGCACGATTTGATTTGATTTAATTTAAAAAAAATTTAAATCAAATCAAATCGAATTAAGATTTTAATCTGAATCAAATCAAATCAAACTACTTTAAAAATAAACTAAATCAAATCAAAATAATTCGGTTTAGTTCGATATAGTTCGATTTGAATCATATTCATCTCCCTTTTTAAAAATTAGATTAGATTCAAACAAAAGTAGAAGAAGGCCGTAGAAGCTGATTAAAAATATAACATAAAAATTTGTAACTTTTAATAAAAAGTTTCATAATATTTTCACATAAAAAATTAAGAACTTCAGTTACAGTAAAATGGAAGGTGATTTGAAACATATTTCATAGAGTCGAAAACCCCATCAAGATGATGGGGATTGGACTTTTTGAATTATGATTTATAGTTACGTATACACTTATATTAACTTGATAAAAATATCTTTAAATTCGAGTTAATCGGTTTGGTTTCCTAAACTTCAAAATCAAATCAAACCAAAATTTTTAATACGGTTCGGTTTGAACTCAAACTAAATCGAATCAAATCTATCGATTCGATTTAACTTTCGAGTTGAATCTGAATAATGATCACCCCTAGGAGTTGGACCAGTTGATTGTTCTCAGAGGTTGGAAAATTCAAATTTAACTCATTTCTAACCGGGTTACGAAATTCAGCTTATCAAACCAATTAAACAGTTAACCGAAGGCTAAAAGTGAGTTAACCCCAAGATAACTCCCCAATCAAAGCTGGGCAAGGTATCACCCACAGTATGTCAATATCATATATCATATGGGATATGCATATATGAAAGTGCAAGAAAACCAAACTCCACTTCGACAGGGGTTAACTTTTCTCAAGTTAACTCACCCGGGTTAAGTTTCCTCCAATTCAACCCGGTTTTTTGACTTGTAAGTCCAACTAGGTTAACTTATCCCATCTTTCTAGGTGGGTTAAAAAATTCGGAGTTAACCCACTTCTAACTGGGTTACAAAAATCAAACTAATGAAAGGGATAATTAATCAAGGGCTAAAAAAGGGTTACATTCAGGATAACTCTCAATCAAAGTTGGGCTTAAGGGTAAGAGTTTTAAAGATAAAAGAGTAAAAAGAGCATATTCTATTTTATATGTGACAAGTTGACGTTGGTTATGGAGAAATTTCCAAATAACCATGGCTGTTTGGATCAGCTAACCGAATTTATATTTACTTACACCGTGCGGAACTCAATTTAAGGGAAGTTTCCATTTTGTTTATTCTTTTTGCCTTTGTTTCAACTTTCAACTAATCTTGTGTATTTTGCAATATGCAAGATTATATATTAGCTAAATTTTATTTCTTAATTATATCCTATATCTCGGATTCCATTCCTCTACCCACCTATAAATGACCAAACACGATTGGATTAGTGATCATTTATAAGGAATTTAGACCAACATAATTCAAGCCAAATTAATCTGTCAAAATAATCTCCGTTGAACTCAGATAAACATAAGGTAAAATAAAATTGGGTTAGACTGAATTTAGCGCGGGTCTAGTTTAAAGTTGAATTATATAGATGTGCACGTGATAATATGAATAATATATATAGAGGTACACAATAAAACCCACAAATTAAATGCATGCAGAGAATTAATATGTCATTAAGTATATATCCCTATAATGCTGATTTACTTGACACTAATTAAGGACACACATTTTTTTTTTGGAAGTAAGATAGATCATTTCATTTCATACTAAGAGCATAATACATGGCAAACAAGAGAGATAACCCAGTCGACAGAGCGACGAACATGAGGAAACAGAAACCCAACCATACAGAAAAACTCATACATGTCCCAATTCGTCATCGAAGTGACGTACAAACATGGAAGGTAACGATGAGGAGCGTAGAGCCACGATAGCCACCGTCGGTGGGAACTCCAGAGGATCGGAAGACGAGCCAGCCGGTGCTGAAGGTGACAGAGATCTTCCTCGTGGCGCACATGGCAGCCGAACCGCTATAACACTGAGCGGTGAGAAGAGAATGCTCGGGAGGCCGATATCCGGATTGGATACGGGGAGAATGCGTTGTATCTCCGAGCTTCTTCGAAACCGAGAGAAGAGAACAGTAACCTGCGTCACAAGGGCCGGACCCAAGCTCCGACGATGCCCGAGAGAGAGCCCAAACCAGCGGGGGGAGAACCAAGACAGGGTGGCGGGGGCCTATGGGCTTCAAAATGGTATGGGGGGGGGGGGGGGGAGAGCAAGGAGACGGGAGGGGGAGGGGTCTAAGATGGAGGGGGACAGTGATCGGCGAGTGGAGGGGAAGGTAAGGGGGAGGCGTAGGGCCGGGGAATTAGGGTGGAGGGAAAGAGGAAGGTGTGGTGGGAGCCAGCCAATGGCCGGCTCTGGAGGTGCGGGGAGAAGGGTGAGGGACGGAGTACCGACAGAGGTGGGTAAGGAGGTGGGTTAACGACAGCAAAAGGGAGCCGGAGGAAGGGGGGGGAACGGGGGATCGACGATTGGAAAGGAACGGGGAGGGGGCGGAGGGCCACAGAGAGAGGGGGGATGGTGAGAGAGGGAGGGGGCGGAGGGGCGAAGATCGGCGGAAGGAGGGAGATCGGCGAGAGCGGAGGGTGGGGGACCGGGGGAGGAGGGGGAAGGGGCGGAGGGCGACGACTGGAGACGGGGGGGAAAGGGGGGAGGGGGGGAGGTCGGGGGACCGCAGAGAGGGGGAAGAGGAACGGGGGATGGTGGGAGGGGAGGGCGAGGAGGGGGAGAGAGGCTGGAGGGAGGCGGAGGTCGACGGAGGAGGGGACGCACCTGGGGGGAGGAGGATCCCGAAGGGAACTCCCCGCACCCAACGATTCCACCGGCGTGAAACGCCGGTGAGGGGGCCGCCGGAGGAGACCGGCGAGAGATCCACCGCCGCCGGCGGTGAGGTTCCAACCCTTGGAGGGGGGAGGGGGGAGGTCCCGCCGGGAGCTCCCCCCCACCCAACGGGGCGCCGCCGCGAAGAAGCTTGGGGCGGGAGGCGACCGAACTCCTAGGGTTGACACACATGATTTCACATCTCTATACTTCGCCCATGGTGGTCATCTCCAATGAAGTCGCCTTAAAAGATGGGTCCCGGGCGCACGCGTACCCCGAATGGGGCCGGCGCACACGTACGTACACGCGCACACACATGCGCACACGCTCCACACGCCCACTCATGCACCTCAGTACCCACTGTCGTAGAACCTGCCTTTTGTCTCGGCTTCTACACTAATTATTTGGATCCATTAATTAATTTATTATGTCGAACAAATTAATTAACGATATCTGTAAGTGGATTTGGCGCGCATGCATGCGCTGATCAATTGTGCCCTTGTGTGTACGTGGACTTACAGCTTAGGAGGGGCAATCGCCGTCGTGGTTGGTCTGTACATGGTTCTCTGGGGAAAGGCCGAGGAAGTTCAGAAGAAGAGGGAGCTGCAGAGTCCCGAGAACGACGTACGTGAGACTGACTTGGAGGAACCGCTGCTGGTCGATGGTGGACGGGACGGCATGGTGCATGGTGAACAGCCCCGATCGAAGAATTAATATTGGAGGACTCTAAATTAATTAACAACAAGCTGTGAACAGCACCTCCATCAACCATGCATGCATGCTCATAGCTAGATGTCGTCTCTGTGGCAAACCTCCAAATGTGAAAACTGAGAAGCAACTACTCTATACGATCATGCATGCATGGTCCTAGGTGGATGAGATAATGTGTTGCATGCATGGTTGATGGTGGTGGTGCATGTGTGCGGTTGGTGGTAGCGGTTGTGTTGATATGTGATGGCATGTGGTGATGGTGGGTTGGGCTGTCTTGTGATAGTTGTAGTAGTCGATATATATATATATATATATATATATATATATATATATATATATATATATAAACCACAGTAATTAAAATAAACATCAATAAATTCTCTCTTAATTAGACTCCTAAAGTCGGTAACCACACAAGATTAATTTTAGACCCCAGATTCATATAAATATGAGTAGTTTTTATCTAATTAACATGTAGTAGGTGATGACTCTACTCACTACCAATTAATTACAACGAACGGCCACTGAATTGGTATGGTAAATATGCTAAAGATCGAGATCCAAGTCTATAACCATTAATGAAAAGCATGTAAAAAGAAACTTGCATGGATGCCGTGTATGAGATCTCCGACGTCGTAAGTATTGGCGCATTCTTTTGCAACCTGGGTATGGCCCAAAATGTTCACCTCAATGATATATATATATCCAAAGTTCAAACTCAAAGAATGGAGGTGGGGCTATATGATCAATATTAATCTGAAAAGAAAAGGCAAAACTGGAAAGCACCAGAGCAAGGGTGGATCGGAATAAATTTCGATAACGCTGGAGCAAGTTTCATAGGCTGCGTTTGGAAAATATTTTTGAGTTAACCAGATTATGAAAAAATCGAATTTTACATATTTTTTGAAAAGATGTAAATTTTTTATTTGAAAATGATGGTTCAATAATCTCTTTTTGGAATATGTCCTAGGGCTGTGTTTGACAACATGTGTTGTGGGGATTCCAATCATTGGAATCCCCACAACAACAAAATATTTTATCAAAAGAGACATTGCTTTCAATTCATGGGTTTACGTGTGTAAGAAATTTTGTGAAGAGAGAGATATTAGACACGACGACCCTCCAACTCTTGAATCTGTAGAAACTGTATTAACCCAGATTCTTAAGATTTTCAATGATTCATAATCTCTGACATTATACATGTGTCAGAGAAGATAATTTCCAAAAATTTTATTGTTGCAGTGATGTTCCCAAACGCTGTCTTAGTGTGAATAGATTTTGTATGTAACTATTGGTCTATTCATCATTGCTAATATATAAATATATATTGACATCGGGACTAAGTACGGGACCCTCCTAGTCCCAGAGGTCCTGGTGTACATGTTTAAGTGACTTGTCAAATAATTGTTTTAGAGTTACAAGTTTTCAATACAAGTTTAAATAAAATATATGGTGTTACAATATTTATAATTTAGTTAATGTTATATTGATAGTAAAATGAGAGAAAATAGACTCAGGTGGTTTAGACATGTGTTTCAAGTCGCCTTAATTCAGCGTCGGTTAAAAGATGTGATCGAATCTTAATGGATGCTAATAAAAGAGTTCGAAGAAGGCCTAAAATGAGATGGTCCGATGTTATTAGGAAGGATATTAATTTCTTGGGTTTAAATATGAATATAGCACTTGATAGAAACCTTTGGCGAAACATGATTCACGTAGTCGACCCCAAATAATTAGAATAAGGCTCTGATAATGATGATGATGATGAGTTAATGTTATAACCTTGAATTTGTTGATGAGGATATCTCGCTGATAGGTGATTAAAATGGGATCATCATTTCAGTAAAATAACTCGGGTAATTACAGATAGAATCTTCGACACTAAAGTTAGAATCTTCAACACTACAGTTAGGCTGACTTCATCAAATACCTACTAGATGTTGTGCCACACTATATCTGATGCGGGACGGACACGCGACATGGGACTCTAGCTCGCGATCGTCCCTATGCGAGAGAAGCGTTGGACCGTGCGCTGTTGAGAAACCGACAGTGAGTCTCGGGTATCGACTTTCCGCGTTCTGAACGAGTCACGGGACGGGTTTAGCTCTCTCTCTCTCGCAGCGGTGATAATATATAATATCGAGCTAATAATCTGTGGAACGCACTAAAATTCGAGTGGTGAAAATATTGGGGTGTTCTTTTTTATCGGTTATCAGTTTATCGAGTGCGAGGGCGTGCCAGTCACCTAGGTGACAGTGTGTTTGGGCTTCAAGACTGGAGTGGTCCGAAGCCCGGGGTGCGCTCCGTCTGACTAATCAGGCGATTATGGGTATCGGGTCGGGACTGGAGACCCGCCGCGCCATAAAGGTCGCGACGTTAATTACATCCTCTCGGAGAGGGGAAAACCTCTGATTAATCGCCAAGATATGGGGCCTCATGGCCTAAACATCAATTTTCATGAAAGAAGTAAATAACATATTGAAAAGCATTGAAATTCCCCACACTGGGGTGCAGAAAGACATTTGGAGTCCTTTCGGTCATGAATAGATCATTTAATGTTCGGACGTATGTCCAATCTGAAAATATCATAGTCATCGCGGTAAAACCGGAGCATATATATGCCGAGGCACGACAAATTTATTATTTAAAGAAACCGGAGACACTCGGTTAAATCCCGGTCAAAACGGTTCAAGATCAGTAGAATATCGGCCAGGATATAAAGTGGGACTATGACATGAGCCTTCTTTTTCGAGAGGACATGACCATGAGCAGCAAGCCAGGCCAAGGGAGACCTCTGCAATTTTATCACTTGCTGCTCCCTATATACTGTTTTCTCCTTCATAGCTGAAAATGCAACCTGCTGAAATACACCCTCATGATGAAGGATTTCATTCTTTAAATGCCGACTTGCATTTTTTGATTTGTTACGTTCATGACTGAGATGTTTAGTTGGCTGTCATATGCTCTGGAGATCCTTGTCTCTTATTTGACTGTCCATGGCTACTAATAAAGCCAGAAGCCCGCTTCAATAAATTTGTGTTCCGAGTATTAGAGTTTTCCTTTTTCCCTTCCTCCAGATGTCTCTCATCCATAGAGGCTGTCAATAATTCCTCATGCTCCTTCCCCTTTCTTTTTTTTTATGGAAGCTCTGTTCGCTCTGGTTTCAGCAGGTTTCAGAAATTTGCAATTGACTGTTTATCCTATTTTTTTTCTTTTGGAATTCAGTACGCATCAGTTTAAAATGCTTGAATTTTCCTTTCTGATTTGAGGGATTGGGGCGCAATCCCTTGTTCCATTCATTTTATCTTGGCCATCAAGGTTTCAACACTTTTCTGAGACTGGGTTAGTCATCGCTTTATGCTTGTTGTGCAGGACTTCAGTTTAACCGGGGAGATTAGATACCATGTTTAGAATTCAGTGCCTATCTTATCCATTTTGATATTCAGCAAGTTCAGGAATCAAGTTTGATCGTCATCTTTTCTTTGTATGTATTAGTTCAAACCGGATTCCAATTCTTGAATCAAGAAGCTCCAATGTTCAGCATTCGTTTTTTTTTGTTTTGATTATTCTATCTTCAGCAGGTTCAGAATTATGTTTGGCCATTGCATTTTTTTTTGAAGTTCAATCATGAGGGACATTCTCGCGCCGATATACATGAGGTTTTTTTTTTTTTTGTTATCTTTGAATATGTTCTCATGGAAACCATTTACATGCCAATGAACATGGGGTTTCATTTTGATCCAGAGGATTAGGATCTCAGTGTTTTGTTTTCCCATTTTTTAGCGTTGCTTAGGCAATCTTCCGAAGTTCAGTTCAATATTCGTTTCTCTTCTTCTGGTGTTCTGTTCATTCAGATATTTTAGCAATCGATCGTCCTCTTCCTCTTCTCTTAAAGTCCAATTTGCATGAGTTCACTTTGACTGACATTTCAGTTTTGGCTTGAAGAACTAAATCTCAAGCCCCTCTTGTTTCAGAACTCAGCTTTATTCACCCATGCTTCAGCATATTTCTGAAATTCAGATTGGTGACTGCTTTATGATTGTTATGCAAAATTTTTAGTTTTGATCTGAAGGATTGGAACTTATATTCAGAGTTTGGTCCCTACTCTGCCCATCTTGGTTTTTATCAAGTTCAGAAACTAAGTCTGATCACTATTCCTTCTGTATACATGTTAGTCCAAGTTCTATTTCAATTCTTGAGTCAAGGACCTCCATATTCATTCCCCCCCTTTCTCTAGTAGATTTCGGGATACCATATTTGATCATTTGGAATCCATCGAGCCTGAGCTCATTTTGACTGCAATTTCTGCTTAATAGTCTATTCACGAGGGATTCTGGTTCAGGCTCCAAGTTGAACTTCCCCTTTTTTTTGGGGGTGGGTGGGTTATATGCCAGCTGCCAACAACAAAAAAAAAAGGGTCATATGCTTTCTGAACTATATAAATGTGCAGGTGAGATTTCCTTTGGTTCATACATACCCAATGCCGTAAAAATTTCTAGAGATCTGAATTGCTAAACCTGGGGATTTGAATTTCAGTTGGCAGACCATTTCTTTGCTCATTGTAATTTCGAAAGTTCAGAAATAATGTTTATCTTTATCCCCTTCTTTCTCGGACCTCAAAACGCGTGCATTCATCTTGACTGGAAACTTCTTTTTCCGATCTAAGGGATTGGGTCTCAAATCCTTATCCATCGATGTTTTAGTATATTTCTCAAATTATACTAAACACTGTTCATTCTGTTTCTTAGCGAGTTCAGAAATTGATTATTCTCTCCCTTGTTATATGCGTAGCAATTATAAGTTCAAGTCTTTGGGTTTGCATCTCCAGCTTTGAGATAACTCCTTGTTCACGCCCATCAATTTGGAGTTATTTGTTGACTGGACTTGGAGTGCCTACATTAACTCTTCTTTCTCCAACGCCAACTCAGAAATCAAAGAAATGATATTGTCAATCATTCTTAACTAATCATTGGGGATTACACCAGATGCATCTAGAATGAAGAAACTTCTAGCTTCTGTTAAAAATTCAACATACAGACATTGCCAGAAGAAAGGGCAGGCCCATTGATCTCTTGTTCAGCATTTGCAGTAGCAGCTGATGTCATATCCGTAGCATTCTCTCCACCAACCAGATTTGAAAGTTTTAGAGACTCAGTCAAAGTTCGTGAGGATTCAACAGCACGTTGCAGAGAAATTTTTTTAGTCAAATCTTCAATATGCTATTCTAGTGCTGCACACTCTTAGTCTTTCACTGGACTAGGGAAACTCTGTGTGCTGTTTCCAACACCACCCGTGACTTCCTCCCCTTTCGTTTTTAGACTAGATTCAAATAAAGCAATTCCAGTGCCATGCTGACCCTTTGTTTTGTTCTTGATTAGTTTATCTCCAATAATTTCACAACTGTGTTGGGCCACTGGTTGCTTCTCCCTTTCTGAATGCCGAGCCATAACAGGCCCCCACATGGATGCACACTCCCACACATGCCCCTTGCTCCAAATTTTCTCTTGTCATCAATGGTTCCGTGTATTTCTGGAATTGAATTGGTGTTTGCTTTTGTATTTATAGTGCATAGCTTCAAATGTCAATCTGGGAGGTTAAGTTTCATGCTCATAATCTATCCCTTCTTATTCTATCCATTCTGGTTGCTTTCCCCCCTTTTAGTTTTGGTAAGTTCAGAAAATGTGTATGGGTTATCACCTTTCCATTTGTATGTATCAATCCAAATCAGATTTCAGTTCTTGAATCAGGAGGTACCATGATCATATTTGTGCAATGAGCAAACATTTCTGATGCATAATCCAGTATGTCAATGCATGTGAAGTTTTCTTTGAGCATGGGTTTATGGACGCAATCTGCATGCCGATGACCACGGGTTTTCATTTGTCTCTGAAGTTCAGCCACGAAGACTGAAATTTATTTATGAGGTTGTGTATGCTATACAAGCCTCCAGAGGAAGAGAATGCAGGGAGCGAATGGTATGCTTGGCTTATGTAGAGACAAAAGGGAGTTCATGCACAGCTGGCCATACAAATGGGGTTTTCAGAAATCATGTTAATCATTGTCTTCCTCCTCCCTTGGAGTTTGATGTGCATAAGTTCATCTTGAATGGATTTGCTCTTGTTCATTCTGATCCTCAGCAATTTCTGAAGATTGCATTGATCATCACATTTTTTTTATATACACTAATCCAAATTAGACTTCATTTCTTGAAACGGGAAACTCTGATTAACACCCATATTTATGTTGTTACTTCAGAATTGCATCTTTAGATCCCAACTCACAGTGAAGCCCCTTTTATTCAACCATCTGCACATCTATATTTTTTTTATCAGTTGTTCATTCACCCCCTTTTTGTTCCGTCATTAGCTTTAATTATCCGGCAAAAATCCGACAGCATCTCCCCTAGTCCCAGAGACGTAAGGGGTTTACACAGGTGCGCGCCCACAAGGAGTGACGGCCCCAAAAATAGCAAGGTGCGCGCTTGAGCGACAACACCGGCGTGGATACCCCATTTGGGGCTGGAGGTCCCGAAGGCTTAGCCTGCACGGGAGCCCAGTGACCCATGGGTTGCAATCATGTAGACTTCTCCCGTACGGGGCCGGGGATCCCGAAGGCTAACCTGCATGGGATTCCGGTCACCCGAGAGTCGTCTCGATCGCGGCCGAACACTGCATGAGGGCCGAGGCCAACACGACAGCGCGGCTAAAGAAAAGGAATCGGAGGGACAACATGGGGTATTCTTCTTTATGGAGCTACGAGGAGACTGAGGGTGCAGAAGACAACACAAATCGGACGGGCTCTCCTTTTTTTTTTCCGTTACATGATCAACTTCCACCACATCCGGATGAATGTGAGGATGTGGTTTACATACTGGGGAGCAAAAAAGAAGAAAGAAAACATTGCAAGGAATACATAGAGAGAGGGGCGGGACTCTCCTCTTCCTCACCTTTTTCTCTCTTCTCTGAACAGATACAGGAGACTAAAGATGGTTCTCACTCACCGATCCACCGAATTCTCGAGAGAGAGACCCACCTTTTTCACCCGGGGGATCCCTTTTATAGGGTTGGAGATCCATGTCCGAGGGACAACCTTCGGGGCTTTTTCTTCTCTTGTCCGCGGTCGCGTGTTGTTGCTCCTGGCGTTGTTGTCGTTGCCCCATACGGCTGCCGTCGCTGTCGAAGGTACCTTCGTGGCTGACGTTGCCGCCGCTGCTGCTACCCTTCTGCTGTCACGCTGTCAACCGCGCCATGATGCCGCTACTCTGCCGCTGCTGTCCGTTCTATTGCTTCGGGTGATTGCCACGCCACCAAGGGACACAGTGGGCGTGAGGGGGGGGGGCGACCTATGCTGCTGGCCGGCGGAGTGGGCGAACGGCGGACAGAGAGGGGTAGGCCGGCCGGTATGCGCGCACGACGTGGGGGAGCCTCCGGCCTGTGGACGCGTGCGCAGGGACTTCGGCGGGCATTGAATGCTTGCACGGAGGGGGTCGCTCGAAGATGCGACGTCGCCGCACGGAGAGGGGGAGAAGATGAACAGTGCGCGGGTACTGTAGCGCCGCTCGCGAGGAGAGGGGCAGACACGGGGCTACAGTGCCCCGATTTTCCTTCTATTTCTCCTTTTTTAAAAAAAAATCCTTTCATCTTCTTCTTACCCCTCATCTTTCTTCATTTTGCACAAATACCCTCCTGCGCCCCTTTCTTCTTGTAATGGGCTTGGCCCAGGTGAGGTTGGCCCATTGGTGGTATTTTCATTTTTTTTTAAATCGGGCCTTTGCATGCTTGGGCCTACTCCTTTTCTTCCTTTTTTCTTCTCTTTTTTTTATTGGAATAGCCTCTTTTTTTTTGAGTGCCAACAAATGCCCCCCACTTGCAGGTGTCGCGAGCAAGAGGCGAGAGAGCGGGACCTGCGGGTGCCGCTTATTTCTCTTCAGGAGTCTTCGGCTTTGTGAGGATGCTCTCGGCCGCAAACCATATCGAGTGGTCTTGACCGGGAGTCAAGCACCTATCAATATGATATTCGTCGACATTGGGTCTATATCGACGCAAAGATTTCAGGCTTCTCTAACTTAGACGAAAGGTCTAGGTTGGATCGCTCGGCTGAGACCCCGGAAAGGCCTTATGCACCGAGTTAGGTGGTTCATCAATGATGAGATTACACCGATGCAAAGAATCTCATGTTTATCTGGTCTTGGACGGAAGGTCTAAGCCATGGGATTGTATTGACCATCGTGGTGGGACGGTTGAATCGATTCCGACAGAGCCAGACATCGATGGAATTGGGTTTATGGTGACAGAAGAGATTTTGATCATCTGGCTTAGACGAAAGGTCCAAGCCAGGCCCTCGGCTAAGACCTGGGAAGGCCATGGGCACCGAGTCGAGTGTATCATCGGTGTTGGGATTGCACCAAGCAAGGAAAGTTCGGATTTCCTTGACCTAGATAGAAGGTCTGGGTCAAGCCGTTCATAGGAGACCCCGGAGGGCCGTGGATGACTGACTAAAATATCAAGATTTTTTTGTCTCTTTTTTTTGTCTCTCTTTTCTTTTTTTTTTCTTTTCTTTTTTTTTGAATATCATGATGGGGCCGAATTACGAAGGTATTGTAATATTGTCGGCATTGCGTCTATGCCGATGCTTTGAAGTTCGGGTCTTCTCTGACCCAAACAGAAGGTCCTAGTGGAGGCCTTCGGTTAAGGTGCCATGCAAAATGTATTCGTCGATGCTGGGACGGCATCAACGCAAGAGATTTGGTTTTCTCCTGACTCAGGCGGAAGGTCTGGGTCAAGGCCTTCAGCGAGAATGCCGCGTAAGTGGTTCGTTGGTGCTGGGGTTGCATCAACGCAAGGATTTCGGTTTTCTTCCAACCCAGACGAAAGGTCTGAATCAGAGCATTTCGGCTGGGACCCGAAGGGTCATAAGCACCGAATTAGGTGAATTCATTGATGCTGAGATTGCATCAACGCAAGGATTTTGGTTTTCTTCCAACCCAGACGAAAGGTCTAAATCGGAGCTTTCGGCGAGGGTGCCGCATAAGGTGAATTCGTTGATGCTAAGATTGCATCAACGCAAGGATTTTGGTTCTCTTCCAACCCAGACGAAAGGTCTAAATCGGAGCTTTCGGCGAGGGTGCCGCATAAGGTGGATTCGTCAATGCTGGGATTGCATTAACGCAAGGATTTCGGTTTTCTTCCAACCCAGACAAAAGGTCTAAATCGGAGTTTTCGGCAAGGGTGGCGCATATAGTGAATTTGTCAATGCTGGAATTGCATTAACGCAAGGACTTCGGTTTTCTTCCAACCCAGACAAAAGGTCTAAATCGGAGTTTTCGGCAAGGGTGCCGCATATAGTGAATTCGTCAATGCTGGGATTGCATCAACGCAAAGATTTCAGTTTTCTTCCGACCCAAACGAAAGGTCTGAATTGGAGCTTTCAGCGAGGGTGCCGCTTAAGGAACACTAAGGAACCGCTTCTTTTTTATTCTTTTTCTTCTCTTTTTTTCTTCTTTTTTTTCCTTTTTTTCTCTTTTTTTTTTTGATGATCGCGGTGGGACTGGATCACAAAGGTATGATAGTATCGTCGACATTGGGTTTATGTCAACGCAATGGAATCGGGTTTAACCGGCTCAGACGGAAAGGTCTAAGCCATGCTACTCGGTTGAGGCCTCGAAGGGCCACGGGCTCCGAGTTGAGTTTTCGGGTGCTTTATGTAAAAAGCTCCATGACGGAATCCTCTTCATTGTGGGGTAATGGTTTCAGTTGATCGCCGAGTTGGGGGAGCGGCGCATGGTATAGCTTCAGGTGTTTCCCATTGAGGGGTGAGAATTGAACTTCCCCCCGGTGGTTGACGACGACATAAGCACCGCCTTCATAGACTTTCTGGACCACATAAGGTCCTGTCCAGTTTTCATTCAATTTGCCTTTGGGGTTGGCCGCCATAACTTCTCTTCGCTTGACCATGACTAGGTCTCCCTTCTTGAATTCACGTTCTTTGACGAGTTTGTCAAAGGCGCGGGTCATGCGGGCCTGGTAGACTTGTATGTTCTGCTGGGCTCTGAGCCGTCGTCCTTCCAGATCGAAGAGCTCCTCCAGTCTTCTTTCTATATTGGCTTGGCCATCTTTGACCAATTCGTGTTGGATAGCCACCCGTAGTGAGGGCATCTCCAACTCTATCGGGACGACCGCTTCTGAGCCGTACACCAAGGAGAATGGTGAGCAACCTGTCGGGGTCTTGTACACAGTGCGATACGCCCATAGTGCTTCATACATCCTGTCTTCCCAATCCTTCTTGCTAGAGCTGACCGTCTTGGCAAGAAGTGTGCATAGTGTCTTGTTGAAGGCTTCCGCTAACCCGTTTGCCTGCGGATTATACGGAGTGGACGTCCTCCAATCAATCTTGAATTTGTCGGCCAATCTGTAGACCTTTTGATTTCGGAAGTGGCTTCCATTGTCAGAGACAATTCGATCGGGCACGCCGAATCGGAATATGATATTTCGACGGACGAATCTGGCTACAATTTCTCCCGTCACTTCTCTTAGAGCCACAGCTTCCGCCCAGCGAGAGAAGTAATCTGTTGCTGCTAGAATGTATTTGCATCCCGATGAAGACGCGGGGAGCGGGCCCACAACATCAGTGCCCCATTGAGCAAAAGGCCAACTGGGAGTCGTTGGATGTAAATGAGCTGGAGGTCTTCTTGGTATTGCAGCATGTTGCTGGCATTTATGACATGACTTAGCATAGCTGCAACAGTCATCGAACATAGTTGGCCAGTAATATCCCAACTTCTTGACTTCAATTTTCATCTTTGGCCCAGCCTGGTGGGCACCGGCTGATCTGGCATGCACTTCCTTCATGACCGTCCAAGCCTCTTCCATGGATATACATCGGAGGAGCACCTTTCTTCCGGCATCAGCCACGGTTCAGAACAGAGTTCCGTTTCTGACTTCATAAGATTCTTTTGTTCTGATCAATTTGATCCTTTCTTCCCTCTGCTTGGGCAGTTCTTGGTGTTCAAACCATTTCATCAGGGGTTCCCTCCAATCAGGAGAGTTAGTTGTTTCTGCTGTCACAGCTTCATATTCTTCTTCGTCACCTGGCTCCTCTATTATGCTGGGGACCTGGCGCCTGTTTATGACTGTTATGTTGAGGGATTCGCCCGGTAGAGCCGCCAGTGAGCTTGCTAATTTTGCCAGTGCATCAGCCTGGGCATTCTGGCTTCGGACGACATGGCCTACTTCAATGAAGTAGAACCGCCCCATGAGCTTCTTCGCCTTGGCGCAATACGGAAGTAACCCGGGCTTCCGCACGTCGAACTCTCCTTGTATCTGCTTGACAATTAGCATAGAATCACCAAACACCTGTAGCATTCGGATCTCCATGTGGAGGGCTATCTGAAGACCGATAATCAAGGCCTCATATTCTGCTTCATTGTTCGTGCACGGTTTGTTGATCGAACACGATGTATGCAACACTTCTCCTTCTGGGGATTTAAGGACGATGCCTGCTCCAGCCCTTATCCTCGCATGCCCTGATTGAGATGTTTCAGTTCTGGATGCTCCGTCGAAGTATAACTGCCATATGGCTTGACGGACTTGGTCCACCTCCAGTGTTTCGTCTTCCGGAAGCTCCGTGACAAGCGGGGAATTCTCAGGCACAGGGTGTGCCGCAAAGAAATCTGCTATCGCCTGGCCTTTAATAGCCTTTTGCGGCACATATGTAATATCAAATTCCATCAAAATGACGGCCCACTTCCCCAGTCGCCCTTTCAGCGCCGGCTGGGACAAGAGATGTTTGACTGGATCGGCCCTTGATATCAGTTGTATTTCATGCGAGAGCATGTAATGCCTCATTTTCTTGGCCGCAAAGACCAAGGCAAGACAAACTTTCTCGATCGGGGTATACTTTGCTTCTGCCCCGACCAGTCTTCGACTGAGGTAATAAAGCGCATGCTCCTTTCCCTCGTCGTTGTTTTGAGCCAGCATTGCCCCGAGTGAACATTCGGTGGCGGCTATGTAGAGAATCAGCGGCCGCCCCTTGACAGGTGCCCCCAGCACTGGTGGGGTCTTCAAGTATTCCTTCAGCTTATCAAAAGCCTTCTGGCATTCTTGATTCCAGTCGAACGGCGTATCTTTCATCATCAACTTATGAAATGGTTGACATCGCCCGGACAGGTTGGAGATGAACCTGCGGATATAGGCCAATCGGCCCTGCAATGATCGCAGTTCCGTCAGGTTCTTCGGAGGCGGCAGCTCCTGAATGGCCTTTATCTTGGAGGGGTCTATTTCAATCCCCCTATATCGGACAATGAAGCCCAGAAACTTCCCACTGGAAACGCCGAAGGCGCACTTCAACGGGTTCATCTTCAACTTGTATTGTCGGAGCCTTTGAAATATAACCCTGAAGTCACTCAGGTGATCTTCTTTCTTTTTGGTCTTGACAACCAAGTCGTCGATGTAGCATTCGACCTTGTCATAGAGCAATTCATCAAATATCTTGGTCATCGCCCTTTGATAAGTGGCGCCGGCATTCTTGAGGCCAAAAGGCATCCTTTTATAGTGAAATATCCCCTTGGGTGACCGGAAAGCCGTATGAATTCTATCATGCTCGGCTATCCATATCTGGTTGTATCCGGACGACCCGTCCATGAAAGATAAGGCTTCATGGCCAGTGGTGGCATCGATCATGACTTCAGTGATAGGCACCGGGAAATCATCTTTCGGACAAGCCTTGTTCAGGTCTCGGAAGTCCACACATATCCAGATCTGGCCATTCTTCTTCTTGACGGGCACAATATTGGCCAGCCAGGTGGTATACTGATTTTCTGCTACGAAGTCGACGTCGATGAGCTTGTCGACTTCCTTGCAAACTTGGCTTATCAGTTCCGGCCTCATTCGCCGGGGTGACTGCTTCACTGGTTCGGCCTTGGGGTCAATGGCCAACATATGCTGAGCAATCGTTGGGTTGAGGCCCGGCATCTCTTTGTAGTTCCAAGCAAAACAGTCTCGGAACTCTTGTAGGAGCTTGATGTATTGCTCTCTTTCTTCTGGGAGAAGGAGGGCGCTGAGGAATGTTGGTCTGGGGTCATATTTTGTACCCAGCTCCACTTCGATCAGCTCATCAACAGTGGCTTGGCCACCATCTTCTATCTCCGGGGGAGCCGGTTGCAAGTCGATGAAGCCTTCATCATCTTCTTCAGCCTCGAGGGCATCATAGATGTCTTCTTGTACCACCCCGCTCAGTGGCAGGGCTTCGTCATCTTCTTTCCCTGGTTCGGGAACTGGTGCCGCTGTCGGCGTTATGGCTTCTGGGCAACTTAAAGATTGGTCCGTGGGCGAAACACCCCCAGGAGTAGTAGGGGGCTTTTCAGCTTTCTGCTCCCGTGGACTATCATTGGAGGTCGTGGCGACCTCGTTGGTGATTGACTCCCAACATCTACAGAGGGCATCGGCTTTCGGCTCTTCCTGCATCATTGTATAGGGCTTCGGGGTGCCTCCTGGCACAAAGGGGTGCAGGCTCTCTTCATGGTCTTCTTGATAATTATCATAGACCGGCTTCATGGGGCCTTCATCCGGAGGGGTGGAAAGGGGTGCTTCACTGGCTTCCGGACATCTTCCATCGGCGGGGCTTGCGACCTCCGTGAGCAAAGAGATCATGTGGACCCCGCTTCTATAAGTGACCACGTCATGCGGACGTGGTGGGTACACTTCACATTTTCCCAGCCTTAGTTCACCCCTCCTGATTAGGCCTTGAGCGATATTTTTGAACACATAACAATTTTCGATAGGATGCCCCAACACCCGATGATAAGGACAGAACTCGGGGTCGTCGCTTCGTTCGACATCCTCTGGCCTTTTGGGCTCGGGTAAGGTAATCTTACCGTAACGACAAGCCCATTCAAAAATCCTCTGAGTTTTGTGTCTCGGGAAGGAATAAGGCCTCCTCATTTTCTCTCGCAATGAGGCCAGCTGATTGGTTGAAGGATTGGCTACCTCCTTTGTTTTCTCCTTCGAATGCCTAGAAGTGCTGAAGTTGACACCTCCGGGTTTGTTTTCTTGTCTTGCCAGGGTGATGGCGGAATGGTATTTTGCCAGGAAGGCTTCAATATCAGCCGCTATCATGGCCAACTGATCAAGGGATTGGACGTTGAGGCCGACCATCCGCTGTTGAATCTCCTTCTTTAGACTTTGCCCGCAGGCCCAAGTGGCAACCTCGTGGCTTAACGGGGACATGCATTTCGCATAGAGGCTTCTCCACTTTCTGATGTAGTCCAGGACGGGCTCATCATCTTCTTGCCTGTGGCTGTAAAGTTCTGCCCTGGTCACGAGGAAGTGCTCCGGGCTTGAGTGACTGCATTGTTGAGGGAGGATGTCCCCTGCTAGGTCAAACCAGCGCATACTCATTTCGGCTAGGTGCTCCTCCAGCCTTTCAATTTCCTACTGTAACCCGCCGAGCAATGAGGACGAGGTGGAGTTAGGCTGAGGGAAGTCTGCTTCAGGACATCTTTCACCGGCCGAGCTTGTGACCTCTGCAAGGAGGGAAACCATATGGACTCCCTTTTCACAGACAGCTGCTTCATGGGGTTGTGGTGGGTTCACTTCATAGTCCCCCATCTTCAATTCTCCTCTCTTGATCAGGTCCTGGGCGATATCCTTGAAGACATAGCAATCTTCTATAGGGTGGCCAAGGATTCGATGGTAGAGGCAGAATTTAGGGTCATCACTCCTTGTAGCATCCTCTGGCCTTTTGGACTTTGGCAAGGTAACCATGCTATAGTGGCAAGCCCATTTAAAGATCTTCCGAGTTTTATCCCTCGGGAAGGAATAAGGCTTCTTCATCTTCTCCTGCAACGTGAGGACTCGTTCCGCCGGCCGGCTTGTTGAAGGACCGGCTATTTCTTTCGCCTTCCTCCTTGAGTGCATAAAAGCACTAAAGTTGGTGGTCGGGGACTGATTCTCCCATCTTGCCGTGGTGGCATAGGAGTGCCCCGGGTTCATGGATGTGCCCTGCCGGAGGTGGATACCCTCGATAAGACCGGACAGTAGTTCGGTCATCTTGGCCAACTGTGCCTTCAACATCTCGATCTCCTGCTGCTGCTCACAACATATTGCGAGCATAACAGGGTCACAAAGGGAGAAATCTGGAGTGTAGCTTGGACTGCTATCTTCCGTTCTGACATCGAGTGGAGGTGGTAGCACCTCGCCACCGTGACTATCTGGGAGTGGTCCCTCAGAAGTGGATGGTATCCCCCCTATATCCCTACTTGGAGGTGGGTTCTGGAGGGATACTTCTTCATCTTGGGCTTTGTCGGCTGAAGGCATATGCTGCTCTTTGTTCTTGGTTTCTTGTGCATCTGTGTCTTCTGGGGGACCGTCGCCAACTAGAGCTGAGATAGCTATCATGTTTGCTTCATAGAATTCTTCTATTGAGAAACCCAAACCAGGATGCTGGGTAATCTTCAGGAGTTCCCTATCCAGGTTCGGTGGATACCACAACTTCTTGAACATCTGATTCCGACTTTCGGTCTGAAAGAAGGGTAGCTGTTGCCCTCTGGCCATTTTCACCACTCTGCCGGATATATCCGGAAGTCCCATGATTAGGCCGACCGGATCACAGATTTCTTCGGGGAATTTACAATCATCATCCCCTTTCACTGGATGTTCATCAGCCACATAGAATATCGTAGGTGGGCCCTCTGGGCTGGGCACCTCCCAGATCTTCAAGAATTCGACTGTTTGACAGTCTAAGTCTGTGGGGGGCTTCGTGATCCCTGGAGGGACCTTCACATACCCGGGCAAATCCTCGAGCTTCGGAACTCCTGTCTCGAGGTAAATATTGGAGGGGATGGCTCGAACCACGCCTTCAACTTTAGAAATGTGTGACACTTCCTGCGGTGCCACATAGTCGGGCGGCGGTGGAGGGAACCAGTCGTCGTCCTCTGCTATCTCCTTTCCATTGCTTTAAGTCGGCTGGGGATTCTGCTTTGGCTCCTCCATGTAAAGTGCAGCATCGAGCAGGTGGCATTCAAACACCTCAAAGGGGTGTAAGTCTGCGAATATTCTTTCTTCTTTTCCATTCCGGGAGTACTTAATGCACTGGTGCAGGGTTGAAGACACTATCCGATTCTGATGCAGCCACGGTCGACCGAGCAATGCTTTATATGTGGTATCGGAGTTGATGACATGGAACTGCACTTTGGTGGTGAAGTCTCCTAGTGACAGCTCGAACTCTGCTACACCCATGGGAACTTCAGACTTCTGGTTGAACCCAGTTATCTTCATATCCCTGACCTTGATCAGGTGCACATTGAAGTAATGCTTCTGGTAAACCCGGTAGGAGAGTATGTTTACTGCTGCCCCTGTGTCGACCAAGATCCTGTTTATAGGCTGGCCGTTCAACTGCCCCCTCATGTACAAAGGCCTGTTGTGATTAACCGAAGGCAAGAGCATGTCTTCTTCGGTGAAGGTGATGGTTGCTCCCAACTGCATCTCAGCAAAGCAGCTTTCATAATGCGCCGGGGTTTGTAGAGCGGCAATGACAGCCTGCCTGGTTTCCTCATCTAGGGAGAGTATCTCCCAGACACTGAATCTTGCTGGGATTCTTTTCAATTGTTTCAATATCCGGGTGTCGGCTCGGACGTTAGCTAACTTTGCTTCTTCGGCTTTGCTATGCTTGCCATGTTCTGGTGCCGGAGGAGTCGGCGGGGAAAATGGTTCATCTTCTTCGGAGGCCGCCCGGCTCCGGCTTGCTTGGTCAACTGGTTCTTTCATTTGCACGGGCTGGGCCACAGGGGTGGCGCCCTCATCATCTTTATTCGCCGGAGGGGGCGTTCCCAAGGTGGAGGCAAGAGTGCTCTTGGCCTTGGACCCGGGCTGTTGGTATGGTTGTTTGCTCTTCTTTGCGAGCAAAAATTCGGCGAACGAGGGTACCACTTCGCCTGCTGCATCTTCAGGGTAGAGGCCCGATGGAGGCGGGATTGCTGCGCCCTTCACTTCAGGTTCGGGGATTTGGTATGGCCGCTCGCCCCTGAATATAATATTATGATTGGCCGGGGGCAGACGTCCCCACCTTCTCCCAGACCTGGTGACATATTGGGAAGTAGAGGCCTCGGCTTGGTTTGCCTCGGCGGGCGCGAAGCATATTTCTTCTTCTCCCTCCTCTTCATAATTTTGGGCCATGTTGAACAAGGCCGACAAGGTATTACAGGATAAAAAGCTACATTTTCTTTTATTCTTTGGCTTCTTCTTCCTTTTCTTCTTCTCTTCTTTTACAGCAGGTGGTTGTTCCTGGGGAAGTTCATCCCATATGCCGGGTTCTTGTGTTTCGGCTTCAGCTTCTTCAGCCAATTTTAGGGATTCAAAATGTTCCCAAGGGACATATTCCTTCAGCTGCACTGGCTGGATCTTGGGTTGTTCATATTCTTCTAACCCGTCAATGACCGCCTGCAGCCGTTTAACTGCCGGGCTGACTTGCGTGTACATCCGCAGTAGGAGTGGCTTCTTCCTGTTGTCAGTCATTCTTCGGAGGACTAACTGAGGAGCAGTTTCATACCAAACCGGGGTTACAGCTGGTGGTGGTGGCTGAGGCGTGACGCCATGAATTCGGACTCCCGGGGTAGGGCGGGATGTCGACTTTCTTCTTGTCTTCTTTGGCACCATCTGCCAATCTCCCTGGTTCTCTGCGGGAGTGAGAACAAATGCCTCATAGGTGTGGTTTGTACAAGTATCTGACACTTCTTCGGGCAGTTGTTGGTATAAGGATATCATATTTACGGTTGCCCCCATTACCGGCATTTCATGCGGGCGGGGCGGGTCCACCTTGTGTTCGCCCATCTGGAGCTCTCCCTTCTTGACCATGCCTTCAATGATGTCTTTGAAGACGTAACAATCTTCGAGGGTGTGCCCGAGCATCTGATGGTAAGGGCAAAATCGAGGATCATCTTTCCTCTTGATGTCACCGGGTCTCTTCGGCTCCGGGAGAGTAATTTTGTTATATTTGGTGGCCCACTCGAAGATGACCCGGGTTTTCTCCTTCGGGAAGGAGTAAAGTTTCTTCATTCTTGACCGCAGGGAGGAGGCCTCTTGTTGTTCAGCCTGCTTGGACGGAGGAGCGCTAGTGACTCCTTTATCATTGTCCTTATGCTTCTCGAAATCCTTGAAGTCGACAGTGTTGACTTCTTTGGGCACGGACCGCTTCTCAATTGATTTTCCTTTTTGGGCTGAGGTGGCCGGTGCGGAAGAGTATTTGGAGAGGTAGGACTCAATTTCCACCACCACATTATTTAATCGATCAAATGACTTGATCTCCATCCCGATCATTTTCTTGAAAACTTCACGCTTCAAATTCTGCTTGCAGATTTGAACCGCATCTTCTTGGTGTGGCGGGCGTCTACACCTCATGCTGAGGTTCCGCCATCTCTTGATGAATTCTAGGGCAGTTTCATCATTCTTCTGCCTGGTTGCATAGAGCTCGGCCACTGTGACCTCTCTTTCGGTGACGTGGAACCGCTCCCGAAATTTTCTTTGCAAATCTGGCCAGTCGTTAACAGACCCCGCCGGCAAGTTTGAGTACCATTCGAAGGCGAGCCCTGTGAGCGAGGACCCGAAGAACTTCAGTAGGTACGATTCATCAGTCGCCAGATCGCCCATCACATTGACGTAATAGGCTATGTGTTCCTTCGGCGACCCCTGGCCATTAAATTTGTCAAACTTTGGCGGCTTGCTGACGCCAGGAGGCAATCTCTTCCCCGCATGATGGGCAGGGTAGGGTACCTTGTACACATCATATGAGGCATATTCTTCACTTCCCCGATCGGCCAGCTTCATCTCGACTATCTGCTCGATCATGAGCTTGTTAGCCATTGCCGGATCCACTACTTCTGGGTAGAAATGAGCCGACTGCATCTGTGGCGTCGTCAACACCGTCGCCTGGGGTATAGTGGCGGTGCCTTGGTGTTGAGGAGCCGAAGGGGTCATTGGGGCTGTGCCCCCAACATAGTTGGGGATTGGCTGAGAGGCCGTCACCTGGGGTGAACCCTCAAATTCCCCAGCGCCTTGCCTGGATGTTTCTGGAGGCGGTTCGACCTGCTTCGATGTGGAAGCATGCATGGTCAGTTCGCCCACCTGTCGCTTCAGAGCTTCGATCTCCTGTCGATAGGCTTGAAGCAACATCAGCATCGCCGGGTCGGGGGTGGATGGGCTGGGAGCTTGGCCTCCCCCTTCTGTCAGAGTATCTAGAGAAGGTGCTACCCTTTCTCCTTCATCCCCAGCGGTAAGCACGTTCGCCGCCATGGCGACCGCATCTGAACTTGTTTCGCCGGCGAGGGCTTGTATTATCTCAGTTGCGGCTGCTCCTCTTCTGGTGAGGGGACCCGGCCTGTCAGCCAGCCTGGCCATCTCTTCTTGGTCTTCAGGGAGTGCTCCATATTGGCTGGCCACTCCGGCCATATTGCAGGTATAAACCCGCATCTTTTTGTTTCTTCGGGCCACCTCCCTGGTTGACTGTCTAGGAAAAGTTAGCCTATCGAACACCGAGACTCTTGGTGGAGCTTCTTTACAAAGGGGCAGCCCATAGCACCCCGACTCCGCATCTCCGATGTCTTCCGGGTTAACTTGTTGCTCCCGGTTTCTTTCAGCATCATTCACGGCTTCTAGGAGCCGCTGAGTTCCCAGGAGGGTGTTCCCAAGGCCGCGGAGATATCCCCTCACGGCTTGAGTGATGTCATCTTCTCCCTGGGTGGGGCAGACAGTTAGTGGTGATGCTTGCACTGGCGGTTTATAGGCGAGACGCCTCCGCTCGTGCATCCTGCTGTATCTTCCTTCCTTCAAATAGATGTTCGTCTGCCGACCGTAAGCACGGAAAGCAGGTCTTCGAGACGCTTGAGCCGACGCCTCAATCTTCTCTTCCTCATCTTCCTTCATCTTTTTCTTGAGCCGGTCAATCCTGACAGGCTCCAGTTGGGTTGGGACTGGGGCCCGCCTGTTGGGGACCCATGCTTGCTTGAATTTAGTCGACTTCTGGGCCGACTCTTGCTTTGGCATGGACCTGATGCGGTCCTCTCGCTCTCGGGCCAGTGCTTGGAATTGGTTGTGCACCGGCACCATCGGGATTACCCTATCTGGCGAGATTGTGGCCTGACGGCCGTTCAGGTACACTCGGACTCCTCCGATCATTACGGATTTGCCCGATAGGGAAAGCCGGCCTTGCGGCGTGCTAGTGGTCCTCCTTGCCGCCCTCCTGGCAGCCGAGGTGCGCTTCTTCCTCGCTTCAATGTGGTGGACATAGCAGTCCACTATCTTCACAGCTTCGGGTGTCGCCTCCACGGGGGCGACGGGCTCAGCCTCCTTGACGTCCAGGAGGTGCACGAACATAACCCCGAGGAAGTTGGGGAAGCCAACCACCGGGGGAAAGTCGCCGAACTGGATCGGCACTGCCAAGTAGCCATGCTCCGCATGGCTCGCCACAACCAACGGACCGAAAGTGACAGCCATTGGTTCTTCAGAAATGAATCCCTCCTGCAATTTCAAAAATGCGGAAGTTAAGACTTCGGAAAAGGCCATTGGGCCCCTAATCTCGGCGAAAAGATGAGAGGTAGTTCAGTCCCACCGGGCGTGCCAACTTGTGGAACGCACTAAAATTCGAGTGGTGAAAATATTGGGGTGTTCTTTTTTATCGTTTATCAGTTTATCGAGTGCGAGGGCGTGCCAGTCACCTAGGTGACAATGTGTTTGGGCTTCAAGACTGGAGTGGTCCGAAGCCCGGGGTGCGCTCCGTCTGACTAATCAGGCGATTATGGGTATCGGGTCGGGACTGGAGACCCGCCGCGCCATAAAGGTCGCGACGTTAATTACATCCTCTCGGAGAGGGGAAAACCTCTGATTAATCGCCAAGATATGGGGCCTCATGGCCTAAACATCAATTTTCATGAAAGAAGTAAATAACATATTGAAAAGCATTGAAATTCCCCACACTGGGGTGCAGAAAGACATTTGGAGTCCTTTCGGTCATGAATAGATCATTTAATGTTCGGACGTATGTCCAATCTGAAAATATCATAGTCATCACGGTAAAACCGGAGCATATATATGCCGAGACACGACAAATTTATTATTTAAAGAAACCGGAGACACTCGGTCAAAACGGTTCAAGATCAGCAGAATATCGGCCAGGATATAAAGTGGGACTATGACATGAGCCTTCTTTTTCGAGAGGACATGACCATGAGCAGCAGGCCAGGCCAAGGGAGACCTCTGCAATTTTATCACTTGCTGCTCCCTATATACTGTTTTCTCCTTCATAGCTGAAAATGCAACCTGCTGAAATACACCCTCATGATGAAGGATTTCATTCTTTAAATGCCGACTTGCATTTTTTGATTTGTTACGTTCATGACTGAGATGTTTAGTTGGCTGTCATATGCTCTGGAGATCCTTGTCTCTTATTTGACTGTCCATGGCTACTAATAAAGCCAGAAGCCCGCTTCAATAAATTTGTGTTCCGAGTATTAGAGTTTTCCTTTTTCCCTTCCTCCAGATGTCTCTCATCCATAGAGGCTGTCAATAATTCCTCATGCTCCTTCCCCTTTCTTTTTTTTTATGGAAGCTCTGTTCGCTCTGGTTTCAGCAGGTTTCAGAAATTTGCAATTGACTGTTTATCCTATTTTTTTTCTTTTGGAATTCAGTACGCATCAGTTTAAAATGCTTGAATTTTCCTTTCTGATTTGAGGGATTGGGGCGCAATCCCTTGTTCCATTCATTTTATCTTGGCCATCAAGGTTTCAACACTTTTCTGAGACTGGGTTAGTCATCGCTTTATGCTTGTTGTGCAGGACTTCAGTTTAACCGGGGAGATTAGATACCATGTTTAGAATTCAGTGCCTATCTTATCCATTTTGATATTAGCAAGTTCAGGAATCAAGTTTGATCGTCATCTTTTCTTTGTATGTATTAGTTCAAACCGGATTCCAATTCTTGAATCAAGAAGCTCCAATGTTCAGCATTCGTTTTTTTTTGTTTTGATTATTCTATCTTCAGCAGGTTCAGAATTATGTTTGGCCATTGCATTTTTTTTTGAAGTTCAGTCATGAGGGACATTCTCGCGCCGATATACATGAGGTTTTTTTTTTTGGTTATCTTTGAATATGTTCTCATGGAAACCATTTACATGCCAATGAACATGGGGTTTCATTTTGATCCAGAGGATTAGGATCTCAGTGTTTTGTTTTCCCATTTTTTAGCGTTGCTTAGGCAATCTTCCGAAGTTCAGTTCAATATTCGTTTCTCTTCTTCTGGTGTTCTGTTCATTCAGATATTTTAGCAATCGATCGTCCTCTTCCTCTTCTCTTAAAGTCCAATTTGCATGAGTTCACTTTGACTGACATTTCAGTTTTGGCTTGAAGAACTAAATCTCAAGCCCCTCTTGTTTCAGAACTCAGCTTTATTCACCCATGCTTCAGCATATTTCTGAAATTCAGATTGGTGACTGCTTTATGATTGTTATGCAAAATTTTTAGTTTTGATCTGAAGGATTGGAACTTATATTCAGAGTTCGGTCCCTACTCTGCCCATCTTGGTTTTTATCAAGTTCAGAAACTAAGTCTGATCACTATTCCTTCTGTATACATGTTAGTCCAAGTTCTATTTCAATTCTTGAGTCAAGGACCTCCATATTCATTCCCCCCCTTTCTCTAGTAGATTTCAGGATACCATATTTGATCATTTGGAATCCATCGAGCCTGAGCTCATTTTGACTGCAATTTCTGCTTAATAGTCTATTCATGAGGGATTCTGGTTCAGGCTCCAAGTTGAACTTCCCCTTTTTTTTGGGGGTGGGTGGGTTATATGCCAGCTGCCAACAACAAAAAAAAAAAGGGTCATATGCTTTCTGAACTATATAAATGTGCAGGTGAGATTTCCTTTGGTTCATACATACCCAATGCCGTAAAAATTTCTAGAGATCTGAATTGCTAAACCTGGGGATTTGAATTTCAGTTGGCAGACCATTTCTTTGCTCATTGTAATTTCGAAAGTTCAGAAATAATGTTTATCTTTATCCCCTTCTTTCTCGGACCTCAAAACGCGTGCATTCATCTTGACTGGAAACTTCTTTTTCCGATCTAAGGGATTGGGTCTCAAATCCTTATCCATCGATGTTTTAGTATATTTCTCAAATTATACTAAACACTGTTCATTCTGTTTCTTAGCGAGTTCAGAAATTGATTATTCTCTCCCTTGTTATATGCGTAGCAATTATAAGTTCAAGTCTTTGGGTTTGCGTCTCCAGCTTTGAGATAACTCCTTGTTCACGCCCATCAATTTGGAGTTATTTGTTGACTGGACTTGGAGTGCCTACATTAACTCTTCTTTCTCCAACGCCAACTCAGAAATCAAAGAAATGATATTGTCAATCATTCTTAACTAATCATTGGGGATTACACCAGATGCATCTAGAATGAAGAAACTTCTAGCTTCTGTTAAAAATTCAACATACAGACATTGCCAGAAGAAAGGGCAGGCCCATTGATCTCTTGTTCAGCATTTGCAGTAGCAGCTGATGTCATATCCGTAGCATTCTCTCCACCAACCAGATTTGAAAGTTTTAGAGACTCAGTCAAAGTTCGTGAGGATTCAACAGCACGTTGCAGAGAAATTTTTTTAGTCAAATCTTCAATATGCTGTTCTAGTGCTGCACACTCTTAGTCTTTCACTGGACTAGGGAAACTCTGTGTGCTGTTTCCAACACCACCCGTGACTTCCTCCCCTTTCGTTTTTAGACTAGATTCAAATAAAGCAATTCCAGTGCCATGCTGACCCTTTGTTTTGTTCTTGATTAGTTTATCTCCAATAATTTCACAACTGTGTTGGGCCACTGGTTGCTTCTCCCTTTCTGAATGCCGAGCCATAACAGGCCCCCACATGGATGCACACTCCCACACATGCCCCTTGCTCCAAATTTTCTCTTGTCATCAATGGTTCCGTGTATTTCTGGAATTGAATTGGTGTTTGCTTTTGTATTTATAGTGCATAGCTTCAAATGTCAATCTGGGAGGTTAAGTTTCATGCTCATAATCTATCCCTTCTTATTCTATCCATTCTGGTTGCTTTCCCCCCTTTTAGTTTTGGTAAGTTCAGAAAATGTGTATGGGTTATCACCTTTCCATTTGTATGTATCAATCCAAATCAGATTTCAGTTCTTGAATCAGGAGGTACCATGATCATATTTGTGCAATGAGCAAACATTTCTGATGCATAATCCAGTATGTCAATGCATGTGAAGTTTTCTTTGAGCATGGGTTTATGGACGCAATCTGCATGCCGATGACCACGGGTTTTCATCTGTCTCTGAAGTTCAGCCACGAAGACTGAAATTTATTTATGAGGTTGTGTATGCTATACAAGCCTCCAGAGGAAGAGAATGCAGGGAGCGAATGGTATGCTTGGCTTATGTAGAGACAAAAGGGAGTTCATGCACAGCTGGCCATACAAATGGGGTTTTCAGAAATCATGTTAATCATTGTCTTCCTCCTCCCTTGGAGTTTGATGTGCATAAGTTCATCTTGAATGGATTTGCTCTTGTTCATTCTGATCCTCAGCAATTTCCGAAGATTGCATTGATCATCACATTTTTTTTATATACACTAATCCAAATTAGACTTCATTTCTTGAAACGGGAAACTCTGATTAACACCCATATTTATGTTGTTACTTCAGAATTGCATCTTTAGATCCCAACTCACAGTGAAGCCCCTTTTATTCAACCATCTGCACATCTATATTTTTTTTATCAGTTGTTCATTCACCCCCTTTTTGTTCCGTCATTAGCTTTAATTATCCGGCAAAAATCCGACAGCATCTCCCCTAGTCCCAGAGACGTAAGGGGTTTACACAGGTGCGCGCCCACAAGGAGTGACGGCCCCAAAAATAGCAAGGTGCGCGCTTGAGCGACAACACCGGCGTGGATACCCCATTTGGGGCTGGAGGTCTCGAAGACTTAGCCTGCGCGGGAGCCCAGTGACCCATGGGTTGCGATCATGTAGACTTCTCCCGTACGGGGCCGGGGATCCCGAAGGCTAACCTGCATGGGATTCCGGTCACCCGAGAGTCGTCTCGATCGCGGCCGAACACTGCATGAGGGCCGAGGCCAACACGACAGCGCGGCTAAAGAAAAGGAATCGGAGGGACAACAGGGGGTATTCTTCTTTATGGAGCTACGAGGAGACTGAGGGTGCAGAAGACAACACAAATCGGACGGGCTCTCCTTTTTTTTTTCCGTTACATGATCAACTTCCACCACATCCGGATGAATGTGAGGATGTGGTTTACATACTGGGGAGCAAAAAAGAAGAAAGAAAACATTGCAAGGAATACATAGAGAGAGGGGCGGGACTCTCCTCTTCCTCACCTTTTTCTCTCTTCTCTGAACAGATACAGGAGACTAAAGATGGTTCTCACTCACCGATCCACCGAATTCTCGAGAGGGAGACCCACCTTTTTCACCCGGGGGATCCCTTTTATAGGGTTGGAGATCCATGTCCGAGGGACAACCTTCGGGGCTTTTTCTTCTCTTGTCCGCGGTCGCGTGTTGTTGCTCCTGGCGTTGTTGTCGTTGCCCCATACGGCTGCCGTCGCTGTCGAAGGTACCTTCGTTGCTGACGTTGCCGCCGCTGCTGCTACCCTTCTGCTGTCACGCTGTCAACCGCGCCATGATGCCGCTACTCTGCCGCTGCTGTCCGTTCTATTGCTTCGGGTGATTGCCACGCCACCAAGGGACACAGTGGGCGTGAGGGGGGGGGGGGGGCGACCTATGCTGCTGGCCGGCGGAGTGGGCGAACGGCGGACAGAGAGGGGTAGGCCGGCCGGTATGCGCGCACGACGTGGGGGAGCCTCCGGCCTGTGGACGCGTGCGCAGGGACTTCGGCGGGCATTGAATGCTTGCACGGAGGGGGTCGCTCGAAGATGCGACGTCGCCGCACGGAGAGGGGGAGAAGATGAACAGTGCGCGGGTACTGTAGCGCCGCTCGCGAGGAGAGGGGCAGACACGGGGCTACAATGCCCCGATTTTCCTTCTATTTCTCCTTTTTTTTAAAAAAAAGCCTTTCATCTTCTTCTTAACCCTCATCTTTCTTCATTTTGCACAATACCCTCCTGCGCCCCTTTCTTCTTGTAATGGGCTTGGCCCAGGTGAGGTTGGCCCATTGGTGGTATTTTCATTTTTTTTTTAAATCGGGCCTTTGCATGCTTGGGCCTACTCCTTTTCTTCCTTTTTTCTTCTCTTTTTTTTTATTGGAATAGCCTCTTTTTTTTTGAGTGCCAACATAATCCTATCACATGCTCTCTAGCAGCGGCATACGAAAATATACGAAATAAAACAAATGTCGAGATAGGAGTGGACACGATAACTCCACGCTCCGGGCGTGGGGAAGATGATCCCGGCCAAGTGCGGTAACTCCCGGTAATTAAATATTATAATAATTATAGCAGTGAATTATCACCCACTCCACGCAGGGAGGTAAAGGGCTACACAAGTGGGCCCGGGAGGACCGATCTTGGGTTGACGGGCAGCACTTTGATCACCCCGTCGGCGCGGTTCGGACGGCGCAAACTGCTGGTTGTGGGGCCCACGTGCTGGTCGGCGGGTCCGAGTGGGCCCGAAGCGGTACCGCTATAACGGTGGCTCCTGGAGAGGCGCTCCCTGGGACGGCGGCATGCTAGTTCGCCTTGCGGAAGGCGAGTCGGCTCCGATCTCCACTTGTTGACCTGGCTGTCCACGAATCTGCAGTTCTGTTTTTGCAGCGCACGACCCGGCGAGATCAGCTGCTGCAATCACTCCCAACGTCGGATCGATGCGAATGTGGTACCGTTAGAAAGCTGACTTGAAGTACTTTGACCATGGACTGTGGAAAGAATTTCTGTGGATCTGAATTTTTCGTGGTGGATTTTTCAATAGACTGACTGACAGACTCAAAAAACTCAGGACAGAAATAGAGTTTTCTGATAACTTGCGTTGACCGCGACTCAAACCTCAGATCTGGAACTTGGACTCTTCACAAAAGTTGTAGAGGAAGAAACAAGGAAGACGGAGATAATTTTTGTAGATTTTCTAGAGGTTGTTTGAAGGGGAAAACGATTTTATACTGGACAAGGGTCGGATCTGAACTGCACAGGACAGAACAGATTTGGGAAAAGATAGTGATATTTTAAAAATAATAAAAGGACTCCATAAATTCCAAGAAAATTCTTGGATGATGGATGTGGTGGACATAACTTTCAATAAAAATGGTGACTCAAACAAATAAATGAAAATGGGTCGAACTGAGGAAACACAGGGTTGTTGTGACACAAAATTGAGTACAGACAGAATTGAAAGGTTGGATAACATGAAAATGGAAAAATAGAAAATGAAGGTTAGAAAATAGGACAATTTTTTTGGGAGAGGGTATTGACGTGGTGAACCTACCCTCAAAATTTGGACTCCAGAAGATCAGTGGATCTGGAGCTAAAATTCGAACTTGGAACCTCTGTCCTGATTTGGACAGAACTCCGGTGATGGTGGCGGTGGCGCGATGGCGGCAGCGGCAGAAATAGAATTTAGAGGGGCAAAGAAGAAGGTATAAGGGCATCACACCCTAAAGAAGATAGAAATCCATCTGCAGGGGGGGTAGAGAGGAACAAGGGGCGCACCCTTCAAGGCTCAATCAATTTCACTCAATTTTTCATCATTCATCATTAAACCTTACAAAACACTATACATGGGTTTATATAGAAGGGGAGGAAGGGGGAGGGGGTTGGAATTTCGTGAGAGAGAGGGGAGGGGTAGCATTTTCTTCTCCCATGTGGTCAATTGGCTTAAAAAAAGAAAATATAAAATGTCATTTTAATGGGAGGGCACCCCCTTGACTTAAGGGGAGGCATCTTGGACATTTTTCACCACTTGTCCCCTTTTGAATGTCAAACCATCTAGAAGTCCACCTATGACTTTGATCAGTCCCACATGGGTCCCTAGGGCTTAGGTGGACCAATGGGAAAGAGTGTGGGGCCCCTTGCTGGTCCTACTAGACTTTTACACAAAAATTCACTAAAACCTAAAGACTCACAGTTTGATTTATAAAGCCTTACAATTGCACGTATATTTTTTCAAGGATATAAAAATAAACTAAAAGGACACAAATATAAAAGTAAAAGTTAAAGGTATTGCTCTGATGTCCCCATCACTATCGCGAGAATCATCTCACATTTTTCAATGACTAAAGTTTTATGCAAGATCTCGGATAATTACATCCCAGAGTGTTGCACGTGTAACACTATTTAAATTTTTTAATTTGTTTTGAGTGACTCTCACACTAAGTTAACTTGATGTGTCGGTCACGTCATGTGAGGGTCACGTAAAAAAAAATATATATGTTCTCATGTGAATAATGAAAATGACTCATTTTTATTATTCACGAGATTAAAGTTTGACGTGATCGGCATATCAAATTAACTGTATGAGACGACTACTCAAAAAATTTTAAAATAAAAATAAAAAGTTTTACACGCGTACGACATAACAACCTAGAGTATAATTATCTGAGATATTACATAAAACTTTACAATTAGTTGAACTATGTACGTATTGGAGAACAATTTCTTTTTCTCCGTGACAAACAAAGATGGAGTACATAGTGTCCATTCTTCTAGCCAGCTACTAATTAGGGAAGACAGCTCAAGAATAATATCTAATTAAAGTACCCTTCACTTGTTAACCACTAAATACACAAAAGAAGAATGTTACTTCTATTCTATATATGGAGATGCATTATTAAGATACTACTTCATTTTACATCATGTTAAATTTATGTGAAGTAATCAGAGGGGGTATATCTCACTAATGTGATAAATGATTATTATATTTGTGACGTAATTAAGTACATATGGAAGTGCAGTAGACAAGACGGATCAGCCGGCAGATATCGTCATTCAACCACTGGGAATGTGGAACGAAGTCGAGGTATACAAAGATAACTAATATGGGAAACGGAGTACCGGCCGGTGCTGCCCCGTGTATCCCTCTCTTTTTTGTTTGTGGCTACGTACGTCGCCTGGGTTTTAGACACATCAAAGTATATACCGTTGTTTGGTTTCTGGTGCATAGAATTAGACTTGGAAACGGATCAAATACGGAGCGAATATTGTGATATCTAAATTTGTATATGATTAATAATCAAATTATCTGATTAATAATTGAATTATTTATCATATATTTTATTCAGATAATTATCAAAAAAATATGAATTCGATTCGAATTTTAAACGGATAATTAATAGGTCTACTTAGAGGTGAGTCGTGTGAGTCATGTGAGAGCGTCGTAGGTTATTTTTTCAAAAAAAAATGAAAGAGTGTAAGTTATTTTTATTTTAGGAGATGCTATCGAAAGATTAGACTTCATCTTAAAAAATAGAAGATAACTTATCAAATGGGTATAAGTGGAATTCTTATTTTTAAATTATATTTTAAGATAAAAAAATAAAAAAAGAATAGTCAAACGACGTATTATGATTTGAGTTAATTATATATAGAATATGTGTATCTTTAGATATTTATTTAAGGGTTCATATTCGGTCGGATAATACGGATAACTAAATATCCGAATTCGTATCTGATTAATAATCGGATTTCCGATATCCAATTAAATTATCTATTAGATATTTTATTTGAATAATTATCTGATTAAACGAACATGAATTCAAATTCGATTTAAATTTTAAATAGATAATTGTTGGGTCTCCGTAGAACATTGGCCCTCTCGAAACGATGTCGAATTTTCGTGTAAAATACAAGTTGAATTTTCTAGCTGGCCGGAACTTTTTATCCGAAAAAATACTAACCAATAATCCAAGAAAATTCTCCTATATATGTCAAACAAGTGGCTGTCAATGAAGAGCTTGTCACTCTCGCAATGTCTCGATCAAAACCCGCACCATGTCCTCGATCTCTCTAACAAAATAGATTAATACAACCTTTTTTTTCATCTCAGCCAAGCTACAGTACCATGCAGCAAGTTAATTACACCATGCATGTTTTTGAGGCCAGCAATGGGGACAACCTCGGTGTGTTAGTAAAACTGTCTATTCTTTTTCTATTGGTCCACAAGATAATGATGAGATCGACGACCCAAAAGAGATGTAGACGAATCATATCTATTTCATCTTTCTTAGTTTTTTTTATTATTATTCCTTGAAATCCTACCGGTCAGCGTGGACTAATGGGAGGGGAGTTTGCTCCAACGAACTTGTCCCATTTGCTTTGCCAATTAATTAAAGAGAGAGGGAATAACAATGGTATGTTTCTTGTAGGGAGAAAAAAAAAGATAATAAAAGAGCTTGCATATATAGAACAATGAGTTGCATCATAAGACAAGAAATGAAACTTTTCTCTCTTGTTCTTTCAATCTACTTAGGAGACGATGCTGAATATTATTATTGATCTTCTCTTTATTTTATTATGTAATAAGTAAGAAGAATAAAGCAATGACTCATTTGTCATTTCATTTTTCACTCTCATCTTTGATGGTCTCACCGGAAAATATCGAATTAACCTAAGTTTAACATTTTCTACCATCTTATTTTTGATAATCAGACGATAAAAAAACTGTTATCATAAATGAAATAGCAAAGCGTGTGCTATCATAGCATAATTAACATGATTTCCTTAAAGCCTACGTACGTAGTCATGCCGCTCCAGGAGTACTAATTAAAGAGTTTCTTGTTTTCCTAGGCACCCATCCGCAAGCTAGTTGCTATTGATCATCAAAACACTCATGGCAGCCAGCTGGATCTGCTTCTTGACGTTCCTGCAATCATCTGTCATCACATGCGCGCTCAGAGGATTACGTCGGTTTGGTTATAAGGGGAGAACGTACGGTAGGAGAGAAGGGAGAAAGTGGCCGCTCCACATGACCTGCATGCTTCTCTATATGTCTCCTTCGCTCCTCTTCTCCCTCTCTAATATGGCGCCATTTCCTCGTGCCAAAGTGGAGATGCCAAGGCTAGCTAGCGCTACGCCATGTGAGATGGACGGGTAGCGATCATTTATGCAGAGTGTTACGCTGGTGTAACCGGCAGCCATCCACACTTGGGAATGGGCTTTTGCAGCTGCTTTGAGGATTACAAACCCGCCTTGGCCATGGTGGGTGTGCAGATCGTTCATGCAGGGCACGTTCTCACTGGGAAGGCTGCGCTGACTGAAGGGTTGAGCCCTCTGGTCGCGGTTGTTTACCGGCAAGCGTTGGCCACCCTTGCCTTAGCACCCTTCGCTTATTTCACTCGGAGGTATGATCTCTCTCTCTCTCTCTCTCTCTCTCTCTCTCTCTCTCTCTCTCTCTCTCTCTGTGTGTGTGTATATGCGTGTCATGCATGGTCGACATTTCGCACAGAAGGAAGGGCCATCAACTTGTTCTTGGGATAAAAAGCTTCTGCTTGCTGTTTCTAGCTGCTCTTCTTGGGTAAGAGTTCTCTCAAGATGTACATCTGTTGTAGAAATCATATAGGCTCTTCCTTTCTAGCTAAAACTGACCTTCTCATTGTGATTTCCTTTCTTTTAAAAAAAAATCTCTCTCTTGGCAGCATCCCCTTGACCCAGTACTTCTATTTCCTTGGACTAGAGTTCGGATCTGCATCATTGGCTGCGGCAATGGTAAACGTGATACCTGCAATCACCTTTCTGATGGCAGCCCCGGGCCTTTGGGGTAGGAAAACCCTTCGAACCCATTTTGTCTTACAACTTTTTAGAGATGGTTAAGATGGTTTCTAAAGCCTTCTCGAACGAAGCTACTTAAAACAATTAATAGGTTCCCTTTCATGCATGTTGAGCAGGTTGGAAGAAGTTAGCCTGAGCTCAAGAGGCATAGCCAAGATTGGAGGAACTGTGCTGTGTGTCGGTGGTGCAATTACCATCGCCCTCCTAAAGGGCCCCAAGCTTCTCGGTGTGGTATTACAAATATCATCTAATCCACCTTACAATTTGCGAAGCGTAGGAGAAAACTGGCTGTTGGGTTGCCTTTTTCTCTTCCTATTTTGTTGTTCCTGGTCTCTTTGGCTTATTCTGCAGGTAATTATAATTAAGCCCCGTCCTAAATTAAGCAACAGTACTCTTGCATGATCATCAGGACGACACTCTAATTAAAGTAAATAAAAATCTGATTAATTACGAGTCTCTTGTCGTCTCCCTAGGTGCCCCTCACCAAGACAGTCTCTGATCCAGTCACCTTGTCAACATGGATGTGCTTCTTGGGGCTGTTACAGTCGGGAATCATCACGTTCTTCATAGAGCGTGACAGTAGTGCCTGGAAACTGGATGGCAGTTTAGAGATCATCTACTGCATCTATGCAGTAAGTTGCCATGGGGGGCGGGTTAATCTGAAGGCAGCAGAAACGACCTTATATTAACACATCAGAGCTAATTACTGTCTCACAGGGCGAGTGGAATGATCTTGCAGGGAATTCTAGAATCTGCTGTCGTCACCTACGTGCAAGCTTGGTGCATTTCGAAAAGGGGGCCTGTGTTCACTGCAACGTTCAATCCTCTGAGCACTGTCATCGCGACCATCCTGGGGGTCATCATTCTTCGTGAAGACCTTTATGCTGGAAGGTGAGTTTAATTAGGTACATATATCTAATTAGTGATAGGTTTACTGGGAACTTTGTCAATAGCCCATAAAAGGAGGAAATAAGTACAGTGATACATTAACTCAGAATGACTTAATCCTATTCTTCTCTAAACTTATCTCGATATCAAAATTGACACAAGAATAAGGGATTCCAATCGTGTATGCAGGAAGGTGGGAAGCAGATCCTCTTTGATTAGGGCTCAATAAACCGTCCAAGATGCATGTTTCTTCAAAAGATTACAACTACAAAAAACTTTACAAACTAAAAGTTAATTTTGAAGGTAACGGAATTTATAGATTCTATTTTTGATGTGATAAATTGTGATCGATTATTGAAGAATTTCAGAACAACTATATATGGTTGTCTGGATCAATTAATTACCGAATTGAATTTGTGTTTACGTAGACCATCAGAGCTAATTTAAAGGGGGGAAATTAAGGGGAGTTTCCATTTTTATTTTTTATTCCTTTTGCCTTTGCTTCAAGTTTCAAGTAATTATTTTTATGTATTTTGCAATATGCAGAAATATAAGTTCAAATTTATTTATTATATCCTATATTTTCTTGGATTCCATTCTTCTATACATACCCACCTAGCTATGATCAAACATGATGGGATAAGTGACTACTTATAATGAATTTAGACCAACATGATTCAGTTCAAATTTGTTAAGACAATCGCAGTTGAACTCAGATATGATAAACATAAGCTAAAATAAAATTGGGTTAGATTGAATTTAGTACAGTTTAAGTTTAAATTTGAGTTGGCTCACTTTGACTTCAAACAAATTCAACCCGCTCAATTTGTATCTCCAGCCCTTGAGCATATGCATCTCAAGATCATGGTAAACTTTTAAGTTCACATATGATCTTTTAATTAACGTGAGGCTGAGCTAAACTTACCAACTATCACAATTTTGAAATAATTACATACATGTCCCGAGAATCTGAGTATTCTACTCCATTCAATTCTCTTGTACTTTTTATATTGTCATGCACAGTCCTATAATCAATCATGTTTCATCATATGTATGCCTATTATCATCTACTGTTTGTTTAACTTAACATTACATGGACTAATCTATCTATATTTACTGTCCTCACATAATAAAAACCATATCATATATACCCCTAGAATCTTTCATTCTCTTGTACTTTTTATATTGTCATGCACAGTCTTATAATCAGTCATGTTTCATGGTATGTATGCCTATTATCATCTACTGTTTGTTTAACTTAACATTACATGGACTAGTCTATCTATATTTAATGTCCTCACATAATAAAAACAATATCATATATACCCCTAGAATCTTTCATGTTCTGTTGTTTACACTTCCAAAACCTTACATATTACATCTTCAACAAAATGTTATGTCAACTTTGATCGGATTGCATGGAATTCGAAGGATATAACTAAAAATAATATTATTTAATATATAGATACATATGATAATATGAATAATATAAGAGTACAAAATAGAATGTGTGTGCATATATATATATATATATATATATATATATATATATATATATATATATATATATATATATTCATTATCCCTACAATATTCATATACGTGCAACCAATTAAGGGCACAAGTGACTTCAAGTGTAGACTTCACATAGTGTGGCCATTGCCGCGTCCCCACAAAAGATGGCCCCTGCCTACTGCGCACAATGCACACACATGCACGTGCACACGTGCATGCACATAACGCACGCAGCACGCATCTGCACCCACACATATATGCATCTCGCACACACACGTAGAGGGTCTGAAAGAGAAAAGTTATAGGGTGATTGGTTACTCTTTTTTAACTTTTTTTCTCTCAATTTAAAAAAAAAGAGAAGTAGATCTTATAACCCTGTTTGATATGTCTCTCCTAAATTTTAGGAAAAGAATCTACTCCCGTACAAATCTTCCTCAAAAAAAAAAATTTAACTCCCGACCAATTTTTTTTTAAAACCGCAGTCTCTCGTTCTCCCCCCGTGCGTCTCCCTCCCCTGGCTCGTCCCCCCTCCCCCTCCCTCCCCGGCGGATCCCCCCTCCCCTCCCCGGCGGATCGCGCAGTCCCTCCCCCCCTCCGGCAACGCAGCCCCCTCCCCCCCTCTGGCTCCGGCGGCCCCGCGCGCAGCCCCTCCCCCTCCCTCCGGTTCCCCCCCCTCCGGCCGCGCAGCCCCTCCCCCCCTCTAGCTCCGGCGGCCCCCGCGCGCAGCCCCTCCCCCTCCCTCCGGTTCCCCCCCCTCCGGCCGTGTAGCCCCTCCCCCCTCCGGCTCCGGCGGCCCCCGCGCTGGCCCCTCCCCCCCTCAGGCTCCGGCGGCGCCCTACGCAGCCCCTCCCCCTCCCCTCCCTCCGGTTCCCCTCCGGCTCTGGTTCCAGCTCTCCCCTGCCAAACAATTCTATATAAATTTTAAAAATTATATCATTTTTACCAAACATATGTTACCGATTTTTATCAATTTTAAAATTTATATTAAAAATTAACACAACATAATTTTTGAGATAGAAAGAGTTCTAAAAAAAAGTACTCCCAAACATAATCTTTGGTTCCCGACTTCTCGCACGGATATAGAATTATCGAGGCGCAGACCAATTAATGGGAATACGAAATACACGTGGCATGTCCGAAGACATGCCACTTGTGTCGGTGGTGAAGGCGAAGTATAGTACTGTTCGGACATGCCACTTGTGTCGGTGGTGAAGGCGAAGTATAATAGTCGAAAGATCTCAGGTCGACTTTGTTAACGGAATAGGATAAATTGTGTAATTTATCTGTTGATATTGTGTGGGTCTCATCTTCATATCTCACACGTAAATCTTTTAATCGGAGTCGGATAACTTATTTAACTTAAATAAGTTGAATAAATTACCCTACCCCCCATAATAAATAAATTACCCTACTCTCGTAACAAAGAGGACTTAGGCCCTCTTTGTTAATTGATTAGGATAAGATACAATAACATCAGATAAAAGAGAATGATGGGGGCCCACACCCTCCATCTCATACACATATGTCTTAATCGAGCTAGGGTAAGACATTCGACCTCATAGGTTGAATGCTTTAACCCAACTCGATTAACAAAGAGGCCCCAATTGAATAAGCTGTCTTTTTTCTTAACTTCTACATAGGTCGAATGCTTTAATCTAACTCGATTAACAAAGAGACCCCAATTGAATAAGCTGCCTTTTTTTCTTAACTTCTACATTATCTGCATTCACTTGCGTTGAGAGACGAGTATCTGTAGTAGATCTGACCCTGATCACTTGTTACTTTGTGTGGGCTTTCAGCTTAGGAGGTGCAATCGCCGTCGCGGTTGGTCTGTACATTGTGCTATGGGGTAAGGCTGAAGAAGTGCAGACGAAAAGGGGGCAGAGACCACCAGACAACGATGTATGCGAAACTCACCTGGAGGAACAGCTCCTGGTCGATAAGAGGACGCAACGGCAAGGTGAACAACATCCCCAAGGATCACTCGAGGACCCAACAGCTAGGTGAAGATCGAGCGCCTCCATCAACCGTGCTCTTATAGAGGCGTGCATGCATGTGGCAAGCCTCAACATGTGGGACGCAACTACGTACTCTGTAATCATGGTCTACGGTGGTGTACATGTGCCGTTGGTGGCAGTGGTTGTGCTGATATGTGGTGCCGATGGTGATGTGTGGTGACGGCAGTTTGGGTGTCATAGTTGCCGTACTAACGTTGGTCATTACGCCCCTCTTTGTTACCCCCCTCTTTAACATTGTTAAAAGGGATGGATAAGGTGAGGGTTACCTCTCTCTTAGGTCAGTTTGTCTAAAAATTTAATCTCACCCCTCTTTGTTACCCCCCTCTTTAACATTGTTAAAATGGATGGATAAGGTGAGGGTTACCTCTCTCTTAGATCAGTTTGTCTAAAATTTTAATCTCATTTATTTTTATAGATAATAAATTATTCTTTTAGAACAAATAAAAGTTAAATATTCTATCTCATCTATTGAGATGGAATAATATATCTAGATTAAATAAGAGTTATCCCTAAATTAAAAAAGTGATAAATTGAAAGTTATCTCTGAGATAAATGGGAGATGACCCCCAATCAAAGTGGAGTTATGGGGTTGTAAGTTGAATAGATCTAGATAAATCCGTTCTAGAAATGCATATACTATACTGCAGTTAAAATAAACATCAATAATTCTCTCTAACTCTTAAAATCTACAAACATACAAGATTTTAGGCCCCAGTAGAAATGTGAGTATATTTTAAGGTTGATTTTTACGTATAAATCACTGTTAAAAGTCGAATTATGAAGTATCATGTCGAGAAATGTATTAATAAAGATATCTTTACTTTTGTCAAACTAGTGCAAAAATGGCAACGTCGTCGCCCTCCGTTATGGCTCGTGAATTTAACCCCTAGTTAACTTTAACTCGACCTAGAAAAAGAATAATATTCATGAGTTAAAAAAAAGATCCTTCTCTCTCTCAACTTCATTCCTCTCTCACCAATTCACTGGAGAGGGGGACGTACTGAGATGGATCAATCAACGAACTTTCACCCAAGGGGGGGGAGAGAGAGAGAGAGAGAGAGATAAGTGACAGTGGCCTAGATAGAGGGGGAGTTTGTAGGGAGGTTGGGCGAGACGTAGGGAGGCGAGCTTGAGGTGAAGGGGAGGCGGTCTAGTGACCCTCTGTCATCGATAATTTGCAGAGAGCAAGATCCAATCTGCACCACCGCAACCACCGTTCAATCACCTGCCTCATCACCCTTCCTCCTCACTTTCATCGAACCTCATCCTCTCCTATAAACCCTAATCGTCGTCTACTATCTTTACCCCTCCCTATGCACATCCATCCACCACCACCAATAACCTTTTGCCCCCTTCTTCCTCACTACGAAGCCCTTCCCACCAAACCTAACCGCCCTCCCTTGCCTTCTTCTGCAGTCGCCCACTGTTCTACCAACAGTCGCACACATCGTCGTCTTCTTCTTCTCCCTCCTCTTCTTGCCACATTCAGGAACGCCTGCGATCCCATACCTACGTACACATAGTGCCACCATATGCCCCTTCCCAACCCTCCAAACCTAGCCACCATCGCCTGGCGCCAATGCATTTGCGAGCCTGCAATAGCCAGACCCCATCGCCATTCCTCTCCCTCTTTGCAGTCTGCCACTGCTGCCAGAAGCCCACCTCACCTGCACCCTATAGCAGCCCCTGCTATTGCTTCACGCCAACAAGATCCCCACCTTGTCGACACTCTCTCCTACTACCCTCCTCGCGATTCTTCTCCATCGCCGAATTGTCACATAGAGTCAGTTGCCTTCCCCGATCGATCCAATTGTAACCCTACATCTTCTGTCCCTGTCTTCACGATGACCCTCCGTCAACCTCTCTCTCTTTCTCTCTCATCTCTCCCCGCTCTTTCTCTCACTACCACCGACGATTTGCATAGAGCGACGACAACAGAGAGAGGAGAGGAAGGGGGGTTTGCAAGAGATCTGGCAGGAGGAAGAGAGATTGCCGATGGCGAAGAGGGAAGAACTCCCCTCCAACACCTCCCTCTCTCTCTATCCTCTCTCTTATTCTCATCTCTCTTGTAAAGATGAAAATTTTGAGATTCAAGAGAAATATTTTGATCATTCAATAATAAAATAGTAAAAATATTTAAATATTTTTAAAATATTTATCTTTATGTCAACAAAAGTTAATCACAGTTATATTTTTATATTATTTTGACAAATATAAGAATATCTTTACTTATATATTTCCATACATGATCTTTTTTACAATTAGACGATTAATAGTGATTTATGTGCAACAAAACACCTATCTTTTATCTAAGATATAGTAGACGATGACTTCACTGCGTGAAAGGGGTAGACTAGAGGGGTAGACTAGAACCGAAGATTATAAGGTGAGTTTTGGCGTTATCATGATCAATAGGACATGTCTTCTACTCGCAACTACTTTTACAACAACAGCAACTCAATCGGTGCATAAAATGTGTTATTCATCTAGTAATTAATAAATATTTATATATAAATAAATATTAAATTATTAAAGAGATCCATGTTTAACATTGAACAGTATGTAAAAGAAACTTGCGCGCCGTGTACATAATAAGATCTTCCTAAACAGTGGTGCTTCCTTGGAAGTCGGCCGATGCCCCCACAACAGGTTGCCATGTCCTGCTGCAACGCCACCCTGCCACCGTCGTCTCTCTATTTACTACCGCGCAGAGAACCCGGTGATCTACGACGCCTGTCTACGACGCCTGTTATCCCAATGAGTAGGGTGAACCGACCCAAAGCAAAACGTTACCCCCCCCCCCCCCCATCCTCCATCTCGCAGACCATTTCCTCTCTCTCTCTCTCTCTCTCTCTCTCTCAATGAAATGTGATGGCGGTAGCGGTGGCATGTTACGTATGACGGGGGAGGTGTGTGACGACAAATGATGCAGTGCGTGATAGGTGCAGTAGTCTTAATTCTTCCAGCATGCTGCGATGCTGGAGGGAATGGAGGAATCGGAGGGCACGCCTTGTGGTTTCCCACCAGGCACTGGCGTTGGGACCCCCACGAGCAGCCGAAGGTCCTCCATGGGCTTTGAAGACGTGTGCATTGGCGGTCGAGTCCCGTAGACGAGCCACGAGCAGTAAGAGCCGCAAGAGCACGAGCGGAGATGTTCTCGGGTGCGCGTAGCTTGGGCAACGGAGATGGAGTGCTCGGCGACGGCTTCATCCCCTGCCCGACGCCCCTGGAACTCGTCATGGAAGCGTGAACAGAAAGAAGAGAGAAGAGTGGAGGGGAAGAGAGAGGGACACGGGCCGGTGATGCTGTTTTACACGTAGTAGATTTGATTATATATAGAATAAAAGATACCGAAGAGTAGTAATTTACATACATGTGTCCTATGGTTCATGCAGTATTACTCATTGGTCTTCCGATGGATAGAGGAGCAAAACTGCTGGAAGGAGTCTCCTGATGGTTGGCTGTCGGGAACAATGAAGGCGGCGGGCAACTGTTCTTGCCGGTCTCCTCAGATACAGATTTTCCGAGTGACCTGGAGATTTCCCAAAAACATAAAGGTTCAAGTCTTGAACATCATATTTCTTCCAGGTTCAATGAGGCCAACTGAGAACAACAAGTGCCAAACTATTAATCAAGTCTTAAAAACACCCTTGATGAAGCTCCCCTACTTCAAAACATGGCCCATGACGTGGGAAAATAGTTTACGACGAAGACTTAAAATTTAGCTCTGAATCTGACTGAGAAAAATAGGTGACATAACTAATAACCTTGAACAGTTCATAAAGAAAGAAACCCACGAGTTACACAGTCAAGCACACATTACCAAGACGTAAGACATCAATTCTCGGAAATCTAGGATGAGCCTAGTGAAAGAGGCAGGCAAAGATTAAATGATTGATACAGATATGCTGCCAAGTAATGCACAAAATGTATCCAAAAATTGCACGGCAACCATGCACTTGTTTGTCAATTTATCCACTTAGCAGTTAGCAATAATGGTGTGACTGATCATTATGGGATCGATTACTTATGCCATTTTGCAAGCAGAGACATCAAACTAAAACCCAAAAAAACTCTAGCCTTCCTGTAATGGGAAATTACCTTTGACGCAAGTTGGACCCATGAGAAATTTGGCTTGACCTCTGCATGAAACATGTCAAGTTCTCTGATGGGGGCGTACTTGACTGCAACAAAACATGTTACTTGATCAACGGATCAAAATTAATTAAATTACTATAATTAAACAGGGCGCCTATGTAATCACTATGGACAAGAGAAGGATTCAGTTTCTTCGATGTTGAGGCCTTTGTCTGCATCAAAACGCGTCGACAGTTGGCAATTAAGCTAATAGGGGAAAATGTGAAAAACTTGTAAAGCTGAACTAACAGCGGCTAGTGCAGGATGCTTCTGTAATCGTTATGAACTATAAAAGATCCGGTATTTCTCCAATAAAAAGAGAAGCATGCATATGGTTTCCCACTGCACACCTATAGTGACTATTGCAACTATGTTCGGCATACCGTTGGCATAAGTACCCAGAAAAACAAAAAAAACACTTACTGTTGGCTTGATGTGATTATCCATCGTGGCATTTGTTATAGCAGGTGTTGTTCTTTCCTTGTAAAGAACATTGGTGCATTTACAAATAAAAAACAGTAGCACTCCACCTAGAACAAGTATCGTAATGAACTCAATGATTATTGCGGCGCCAACCACTGTAAGATTGAACAAATAAGTTCCAGTTAATGCATAGATTACCATGAAGATAAGCTAGTCAAAATATCTATGGAATAATAAATATTAAGTATTTACAAAACGTGTGAAAAGTGGTTGTGAAAACAAAAGCATGAGAAAAGTTAAGGAAAGAAATTGATAAGTGATGAGATAATCTTCTGGCCAGTGATGATAGTCGCTACCTTGTTGCCTAGGGTTTTCAAGAGGACAGATCCTCATGATCATGAGTCATTTCTTAGGTTAATGGATGCCTTTTAAACTTTTTCCATCCTTATCAGGGATATTTTCATGGATTGTCTTTCTCATGAACAACATGCTGATTAACCACCAGAAGAAGAAATGACGCCAAGGTAATGCTCAATAATAGTATGTGTGCCCCAACAAAGATAGTTATTATTTTGCAATGAAATGTTTCACAGAAATATACGTTGATCTTTAGATCTGTCTCTTTTTGTTTGTTTGTCAGGCTTTAGGTTTGCCTTCACCGGAATAAACTGTCATGTTCTTTCTGTTTCATGTTTTTTTTTTTTTGGCAACGGGGAACTTAGCGGAGTGATACGGAGAGCTGCGCAATTATTGGGCAACCCGAGTTTGAGTCTTACCCTGCGCATCATGCCACCCCTTTCTGTACCGCCGCCATAAAACCCCGGGCTCACATCCTTCGAGGATTAAATGTGAGCCAGGTAAACCCCCCCCCCCCCCCCCGGGGCTCGATCTCAGGTCCCTCCTATGAAAAGGGAGACCTTTCCCACCGAGCCACTCAGGGTCCTCTCTTTCTGTTTCATGTTGTAAATGCATCAATTCTATTTACAATCCCATGTTTTATTTCGGATACATTATTTTCTAGGACACTTCATTTTTCTGGAAAAGTCCAAGAATGCAACCAGCCACCTAAAAATCAGACTTTTGCTACATTACAAATTAGCAGAGAAACTATTCAAGTGGTTCCAGTTATGACAAGCACTAAAATAACAAAATTCAGTGATTTGAATGGAGAGACATGATATAACCAATAAAAGAGGAATTAGAAAGGGAGTTAACTAGTAAAGAGCAGTAGGAGGTAACAAGGATGACAATGATAATTAAAGTTAAAAGTTCAACAGGAACTCAAAATAGGAATTTATCCACTTACAATGAGCTGAAATGGAATTAATTGGTCTTTTTTTAATCAGATTTACTGCAACCTCAGTATAAAGCGGCAATGAAATTCTCTCTGCACAATCCGTGTGACAACCATAATTTCCCATATCATTTACACTGATAGTTAGAATAGCACCATGACCTGCACCCTGCGTAACATGTATTCTTGTCATGTCTTGTAGAATTATACAATACCTGTGAAGCCATGAAGTTCAGAAATAAATCCAGCACTACAGAATAGTTGAGTAAAGTACAAAGAATATTATGCAGTTTTCTAATTTAATGTAGGCCTCTACTTAGAGTTAGAATAGATGCGGTCCAACTTAGCTATGGTGCATAGATGAATCTTAGAGTGGAAATCCTGAAGAAGTTCAGGTCAGTTCTTACAGACCAAATACTGAATCCTGCAGCATCATAAACAATAAAACAACTCCCATGTCCTGGATGGATGAAAGACTAAACAATCTCTATGTCTAAATGGAGTTCAGTTCACACAAAGCACCTCTGGTAAAGTCACATAATCCTAATGAAAACAAGCCATTCTGACAGCACGTTCTTAAAATTGGTATAATGGCATTATGGTTTGTGTAGAAACAATGATACAGTCAGACAAAAAAATCTATTTCATAAACCTAATGAAAACAAACCCTTCTGAGAACACATTCTTAATTGGTATAATAGCATAATTGTGTGTAAAAACAATCATACAACCAACGAAGGAATGTAGTTAACATTAAACTTCTATGCTGAATGGATTCCCTCTGACACTAGATTCCTGATGGGTGAGTGGGAGGTTATTAGAGCACTGCTGAGACAGCCCTGTTAATTGGCACGGCATATGGCATTATAGTTAGTGTAAAATGGTTCTGCCTATTATTTAACAAGTAAACTCCATATAGTGTACATAATTATTAATCAACTGTTTCTGTTCCACCAAGCATTTTTCCATGTTCCTCCAAATGTTAGATATTGCTTCCCCCTCAGCATCACACCATGCCAATTTTTGTGAAACTGCAAAAATCTGATCAAGAAATTTTAAAAAGCCAAACATCGACAATCTGAGTACATCAACTGCAGGCATTAAAGATGGAAATTGTCAAATCACTATGTCAGCAGGTAAGAAGAAATAATGTTTATTCATTGTATATGGAATACTTGATACAGAAGCTTCTGCATAGCATTGTTGCAATCACCAATGCTTGCGCGAATTCTGATTCCTTTGGCTTTGAGGACGAAGTAGTTTGAAATAGTAACAAAAGTCTGGAGATGTTGCCACTGATGGCTGTTCTTTATCTTAAGTTCAACAGTGCTGATGAGATGATCTGGGAGGTTGCTTATCAAAATCCCATCATTCAATTGCACGGATAAAGTAACTACAAAATGCGACTTATTACCTGTATAAAGAATGGACCACAGAAAAGTGTCAGATATTTTTACAAGATACTAACTTTGAAAGTCACAGAAAAGTGCCTTGTTAAAATAAGAATCGAACAGGGAAAATAGGGCACATGATGTCACATAGCAGCAACATCGGTAAATTTGATTTCATTTTGTAGGATACATGATGATTGAAATGAACTTGTAGAGAAATTGCTTGTGTGGCTTGAGAAGCTTTGACAATAAAATTGTGGGGAGAAGATCATGCTCCAATATGGATTTATGGAACTAAACGTCAACACCCTCCTGCCAAACCCAAATGGTCATGGTACAAGTGGTGCTATTGAACGGGTAGGGTGAGTATGTCCAAAAAAGATGATCCAATGGGTAGGCCTAGCTCTGATATCATGTTAAAGGTCGAACTCAACCCCAAAATTTAGGCATTGAGTTGAAGGAATCCTCTACATATATAGAGGGAAGGCGCCCACAGATATTCATAAATCTTTTCTAAATGAGGAGACCACATCTGTATATGTTGATCCACATACATTAAGCCATCATGGGGTGAGAGAAGCCATCCTATTAGAAAGGGTATATCAGCACCAACCATCAAAAGAAGACAAATTATTGCACCATCATATCATGGGAGCAAAGCTCCACTTTGCCTGAGTCACCTTGGCCACATTATATACCTTGATTCCAATACATCAGCTGTGTATACTAAAGACATCTTCTCCTCTTAAATGTGCAGAGACAATTTTGAGAAGCTGAAAATTAAGGGACTAGCTGGGCAAGGTGGTGATAATCATTTTAGCTTGAACATAGGAGCAATATAGGGTATTATTATACTTAAGCAGGATAAATTCAAAGTTATGCAAACCAGGAAGATGGATCCAGAAGACCCTTCATTCTGATCCACTATTATGAATATGAAGATATTGGTTTGTTCGATTGTTTCTGACCACTAAACAAGCACAGACCATGCCACAAGGTTCCTGCCAATCCAGGGTCTAGGAAGGCACAGATGTACACATTTTTACCTCTACTTTTGCAAAGATGCGGCTTCCATGTTTTTAATCTTTGACCTCCAAGACCCAGTAGCGCAACCTTACTACCTGTACCATGTCAAACCCTTCTACTACTATGATTAAAAAAAATCCAAAACCATTGGTCATGTTTTAAACCTAGAAAGAATCAACATAAAACATCAGTTACATGTAAGGCCAGTGCGTGTGAGAAACAAAGTATTTGGATTCATGCTTTTTATGGGATTTAAATTCAAGCACCCACGTTATTCCTGATATCCAGCAATCATGTTTCCTTTATTTGGACTTAGGGTAGAGTATGAAGAATTCTGATGACATGAAATCCACCAAATTCTCCAAGTACTTCAAACTACAGAAACTCATAATTTAAGCATTCATGTCACGTTAATGGGGGAAACTGGCTAGGAATTCCCCATACAGAAATCAGGCAGGTCCTTGAAGAGAGGAGAGAAGAATATTTCCACCATGAAAGGAAGGAAACTTACTACACCTAATTTTGAGGGGAGTAACCCCCAGAAGATTCATGGTTTTCCAGTAATTTTCTCACAGGAGACTCATGTTTTTCTGGTATTTGACATTAATAGTGTTGCTAAAAAGGGGTTTTGATTCTTGGGAAACAGATTTCTTGGCCCCAAATGGAGAGATTTTATGAGCCAGAAGATGATTACAGGTCCCCATTTAACAGAATAAAAATTCAAATTGCCATAATCCTTAAGGACTCCCCAAATCCCTGGCCTGATACTTCTTTCATCAAACGATAATCAAACGTCTATACTTCTCATTGCACTGTACAGTAACAGCAACTATGCTATCTGGAACAAAAAGCAGCCAACTGGTGGCTTGATGTAACTCAGTGCATACCTGGGAAGTTATCAAGGTCAGGATCCCCCATTAAGAACTGAAAGGAATCCATTTGTTTGTCAAAAATCTGAAAACCCTCCACAGTTTCTTTCAACATTATGAATTTAGGAACATGCACAAATGGAGGATCATTGACTGGCTCAACATTAACTGGCACGTAGGCATCTTGTATTCCATTCCTATTTGTGGCATACAAACTAATGACATCATTTCCATAAAAGTTCTCCTTTCTGCAAATAAAATGAAAAATATTGTTTTGGTGAGAAATAAATTAATTTTTGTGTAATTCTCAGAAACAAATAAAATGCTGGTATGGTGAAAAAATAAGGGAATTTTTTGTGTAGTTTTCACAAGCATAGTACCATCAAATAACTTGTAAAACCTTTTCACTGTGTTTTTCTGTGATCTTAATGCTCGAACTTAAGCATGCAACACCAAAAGCTAAATCTTCACCTGGGCTACAGAAAAAATAACCGAAAGACTCTGTAGAACTTAAAACATGTTTCTTTCTGCAATTACCCAAGATATTGAATCAACTGGAGCGCAGAATTAACTGCTTCAACATTGCCTGCTATAGATATATCTTCCCCTGTTTTACCTCCTCTAGTCACTGTGATTTCACGTCCCGATGCTAGAGAGAGTTGCAAAGGCATTGGTGCAAGGAATAGACTTCCATATTGTGCTCTGAGTGTAACAGAAATGTTCTCCAATTTATCTGAATGTTTGATCATGAACCCAGTGAAACCACTGCAAGATTTTGCCAGATTGATTTAAAATTATCTAAAAGGATCACAAATTAACAATGTAAAAAGAAGGGTCATGGGGAAGCTATGATTCCAAATTCTTGAAAATGTCATGAATGATCAAAATTTTAGGATACTTGAGAAAATTTACCCAAATTTGGGGCTTATCACATCTTCTATTACTTGAAGCTGGACAGGCAACGAGACAAACTGAGGTGGCTTGCACAGAACAGAGATGAAAACGGTGCCAGTATCTATGTTCCTATTTACATCAGAGATTGTGTAGGAGAAAGAATCGTTGCCAAAGAACCCTTTGTAGGGAGTATATCTAAATAGTTGTCCATGCTGTATGAGTGATCCATGAACTGGCTGCCAAGGTAGCACATAAAAAGAATAGATTTGTTGGTATAAATATGACAAAGCTAGTGGTACTGAAGACAATCTTAACAAGCTTTCTATTGCAATACATTAATGTTGAAAACAGAACTATATTTGGAGGCCTTCATGGTCAAGTACCATCATCAGAAAGTCACTTTTAACTGCACTTGCGTATTCAAAACCTCCTTTGAGAACCATTACAACCATTTCACATATACCGGATTTTGACAGTCACTAAACCCCTTTTCTCTGGCAACCGTGTGTGTACATATGTGCGTGTGTGCATGCGTGAGAGAGAGAGAGAGAGAGAGAGAGAGAGAGAGAGAGATGCACAAAAATACTCTAAATCTAGTATCTTACAACAAGGAAAAAGGGATTGGGACTATGCCACAGATTGCACAGCCCAAAACTGACGAGCTCGGCCAAACCTGATCCCTGACCTGAGCCAATCCAGAATGAACCCGTTGGCTAGGACCAGCTCAAATCTTCATCCCTTCTCTTGGTAAAAGAAAACAAAAAAAATGAAAAAAATACAAAGGGACTTTTTTAATATCAAAATGGTTTTTGAAACACTATGCATCATATAATATAACTATCAATCACTCCTCTTCATCACTACCAAATGAAGAAAAGCTATCTAAGTCTATGAAAGTCTCTAAATCCATTTAAGCAGTAGGCTGAACATGATGTACCTATGTATGCATTTAAATGTATACACAAATGATGGCATACGTTCAACAAAGAAAGTTCCACATGCTCAATAATATCATCTGGAACTGGGATTGAAGCTAGCGACAAAGTTGTGGGTACTCAACATCTAGTAGAAGATGAAGTCGCTTGGCTATGACTCATATTTGTCTCTGTTACACTGTAGAAAAGAATTTCACATGGACAATTAATGACACAATCTGATATGGGTTGCTGTACCCAGATACTACTATCAAATACCCTGTGAATTCAATAGAAACCACTATCAGATAGATATTCACAATACATATCATGTATTCTGTGGTCTCCTAAGAGTATGTATCCCCGCTCCACAAAAGTACCTAATTTTAATAAAAGTTAAAACTACCTAGTCACCTGTTGAACCCCACAATGTTCATCACACAATTTTCTGGTTAATTTCAGAACTAAGAAAAATTAAGTAAATCATATCCACATGATGGCATAAAGTGGTACGAACTGCGGCCGTCACGTGGATTAAGTCCAAACACCCTTGGTATTCCGTTGGGTGAAGTTTTACACAAGAAATAGTGTGTTTTTAATACATTGTAAATTCATCAAACGCCTAGTGGACGGTGTTAAAACCTTTACCCACACAAAGAAGTTGAATATTCGAGATTCCCGGAGTGTCCTCGAAGTGCCACATAATTACCACTCCACTCCAGCACCAAGGACAGTAGGACGGTGTCCAAGGGAGTCAACAAAACCAAGAGAAGAAGCCGCCAAATGTTCTGTTCTGCTGAGAGGAGCAGAAGTCTTCAAAAATGATAGACAAGGACAACCAAAGGCGGGCTTTATAGTTTTTAGTTGGGAGGCAGGGGGGACACGGCCCCCCTCTCTATCTTTTTCTTCTCTTGGCGCGCGGACTGCAGGCCGGAGGGGCTTCCTCCGGGTTTGCAAAACCTGGAGGTGCCACCCCCGGGTGTTGCAGACCCGGAGGTGAGCCGGAGGTGACTCCTCTGGTCTCTGTGGAGCCATGGGGGGGGGGGGGCATCAGCCTCTCTCCCATTTTCCCTGGGTGGCGGACCAGACAGAACCAATAAAGAAAATAAAAAAATAAGAAGAAGAGCAGGAGGGAGGCCCCCTGGGTCTGTAGGCCCGGTGGCACCCCCTCCGCCCTCTTGTTCCTCCCTCACAAGCCAACAGCCAAAAAAAAAAGGAAGAATGGGAGACCAAGAGGCATGGAATACCTGGAGTTGCTGTCCCCGGGTTTGCTCCTCCAACCGCTATAAAAGGAAGCCAACGCCAAGTGGAAGAGGGCACTTGCGAGACTTGGAAGAAGACTTCGGAGGCTTGGAGCTTGAAGAAGACTAGACTCCAGCGCGCAAGACAGCAGGTGCCGGCTCCTCCTCGTGGAATTTCTTTGAGTTTAAATCCTATTTTGTATAAAACATTCAGACCCCTTTGACATCCGAGCCCTGTTGACTTACTCGGCCTCGAAAGGTTGACTTAGAGGTCGAGTAAGTCAACCGGAGTAAGTCAACCGGAGTCGGTTAACGGTTCTCCGTGAGGGGGAGACGGAGTTTCTCTCTCCGTGGTTAACGCAGCCACCCGACCAGCACCCGACAACTCCATTGTCAAAGAGGGCCTCAGGGTTTGACAAATCTTTAGCTGTCAAACCAAGGTTTTGATAACTCGATATTATCGATCGTATCGATATTTTATTAATACAGTATAATATATATAATATCATATTATATCATAATATATCAATTATATAATAAATATTTATTATAATAAATTATATGTTAAAATCACTTATAAGTTAATTGATTAGAGAGTGATGTGCATCAACTTGAGATTCAGAGTTCGAATCTCACGATCGACGTTTATATTTTGGCTCTTTCTTTAAAGAAAATGAAATTTTTAAAAAAACATGCTCCTACTACGGTTCGAACTCAAATCAACCGAGACAAAGAAACGTCCCAACCAATTTAGCTATCAAAATTTATTGAACATAAAATAGAATATATAATATTAAAACGAATATAAGTACCGTACAGGTTACATACCATGTGTCGATCATGCCGGTCTACAACTGATACGGTTCAGTACGTGCGGTACATAGCATATCAAACCGGTATTACAAATCTTGACTTAAACAGATATTTTACCAAAATATCCTCATGTGAGAACATGATATGCGCTACGAATCCAAATGGATCCAAAGGAAAAAACAAAAATTATGTTGATCATGCAAATGTCAAAGTTGTAAAATTATTATGCTCAAGGTCACATGGAAAGCCCCAATATGCAGTTCAGGGTTTGCCGACCCGCCCGACCCGGCCGACCCGGTCTCGGTGCGGGACGGGTCGGGTCGGGCGGGTCGCAAAGCGACCCGGTCCGCCCTTTGGCTCTCCACGCGATTTTTTTGGAATTTTTTTTAAAATTTTTAAGAAATTTATTTTGAAAGATTAAATGGTATATATATATTTAAAAATATTAGAATGTATAGTTTATTTATGATAATAGATCCATACTACATTATACATATTAAATTATATAAAAATTACATATTACACTGCTTAATTAAACATCCTATTATATATAATACATAAAAATTTATTTTAATTACTAAATATGTAAAAGTAAACAGTGACATAATAATGGCATTCATTCATGAAGTATAAAATACAAAAACTCACTAATCCGTGTCCATCTGTGAAGTCCGAATCCCAAAACTCACTCATCCTCCTCATGTGTGTAATCCGAATCCCAAAACTCACTAATCCTCATCATCAGTGAAGCCCGAATCCCAAAACTCATCATCAGATACATGAGACTGATCACCCGTATAATCTAACTCTATCCTAGTGGGTGGAGGTACATATGGGTGAGACTGAAAATATGTAACCATCTGCACAAATGATGGGTCGTGTGCTGCGGTGGAGGGTACATGAAAATCTGTAAAAAAAGTCATCACTACATCTATAGCTTCAATTCTATCATGTGCGACTGGTGCTGGTGCTGGTGCTGCTCAAACTCTGGACGTGGAGGAAGATCCTGCTCCGCCATGTGCTCGTGGTGGAGGTACCCGGGACGTAGAAGAAGATGTCCTCGGTGTGCTACGAGAACCGTATCTATCATGTAACTGTGTCCGAAAGGAATGTCGAACATCTCCCGGAACTCGGTCGCATGCCCGAACATCGCGTCCCACTCCCGCAAGGTGCTCCGCAAACCTGTGTATGCCGGTGACGCGATGTTCGCAGTATTTACAGTGCACATGTCTATCACCCTCAACAGAATATCCATGCTCCCACGCAGGGTGACGCCGTCCGTCCATGATGACCTGCAAATAATGTAAAAGTTTACATTAGTGATTTCAATGACAAGTACAAAACTCTATATATGAAGAAATGTACAATTAATTATTAGTTAGTTCTAAATGTAACCAAATGATACATACTAATAAAGCCTATGGACCCAAACTGGGCCAGTGCCCATCTCCAAACAATCTGACATTAAATGTGGTCCGCAGATAGGACAGATAGTCTTCATAGCGCATTGAACCTGAATAGTTCTCCCAGTACATGCGTACGTAGTATTCATACTCATGCGAACCTTGTGCGTACACGACCTCTACTGACGTAGCTGCGGCATAAGGATATGGATACGATGGGAAAAATGAACTACTGTTATCTGAGTCGCCATGATACATCGGCTGCTGCGGCCATGACCGTCCATACGAGCTTCCAGATCCCTGGGAGTCATGTGTGCTCATCCTCTCAAAATCAGACAACATGCCTTGATAGCTGGTACTGTCTGCAACCGAACTTCCATAGTAGGGATCCCAATGATCAGCTGCCCGTCTCGTCCCTGGCAGTGGAACACCGTGGTCCTCATCTTGCGTGGCATGTGTGAAGTGCTGCTCCTCTGTCCATGCGCCATGTTGACGGCCCCCACGACCTCTACTATGACCACTGCTGTACTCTCTGCCACCAGCACTCGTATTCTCACGAGGACTCCGTTGGTCACCTTGAGAACCACCACCTCCATGGGATGAAGACCCTGTCGGTGTACTCTCAGCATCGGAGTCATGACTCCCACTAATGCGGGGCTCAACAGAAGGCTCGATAGTGTCGTCATCTGCATTGGGATCTAATGTCTCCATGTCTGCAAAATCTATCGGATTTAATGGTGGTCCCTTGTCCTTCTTGCTTGTGAATAATGTGGTCCATGATGATTTTTTCTTCTGTGGAGCAGGGGGCGGCTTACATGCTGCATGTTGTGTCCCTATAGATGCCTGAGAAGCAGAAGCCTGTTTAGATAATTTTTCAATTTACTTTCTATTGTGTAAGTCTGTACGTATACCTGAGAAGACTGATTGGGTGCCTTAGCCTTAGATGTTGAGCGTCGGGACGCAGCAGATTGAGATGGTTATTTCGATGCTCCCGAAGACTACACAATTGAAAGAAGAATATATTCAATTACCAATGAATTATATATTAACAAATGTAGAAATGACAATATAATTTCACCTCTCTAAATGAGGAACTCCCCCTAGTCTCTCTTGAAGTGGATAACCTTCTTGGTTCCGTAGATATTGAATGCCGCGGTACAGCAACTCGGGACCACTGTTCTCCCGCAATGTTGTCATTTGTCGGACCGACCTGCAATATATTGCTATCATACATAAATATATGACTATGCTATCTAATGAAATTTGCGATTCGATTTTCATGTATTAATTCACCTGAGGTGGCTCTTGACGCTCAATTAATGGGGGTTGGATCAATCGCTCCCATGCTGTATCATCATACGCATACGATGTGTCTCCACCCCCAATGACGAGGTCTTCATCTAAATTAATTTCATCATCACGTCCCGTTGCAGAGTCGTCACCACCCAAATGCACATGGGTGTCATCTCCCTCCCCGACTGCCTCTTGTACAGCTGATACGAGAAAAGTATTAGGCCGTGGTGTCTCGCCAGGTTCTTCAGCCTCCTCGTCTAATTCTGCCTCACCACGCTCGGTTGTGGCTCTTGCAACCCATGCTACCATAGGGTCGTCATCGTCTCGCAAGTACACAGCATCCGTTGGGTCGTAATCTCCCTCTCCTCTCCTTGTATCCATTTGTACATGCCGGACCTTTAGCCTCATGTTGTAATGAACATACACCATTTTGTCTAGCCTGCGGTGTGTTAGCCTATTCCTCAGCTTAGTATGCAAGAAGGAGAACGTCGACCAATTTCGCTCACACCCACTCGACGAGGATGTTTGCGATAGAACTCTCATTGCGATCTTCCTTAATACGGGTGCACTTGTGCCGTAATTTAGCCACCACTCAGCTGTGTTTAAGACAGATCATGTACAATATAATAATTAGATGTAAAAATTCTTTCTCGAGATATAGAAGGTACATTGTGAAGACACATTACCTGGGTCGAGTCTATCACGACTGGCCACGGCATTAGGTGTCGCAAATGAACCAATTCCCTCTCTAAATATTTTCATCTGCATTATCAAAAAATATGAAGTGTATATTTCATTTAATATTGTCAATGTTAAAATATCCAAGTATACCTCATTCAACGCATCAGCGGCATCTGTTGGGGTGAAAGACAATCGGTCTACCACAATGTTGACCGATTCTATCAACGTATCGTCATAAGCAAGGGCCCGAGCATATTGGAAGGCCGGATGTAGATAGTACGCTGCAATCGTAAGACAATGAATTACATATTAGTATCAACTGAAAATCACAGCTCATTGATTGGACGAGAATGTAAGTGTTTACCTGCCATGTGAAGATCACGGCTCATTTGTCTGTCCCATCTGTCCCCCACAATCTCCAGAATAGTGGGTCCATATTTTTTGGACGTTGTAAGGATCTTCCGCTTGGCTGCTTCTATTTTGCTGTACACCAACCCCATGGTTGGTACTCTATCCCCATCCACGCATCGTAGAACCCCATACAGTGGCTCTATCAATGACACTAATATCTTCACTCTATCCCAAAAATTCGAGGTGTTGACAATCCCCTCGACCTCCGCCCCTTCACGTGAAGCAGCAAAAGAGGAACTCAGCCAGGTCTCACCTCTAAACATTTGCTTCAATCCATCCTTGTGCTTCAATAGGCTCTGCAATGCGATGTAGTTGGTGGCAAATCGTGTGATGCCAGGCCTCAACAGTTCGCCGCCACAGTGCTCCCTCATCCATGCCAATACAAGTGTGTGGTTGTAGATATATTTCGTGATTTTTTGTGCCACCTCGACCACAGATTTTACCATACGAAGCTGCCCAATCTCCTTCAGCATCAGATCTACACAATGTGCTGCACAAGGGGTCCAGAAAATGTGCCGTTTTTTCTTCATTAGCTCCTCCCCAGCCTTCTTATAGTTCGACCCATTATCAGTCAACACTTGTACAATATACTCCTCCCCAATCTCAGTCACCACTTGCTCCATCAATGACAAAATATATTGGTGACTGTGAATTTGACCAGACGCATCCACTGATTTGTGAAAGAATACCTGTCTGTCACAATAAACAAGGAAGTTAATCAGGCTAGATTTTGTGGTACCTGACCATCCATCACACATCAGTGTGACTCCGTACTTTGTCCATTTCTGCTTGAATGAGTCAATGAAACTCTTGATCTCAGCAACTTGTTCATCAAGGTATACGCCAGCCAATTCTCTCGCTGTAGGTGGCTACACGTGTAGCCCAAGAATCTGTGCTTCCTGAAACATTGGCTTGTAGTAAGGGCTATTGGCTGCATTGAAAGGCAGACCCGCGTGGTGCCACCATTTTGCAACAGCTTGACCAAGTTTCCATTTAGGTCCCTTCTGGCCATACGCATCGTCCATCCTCGTTTGCTTACCGTGCTCTCGGGATAGTGCACCGGGCTCCACATCTTCGATGTTGATCGATTGTATCCTTTTCCTTTGTGTCCCCGAGTCACCAGTCAATAAACTCCTTATGCCTCGTGATTGTCGAGTCGTAGATGAACCACCACTCCCTGATGCTCCGGTCCTCGCGGCCTCGCGACTACGGACTATAGTCTCCTCGGGATGTCTTGACTCTTCCCTGCTCTGACGTACTGCCTCACGAAGCTCTGCTTCGTATGGATCGTTCACAGTGACATACACATTAGCCTGCTCAGTACATGCTTGTTCGTCTTCGTCACTGGGTGTCCATGCACATTCCTCCTCGTTGCTGCCACTTGGGCGCCCGCTCACTGCCGCTTGATCCCTTTTCTTCTTTTTTTCCTTTTCTTTCATCTCAGCTCTCTTCTCACGCAGGTGTCTAGCCATTGCAAGTTTCACATCTCTAGGCACATGGGTACACCCAGCAACCTCAGAGTATCCTGCCCCGGCTCCTCCGGCCAAATGCTTCTTCAACCGAGACACCCCTCCTCCCCGGTGTTCTATTTTACAATAGTTACAACGCCAGCACCTACGGTTGCCATCCAACAAAACTCCGTGTGACTACCCAATATCATTTGTTCGTTCCTTAGGAGCCATATTAAGTACTTAACTGTATCTCCTAAATGTAAAAATTACAAATCATATTAAGTACATTATTTTAAACAGAGACTAACAATGAAAATAATATCATTATTTCTACAATATGCAAGACTAAATTCAATATTTACTACATGTCAATATAATTTAGTTCAAAATAATATCATTATTTCTAAAACATGCATATAATGCTAATTTTTTATTTAATAGACCTACATTTAGTTTAAATTAATTTGTAACATATTTATCACTAATTATATATTTAAATTATAAACATGTCTAATTAAATTATATTATATTAAATTATTTATCAGTAATTATTTATATTATATTAAATTATTTTACGTCTACAACTAATAATGAAAATAATATCATTAATTCTATAAAATTAAATTTAAATTTTAATACATCTCAATTAAATCTAATATTTAAACATTAATTAAATAATATATCAAACATAAATATATTTCTACAACATGAATTAAACGATCTTTATATTATTTCTACAACCAGAATTAAATAATATATCAATATATTAAATTCTACAAGATGAATTAAATAAAAATTATATTTTTCCTACAACATAAATTCAACCTGACATCAAAAATAATATTAAACAATGACAATCTAACAAATTTTATTCATATATTTTTAAATTAAAAAAAGATATTACATTTTTAAAAAATAAAATTTTTTCCTCCCCCCCCGTCCCCCCCCTGTCCCCCCCCCCCCCGTCCCCCCACGGACGCACAGCAACCCCCCCCGCCGTCCCCCCACGGCGGCCCAGCCGCACAGCAACCCCCCCCCCCCCCGTCCCCCCATGGCGGCCCCCGTCCCCCCCCCCTGTCCCCCCCCGTCCCCCCCCTGTCCCCCCACGGACGCACAGCAACCCCCCCCTCCCCCCCCTCCCCCCCCGCCCCCCCACGGACGCACAACAACCCCCCCCCCCCGTCCCCCCACGGCGGCCCCCGTCCCCCCACGGCGGCAGACGCCGGGCACCCCCCCCCCCCCGTCCCCCCACGGCGGCCCAGACGCCCAGCACCCCCCCCCCCCCCGGCGGCAGACGCCCCACCCCCGACCATTTTAAAAAAATTTAACTTACCTACCTCCGATCGCCGCCCAACGCCGCCATCGGCCGCTCAGATCGCCGTCCGAAGATCCTGCTCGCCGTCCGCCGCCGCTGCACCGCCGCTCGTCGGTGGGAGGGGTGGAGCTCTTCCTCCCCCTTCGGCCCGTTAAATGGGCGAACCGCCCCCGACCCGCCGTACCGAGCCGGGTCCCGCCTCGCACCGGAGCGGGACGTGGCGGGACGCACGGGACCTTGCGGTCCAGTGCGACCCGTCCACGACCCCCAGCCCGCGCGACCCGGTGCCCGCCTGGGTCGGGTCGGGTCGTGCGGGTCGGGGCGGGACGGCAAACCGTGATGCAGTTATGCACAAAATTATACTTTCCCAGCATCTTTTGTGAAATTACACAAATGTCCTTAAAAATCATGAGAGAATATGAAACAAGTGTCCCTTCGAAATGGCATGGGTTTCTTCGAATGTCTTCAAAGTTGAGGATACATCATGTCCGAGTCAACAAAATTTCAAGATTTTGTTATTATACCCTTAAAGTTCACAAAATTATGTAAACATCCGAAAAAGTTATGTAAAGCTCCAAAAAATTCATTAAAGGGCATGTTCCTTACAAATGAACCCTAATTCAAGAGAAAATTACATATAAGCCCTAGTTCAAGGAAATATAAGCTCCACTTCATAGTTGTCAAGGCGACCCAAGGCGTTCACGGGGTCCCTAAGCGCTTAGGCGACAAGGCGTTCGCTTAGGCGTCGCCTAGGCGACACTTCGGCCACTAATTAAAAAATCAAAAATATCCTCCAATATATAAATCGAGAATAAAAAATATGAAAAATATAAAAAAATAAATTACATGAAGAAACTATTGTAATTAAACTATGTGACAATTATAGAAAACTAAGTTGTATCAACAAATTACAAAAACATTAGAAGTAAATGCAAAAGATTCAAAAGTAAATGTAAAAAGTTCAGAAAAATTACAAAAGAATATAATAACATCAAGAAAATTATAAAAAAGAAAGAGTTAAATGTACATAACAAGGTCGGATCTGGTTCGGACAGGTCAAGGTTGACCCCGCCTTGGCGCCTAGGCACCCGCCTTGGCGCTTAGCAGCCCGCCTTGGCGCCTAGCCCGCCTAGGCGACCGCCTAGGTCGCCTTTTCTAGTGTGAATAAGGCGCTACAGCGCCTTGCCCTTTCAAGAGCGCCTAAGCGCCTAGGCGCCCGCCTTGACAACTATGCTCCACTTCAAGGGAAACTCTTATTTAAGGAAAGTTTACAAATATGTCCTAGCCCAAAGGCATGGAGTTCTTCCGAAGATAAACCCTCAATATCGCAATTGATATCATTGGGGTGAAAAGAATCTTCGGCAATTAATCAAAGGTAGTAGACTCAGTCCGATGTAAATTAACATCGACTCCGGTCGGTGGAGAAAAGTAATGTACATGAATCCTAAATCGTCTGATAAATTGCACACGCGAAAATTATAATATGCATGTTAATTAGACTAAATATATGCATATTTATCCAATGAAATGGATATACAAAATTCCACGTGTGCAAACATCACCTTAAATCCTATGCCAAATTGTCTAATGCAATCCACATGTACTTCATTGTATGGGAAGAAAGCATTTTGATGACCTGATTATGATTTTGTGGCATATGCTTTCTTTGGTCACAAGCAAGTAGCAGTATCTGGAAAGTTTGTCTTGGAGAGACTTTAGAACACTGCAAGTGAAGAATGAGGAAGAGAAAGTTAGAGGGCACCTCACGAGAAAAGCAAGGGAAAAGAGATTGGGAGGCACTTTGGTGCCATAGGAGAGGAGGGGAGGGGGCTTGTATAAGCGTCCAAGGCCTCTATTTGTTGTTGATGTCTACTTAGAAATAATAGCAGTGACTATCTTGTCTCTAATGGACTCGGGCAATGTAGAGCAACCCTTGGCCAGATAAACCAATCCAGTCAGATCCATGTCGATCCATCCCTAAGGTTTAGGAAAGTCAAGCCAGGATCAGATCGGCCTGACGAAACGTAGATCCATGTCGATCCATCCCTAAGGTTTAGGAAAGTCAAGCCGGGATCAGATCGGCCTAACAAAATGTGCCATCGATTAGCTATGCCAAGTTTTTAAACCTAGTTCTACTCCTATATGCTTCTGATAACCCAAACCACCAAAGTAATGTAAAACATATCTTTGAGAAAGTTCTGTTCTTCAATTTATGAATGAAATGGGATTATCTCTGAAATGAATGTCAAGGACCCTTCTTGCAAGAAATATCAAGAAAACAGATAAGAAAAAATGAATTATATTCCTCCCTGAAAATGAAAGGAAGAAACCGAACATTCCAAGAACATATGTTGGCGTTTAACACTTTTGAGGCATGTAACCTTCTCTGGGAATGATGGGAGAATTACATTAACCTAACGTGAAAACTTTGTTCTACTTTTGGCAAATGGTAAAGACCCAGTCTCTGATATCTTCCTGTTTTTTTTTTCATTTGATATCTTCCTGTTAATAGATAAGACAAGCAGCAGAAGATCATATCGTTATGCTTTTTATCATTTCGGAAGAAAGGACAAAATGTTCAGGCATAAGTTTACAAAAGTTACACCTCTGACATCAACGAGTTTTTGGAGAAAAACAGAAGACGAATAATGGAGATAGAAAAGACAAAATAGAAGAAAGGTACAGGGTCATCATGAACTATAAAGATATTGTTTGACACATCTCTATTACCATTGATGAATCAATAATTTGGCCTTGATTGTCTGCAAAATAGTCATTCCCTATAGCATTGAAGGAGATTGATTCATCCTCCCAAACAAATACTTTGTCATTGTTGGCTTCGGGAAAATATTCTCCTACATGAAATTCAAAAGCACTTAGAAATCATGGCAGGGAACAATACAACAAGAAGCTTATAAATCCATCATTACTATACAGAATTAAAAATAGTGCAAAGTGTAGGTAATTATATTAGACATACTTTTCTCAAGGTAATGATAAAAAAAGATAGAGAAGCTACTCCCAGTCAGAGAAGTCAGTCAATTTCCCTTTTTCTAACAATGGAAAAAAAAAAACAGCCGGTCTAGTTGGTGTACCTCCAAGCAGTTATGATGGTGTCATGGATTTAATTAGTGATTGGATAAATCGTACTGACACTAAATTAAAAGTGAGGAATATGAATATGAAAAGCATATAAAGATATTTTGGCATGTATGCTTGACTGCTTGTCTGGTGTAGCTTTGTCTGAAGATCCAAGGAAGATAGCTTGGGCTGCAGTTTGAAGATAGTTCCAGCAGACACACTCCTTACAAATGGTTGTTTTATAGTGTAATATTCTAGCAAAACCCAGAAACAGGAATATCTACCTCAATAACTTCCTGACAGACCTGTTCAAGTTAGACACCAATATCTTGCAATGGCTTCCAAGCAGCTTCCGGATGGAAGCTGTGCAAAACTTACGCTTGCTTCTGTTAAAACCGGTAGCAAAGAAACCACGAGACACATTTTCAACGTATATGCATATATATACAAGAAATTTCTCTCTTTTGTGCTGATTCATGATTCAACTCTTTCATAGGAATGGTTTTGTTGTTGGACCTCAGAGAATTAGAGGAAGTTTTGTTAAAACGTCAAGCATTCTTCAGCCAGTCCCAGTCTTATATTCCTTGCAAGTATCATATGATTAAGATGAAACATGCTCATAACTTTACCATTGTTCATGAACCTGAGAGGGGGAAGGTTGAGAAGTAAACATTGCCATTTGAAGCACAAAATGTCAAATTTAGAATTTTCACCAGAAATAATACTAGAATCACCTTTCAAAGTGAGATATTCACTGCACACATGGGGTAATTGCACACCTCGGGTGTGCAATGAATTTTTTATTTTTGATTTTTTTAAAACTATCCCGACCTCCGCACCTACCTGACCTACAATGTCTGTATAGGGTCAACCCCGATCAAGTGATTCAAAAAATTCAAAAAAATAAAGAACGGTAATCAAAATTCAAAAAAAAACAAAGAACGCTTTATCATTCTTTTTTTATTTTTTTAACCATCCGATCAGAGTCGCCCTTGTGCAGACGTGTAGGTCAGATGGGCCCCGAGGTCATAATTTTTCAAAAAAAAATAATAAAAAAAGTCACTGCACACCCGAGGGGTGCAATTACCCCGGGTGTGCAGCAAGTATTATTCCTTCAAAGTATACATTGAGCATAGAAGCTCCTTAGCATTTAACTTACTGTTGTACACATTAACCTCAAAAGGACAAGGAGATAATTGAACATCCTCATATGAAACACACATGTTGTAGTTTCCAAGATCTCGTGCAAGATAGTGACCAATGTACAGTCCATCTCCTTTATCTGCAAACATCCATCTCAAGAAACTTGAAGTATTAACAGGATCCATTTTAAAGGTCAGTTTTGCTTGCTGTGACAAGATAGGATTACTAAAGGAGTCTACAAGCTGCACTGCTACTTCATTTCTGACAAGTCTCTTTGTTCTGGGAACAAATCCAACGACACTTGACCGAGATGTGTCTACTGCACCTGGACAAAATAGTGGTGTCATACATCAGAAAAGAATGTGAAAATTTGTTCAAAATGATGACACTTTGCCATGAAATGTTAATCATATCTGCACATATTAGTGGATTCATACAACAGAATAGAACAAAGAAAATTTCTGTCTGGAAACGAACACAAAAAGTTGACTCAGAGTCAATGCCACACAAGATATGCAATTCAAAATATAATTGTAACAAGTAAAAAAGACAGAAAGCAGTGGTAGTTTCATACTACTTTCAGGGTACATGTAGCAGCAAAGTGCCAAACAATCAAAAGAGACAAGTAAACGATTTAACAAAAAAGAAGCATTCTCCAAATGCATGCCTAGGGTTTGTCTGGAGGATATAATTAGGAAAACCAGGAATTTGAACTTGAGAACTCCCTATGCAATGGGCTCTTAAAACATTAAGAATCAGGTAATACATCAAGGACCATAATGTTGCTTCAGAACATCCCAATCACCCATGGAGTCAATGAAGGTTAAATGATCAATCAGTCTATTGAAGGATACTCCAACCAACACACTTTTCATCAGAAATCAAAGTCTAATAAAAAACAAAGATTATATAGTAAAGAGGAGTGTAATAACTCTGATAACAACACTGACATGCTCAAAAACGGAAAAGAATCTATAAAAAGTTTGTTTTTCAATACATTCAGGTCTTTCTGGGAGTGCATCTGTGGCTACAAATTGCAAATCTAGCCTAGTAGTTCCATGACTTTGTTATGTCCAAAACCAGATACTTCAAGAGTTATTGATACAATATCTTATGAATTTGACATCAGCTCTCATTATGTAAGTGTGCAAATGCTGGACTTAAAGGTTCCCTTGGTAAAAACACGAGGGACATGTTTATGGCGTCTTAACCTGACAGAAATTTGAAAGTGTTTCATAGTTTTTTTGGGGAGAAGTGTAAGTGTTTTGTACTTTAATCACTGCTCCATATACAGCAAATAAATTTAGTAACAGCATTATCAAAAAGGAAATAGTACCTGGAGATGCATTCATTGTGTATGGTTGGCCACCGTTTAAGGGGATATTACCACAGAAAACCCAAATGTCATAGTTTCCAGACTTTTCAGGTATATAAACAACATGAAAGGCACTAGTTTCAGTAGTTGATTCTTCTGCATGCTTCAACCAGAACAACCATCATCAGAATACTCAACAGCAAGCCTTTGACAGGAAAAATTACCCAAAGAAAAGAATCTTACTGGGCCATCTTGATCATCATGCGAAGCAGTTCCTCTAGGAACATCATTGTCTTTGGGAATCATTTTCCCCCCTGTTTCATAGATACATGATATCCTTTGTAAGGTACGGAACCTAATATATAATTATATATGTTCCAGGAAAATTAGGTGACATGTCACTGTACCATCAAAATTCCACCGGGGAAGAATAATTGGGCGAACAGTAAGGGTATCATTTTTTCTTAAAATCTGCACAGTAAGGACTCTTGCTTCCACTGGAGAAGGATTGTGATACATATCCTCTAGATAAACATAAAAATATGACATGCGGCCAGCAACTGAACCAGTTAATCCAGATCCATTAACAACACTGTTTATGCCATCGCAATAACCTAGTAATAGAAGCCAAAGAAGATAACAAGGTGATGAAATGTACAATATGTGTATATTTCAACCAGAAACATGCAAAACTAAAATCAGTTTCATTTTGAAATATGAGCAAAATAAGACAATTACTAAGTGGGTAAAAAAATTCTCAAATATGTTACACTAAAAAAAATATGAACCAAGGACTGTGCACATCAAGAAATTGCATAGCAGAGAAGAAACATTCATCAGCCTATTTCGGTTGTCTTCAGATATCGTCTACATGAAGCCCACTCCCAAAAATGAAGCATAGTTAAATAATTTAAAAAAAAACACTTAGGCACCTGTTAGGCACTTTGTGAAAGACTCACACCCATAAACCTTGAGGCACAATAAGGCATGAGCCTCACTAGCTTAGGGAAGATCCTTAAAACTATCAAAAAAAGGCCCTTTTTATAAAACATTTTTTATGTGTTAATGTTAACTTAATAAAAACATGTAGTGAATTATGGGGATGGAAGCTGTGGACTAGCTGAAAAGGGGGAAGGAGGCAGAAAAGGAAAGAGTTGGGGGAGGAGGAGGAGAGGAGAAGGGGGTTAATTGGATTAGGGAAGAGGAAATGGGGAGAGATTGGGGACATCTTCAAACCATCAAAAGAAGAAAAAAGGAAAGGGGGAAGATGAGGAGAAGGAGAAGCGAAAATTACAACCTTCTTGTGCAATGTCAGAGGTGTCGATATGTTGACAATGTCAATCCAGTTACAATTGTTGCCTCAGCAATCGGTGCTGCAGTTGCTGCCCTCTCCTTACCATTGGAAGTAGAAGAGTTTGGTTCAATTCAAGTTCTTTTATTTTGTTTATCTGATATAACTGTTTACATTCAATCTCTAAGTACAATAGAAGAGGGCATATGCTTCAGCTCTACCTCAAAATATCTTACTGCCTTACCAACTCAATTAACAAAAGGCATAAGCCTCAAGTATGGCCTAAGGTGCATGCCTCAAGGCATTTTGCTATCATCCTTGACTAACAAAAGGCACAAGCCGCAAGTAAATAACCTGAGGCACATGACTCAATGCATTTTTCTGGCTCCCTTCCTGGAGGCATAAGCCCTAGTGCCTTGAGGTGGCACCTTTTTCATCAATGGACAAAGGACTTGTCACATCAAACATACTATAGCAAACCTACTTAGAACTATACATAGATCATTTACTGCCAAAAAGAGATGATCAAAAACAAGGGGAGACCAGAAGACACACTGTAAGTGCAAAACTAGTTTGTAGACACAATTTCATTATCACATCCTTATATAGCTAATAAGAATGTGACTGAGTTCTGTTGTTTATATTCTTTGCCATTGTTAACTGCTTTTCATAATGAACAAAGCTGAGTATTATGAACAACACAATTTATGACCCTTTAGCATCTGATGAACAAGAAGAATAAATGCATGAGATAGGAATTTTAAAAAAGTTATTAAGAGCTTTCAATCAGTTTCTCTTCGCCTACCGACAAAGACAGAATAATCGTAGGAGGTGTTGGAAATGCTCCAGCTTTGCTTAGTGTCAAAAACTCTGAGCATGAAGTTCCCTGGTTCAGTGACAACAAAAGAAAGCAATTGGATTCCTTGTCCCATTTTCTGGAAGGATACATCTGCAATAGGGATAGACAGATTTGTTTCCTTCTGGACAACACCAGCATCAAATTTGTAGAAACCTGGCACAACATTTCCAAACTGATCTTGCTGGTATATAAGGAATTCAAGTCCAGAAAAAATTTGAATGACATTTGTTTCATATTTCCATTTGCCCTGGCACATGTTGATGTCCAAAACACCTGTAAGAATGACAAAGAATGACAACTAGAACACTGAGAGATGAACAAGGATACCTCAGTTTTCTGAAAAAAAAATTGAAAATTGCTACTTGGAAGAATGTTGTCCTCATGCTCAGCTACTCAGGAATTGTTATTCCAACCAATCATATCATAAAAAGACACTATGATAAAAAGTCATGTGCATTCCTGGCTACACAAATTATACTGAAATCCTGCAGTGTTTACTCTACACATGTTCCCCCTGCCACAGAAATTGTCTCCAAATACTTATTAAGATGATGAGAACAATAAAATATTAGAAAATTGTTAAAAAAAGCATGCAGCCTCATCCTATATTTCCAGATTCAGTTATGAAGATAAGATGAGGATTATTTGGTCCAAAGAGATCCATGATACTAGAGGAGGTGTTTAAAAAGAAGAAGAAGAAGAAGAAGAAAACTTGAGGCAAATAGGGAAAAAGGAAGTGAAATGAAATAAGAAATAATAAAGAACGTGGAGAAACTGATGGGTAAAAATGGGGAAAGATGCCCAGATGCAAAGATGAGAAATGGACAGGCCATATGGAATACAATCGGAAAAAGGAAGAGTAAAAAGAAGGAATGAAAATATCTGGAAGAACCATGAAAACGAAAATCGTGCAAAAAAGATAGGCAAAATAACTGTAACTAGGAGACAAACGCAAAAAGGAAAAGTAAAGATGCAATAGCTTCTAGCCAGATGAAACCAGAGCTAGAAGAAACAGAGAGAAAACAGAGTATCAGCCAAGTTAGTAAGGTAAACCTTTTTCAGATAAAGCAGTCGGACCATCAAAGCAAAGACAGAAGCTTAACAACATGATTGAAATTCACATGAGAAGCAAACGAAACAAATAATGATAAATCAAAAGAAAAGCATGCAAGTCATAAACTTTAAAATTGCAGTGTTCACCTGAGGATTCTGCGTACACATGGCTATAACAATATGAAGTGGCCACCGTATGATATAAAGCACACTAACCTGGTTGCACGTTGAACGAGAGAGGAGATCCATTTAAAGTCTGGTTTCCACTCACCAGATGCAATAAAAGACTGCCGGCAGTGGTAGGAACAAAATTGATTCCCAGATACCCTAACTCGTTCCGACCCATGTACGTAAAGTTTAGTAAATCTGCCAAAGAACCATCTTCGTAAGACGCCGACAGCGTAAATATGGACGGATCCACTTCCTCGGTCGTGGACGTAATGTTGTTCCCAAATGCATCCTTTGGGAGGATCAAAATGTTAGCCTTCGTCCCCGCAACGAACTCATTGATGTGGTTCATCCACGAAAGGACGCAGGCAGAGGGGTAAAGGCGCCCTTCGGATATCCCGCACAAGCAAATTCCGAACACCCAAACAGACCATTAGAGACGATCACACAAACCCTAGCCTATCCAGAACCAAGAACATAAAAACAATTGGGGGCCCAGTGGGTTTTCTACCGAATGATCTTACAGAGCCCTAGTCTGCCCAGAATCGGAAAGAGAAACTCCAAGACCGTACCAGGTGTGACGCTGAAGTGAAGCGACGAGTCCATGACGCCAGAATGCTCTTCTTCCACCACGGCCATGAACTCCCCGGCCCAGATGGGGACGAACGTGATGTTCCAACGAAGGTAATCCCTCTCCGTGGACGGCACCACGGTGGACACGCGCGAACTGTTGCCCTTCTTCCCATCCACATCGAGGGAAAAGTTCACGGCGTACCTGCTGAAGTCCGTCTCTTCGGGGGCAACCCCGAATGGTCTGATCATGATGGTCGCCATGTCGCCCGCCTGAAACGCGTTCATGTCGTCGAGCCACTTGACGGAGAAGCCCGGCAGGGTTACCTTGTCCGCCGCGGCGGCGCCTGCAGAGACCACCAAAGAAGAAGAAGATGATGATGAAGAAGAAGAAATCTCAGCGAAGGATTGGAGTTCCCACACGTAAGAAGACATGGCGGAGGCCTCTTTCGCACCTCCGGGGGAGGGAGACGGCGCAGCAATGGCGGAAGTAGCGAGGATCCATAGAAGGAGGGGGAGGAAGAGAGAGGGGTTGGAGGGCGAGGGCTCCATGTCGAGTGCTCTCTGTGAGGAGGAAATTTTGAAGGCGGGGGAGGAGGGAAAGGAGGGGGAGGGGAGATGGGAAGGGTCCCCGTTTCTGGTTGTTATATGTGGGGTGTTTCGGGAGGTTAGAAGGCCCCACGTGCGGCATCCTTCAACTGACACTGGCGGTTACCGCCCCTGTGACCCAGAAACTAACTGCTCATGCATTTTTAATATTAAAAAAATAAGGGCTGTTTTAGTCTGCAGTTCGTGTGATCTTTCGTATTTAGATGTAGCCCCTCTAATTCTAATACTTATTTTATTGTTAATATTATAGGGTGTTTACCAAAGGACTTCAGATGGTGAGAAATAATAAGAAGAATTAATACCGGATGGACTAACCCCAAGTATGATAGATAATAGGGGTTAATTTTTTTTCGAACAATTAAAATAAGATCAATGATTTAGTCTAGAGAACTACAACTTAAGAATAATTATAATGACCTTTGCATATAATCCATCGGATGGAAAAAAAATTATGGATTTATGATTTCCGTATATATATATGTGTATGCATATCATTAAAAGTATCGATGTTGTGTAAAAATATTATGGAATGCATTTTTTGCACTATTTTTATGTGTAAAAAGACGTCTTAAAATAGTGCAAAAAGATCGTTATGTGGTCTTTTTGCATAATATTGAGAATTTTAATGATATATACATAAAACATAAAAATAAATATAATAATCTCTATTTTTATTTTAATAATAATTTATACGTGCAAAAATCTTATAATTATAACTTTTAAAATTTTAGTATAAATCTACTCATTTTTAAAGGAAGTTTTGCATATATACCCCCATAAAATTTGGTTTTGTCAAATATACTCGTCATCTGAATATATTATCATGAATATTCTCGAAATATGGATAATGACATGATTATGCTCTCGATGTAACTCCCGTGTATTTAACCCGAGTTAAGTGTAAGTTAAAGAGTATGATTTTTTATATATACCCCTATAAAATTTTATTTTATCAAATATATCTTAGATCTAATGACCGTAGATAACATATTTTACATAATATTTTCCTCCCGTCGACGATAGTAAACTAAAAGATATAATCCTAACATTTCTATCTAAATGAAAGATATTCATGATAATTACTCAAACGAGGAGTATATTTGACAAAATTAAATTTTACGAGAGTACATAGGTAAAAATCTATTTTTTAAAGCATAACTTTTTTGATAGGAGATTTTCAAAGTTGGGATCACATTAAACATAGAGAACCCATTTTACTCTATCTCTATCAATTATCGTTCACTCTATCCCCACTGATCATCGATGCTCCTTTTTGTAACAATTTGACGAAGATTGGAGGACCACCCCACTACATCATTGCAAACGGGCCAAGTCTTGGGGACTACTACTCCCACCAACTGGGGCGGAGCCATAAATATTTGAAAGTGGGGGGGTAAAATAAAATTAATATAATAAAAATTATTATTATTTAATTAGAAGATATTTTACAAGTGATTTGTCAACGACGAATCTCATATTCTGAAAGTGTTGTATTATTACTTCATTGTCAATACTCTCGAATGTCTCCTTCTCAATATGTCATTAAATTATCATTCATTCATTGATCACCACAAAAATTATTTCAACTTTAAAATCAGGTGCAATATTTCCGACGAGTGAGAACTAACTTTGTATTATATAATCGAGATAATGAATCATAAACAATAACAATCGAGAGGAAGAACCAAGTTAAATAACTGAGATATGTAAAATCTCCGTGATCGAAAATACACGAAATAATAATTAAAAAGAAAGACAAAATCAAAGAAAAGAAAGATAAAATCAAAGTCCTGAATGAAATGTCTTCCCCAGGTAAAACCCCATGGTAAAGCCCTAACGATTCTAGTAAAACCCACCAAATAGATAACAAGAGAACTGAACAAGGGGAAAAACTCACCGTATTGACAGAGAAGGTCCTCAGAGTGAAGTGAGGTGTGGGGGGTCGGACGTGCGGATCGGAGAGACTTACTACAAACCTGCAAATCAACCTTGTGCACAGTCCGATAACCTTTTTTTATTTCTGCTCAATCATCAAAAAATAACCCTACATAGCTACAGATAAAGTTTCTCAGTCGGCAGCCGCAAAACCCTTTTACGGTTCTACTGTACTACTTTTGTCCTCTTTTGCCTCTTTTAGATTTCTATCTTACAAAATAAAATCTACATCGTTGATTTACGGTTAAACAACCAACCAATGAACGTGGGTGATAAATACCCACCATCAGTAGACATTTTAACTTAATCGTAAAATTTAGATATCCACCATCCATAAACATCTAATGGGTCCAAAAAAACTCAACAAGAGGTGACGGGTGCAAAATGTACACAAAGCCAAGGGAGGGCAATTGGCCCCCCTGGCTCAGCCAGTCCCCACCAAGTTTGACTTCATGTATTATCGAATCAAACTTTTATATATTTAGCTCTAACCGTTCGAATAGTAAACAAGCCGATTATTACTTTGTTCAGACATGTCTCATTTAATAATCTAGTTGAAATAGAGCTCTTTTAATACTAAACAATCTCATATTATTTAATATTTTTCTGCTTATTTGAACTACTAAGTGAATAAAAATGAATGAAACAAGGTGTTTTATCTACAAATTAATTATATTGTTAAATATGATGTGGTTGAATTATAAATAGACTATTAAATGACCGTGACCAAATTATTAAGAATTGTAATTGAGGTTTAATCAAACTTATGCGTGAACACAGATGAGTGGGGTATTCTTATGAATAAATTTGGTTCATTTCGAGCTAAAAATTTTGTTCAAGTTTGACTCAATTACTTATTAGTTGAAGGAGCCAAATCTAGATTTTGTCGAGCTTATTCAGGAGTTGATGGACATCGAGCATCCCTAGTTCCTTGCACCCGTACACATAAGGTGCCCCCATGTGTGTCATTCTTTCTTTGTTATTCCATAGAGCCTACTTTGTTTCCGATTAGTGCTCGGTTAAGATGACGTAACCGGATAAATCGACTTTGGGTCATTTTCTCTTCACCGGGATCGATTAAGATAAAATGGAGGTTTTGCTCAGTTGCCCAATTCTATCAAAAGAGGTCTAAGGTCTTCTTTAAAATTGGGGTTGGATACTGTATTCGACTCAGAGAGTCGAATATGGTATCCGCACTACTAGAAAAATATTAATACAAGGTAAAATTCTTCTGCCTTTTAAAGTGTCAAAATTCATCTTTTAAAGTCTTAGAAGGCGAAAAGAGGGCAGATTATATTTTACCCGCGAAAAGTAAATTTTAAAAGGCGAAAACTTTAAAAGGCAGAAATGAAAATTTTAGAAGGTAATTTTTTTCTGCCTTATAAACTCGTGATTAAAGGCATTTATATGTGCCCTCTATTATTTTTTAGAAGACGATAATTTCTGCCTTCTAAGATCTATATAGAAGAATAGAAGACAGATATTTTTACATTCTATTTCTTTTAGATGGCAAAATTTTTTACTTTATAAGTTGTCAAAATAAGTCACTAGAAGATAAAATTTTCTACCTTCTATACTAACATCAGAATATAAATTATTATCTTTTAAAAATAGTCTTATTCTTCATATAACATGTTTTATTTAACGATAGATCTTCTATTTTTTTTCTCAAGAATAAAATACATTCCAACTTGTAACATGACATAAAAATAAAACATTACATGTTCGTAATTAAACAACATTCAACTTTGTTTATATTTGTTCAACAAAAAAATTATTTATATAAAAATGTGCTCATACATACATTAGACCTACTATAAGATCACAATGTGCATGGACATGTCATACACAAAATTTGCACCAACATGTGCTCCTCTAAACAAACACTTTAAATAAATACGGACTATAAATAATTTGATTCTACAATCTTCTTCCACTGGTAACCTTTCTAAATCTTTTAAGTTACAAGCTTAAAACCAGTGAAGTTTCCACCAAAGAATCTGGATTTTTCTTCAAATGGCATCCTTTGACGCTTCTCATAGTACATAAAATCATTGAAAATTGATGTCTTCGGTGGCCTGTTCTTAAAGATGTTAAGCATACTCAGCCTAGCATATATTTTACCTGCATGAACAAACATGTACTAATGTCATTAGAAAACTAACATGAGATAATTTTATCAACACACTGACATCAGGGATAAACTACAAAATAGAATAATAGGTATCAATAATTGCATAGTGAACTTTCATGAAATTCAAAGTTAACAATTAAAAGAATCAATCAGCCAAAGAATGAGGGTCCCAATGACACCTCGAATTTTATTTCTATTTTCATCTTTGATTTGATAACTACTGGAGCATCAGACATGTTTGCAAAATTAACATAAAACTCACAAAAGGTTGTTCCAAGTTGCCGACCCATGATGCATCCACAAATACTACACATCCACACATACGGGCAGAAGCACATCAAACGCATTCATTCACATTCATATTATCATAGATCAAGAAAAAATTGCATTTTTCATTCTATGCAAAACATTTACATCCATCATAACATAGTGTCAGTGCATCATGCTATATATTCTACCATTCACCAAAGTAAATGAGGAACAAAAAAGAGCATATCCCCATGTAGTTTTGTGTTGATACACAATCAAAAAATGTAATGTTTTACCATCAACACACAGGCCAAAATGTGACAAAATTCGACATACCACCAGAAAAATAAGAGGGTAATCGTGAGTCATCATGAGGGGGAATGGCTCCTCTGTGTATCATGAATTAACTGCAAAATAGAAAAATGGTGCATTATAATCAACTCGAGATCCCAAGCAGTCACAGAGCCATTCTTTATCAATTACTATTGAAAAAATGAACTGCAGAGTACAGTTAATAAGGCATAGAAATTAAATGAAGGAAATCTGCAGATGGCTCACCAAAATCTTTTAAAGCCAAGAAGTTTATGAGTTCCCACTTCTGACACGTATCACAATGAACAGAATTCAAAGAGATTGACAATACATCATCTTCCGATGCAGGTCTCTAGTTTTGCACCATTTATTTGCTAGCACATCACACAATGGGATTTCTAAAAAGGATATCTAAACGAAGATAAATAACAGACTTGAGGCTTCTTGTTTTGAAGAAGATGCGAATGGGAAACATAGAACCCATCTATTCTTAAAAGAGAAACTGTTCAGCATTGTTAGATGATGGCCACTAAATAAATTAAACAAAAACTTACAAGATGTCTCTCACTCTTCATGTAAGGTTGAACAACGGGGAGACCAAGAGGGCTTGTCCATCTGACAGGTTGATTCTCTGAAGCAATGACCTGTGTGTATTTCCAGAGTTCAATAAGATCTAAGATTTGAGACAAAACATGCTCAGGATCCAGCTGCATAAGTCCATCAGGCAGGCATGAAAGCAGGACATGAATTATAATCTCAAATTCCTAATAAAGAACTAGATCATAAAGATTTTAGGAAATCTTAAATAAGCAATTCATGCTCTTGAAAATACACCTTTGCACGGTCAGCCAACTCATAATGCCATGTGCAGCATGGAACATCTCCTCCAGAGCAGTCAGGGTCACCTATGTAACAAAAGATGCATAGAAGCTTTTCAACTAAATGACATCTGTCTAGACTTTACTTGCAACTTTTATCAAACCAAAGTAAACAGATGCAAATGGAAGAGGAAGTACTTATAGAACAGATGGGTAATATAGAACAGTCATGTTTAGACAACAAAAGATTCTTATGCAACCAAATAGTGAAATAAAACATAAACTGTTGTTATGTATTTGAAACTTGTCCATTCAGTGAGTAGCATCTCTAACTATGCAATTAATATGTGACTAAATCTACAATATATATACAAGCATTTCAAATGACTACAAAAAAATAGTTGGAATCAAATTATCTCTGTTTCTCTAACTAAAAGATCTAATTAACTTCTAGCCCAAAATAATGTTAATTCCAACCCCCTGATTGCAGCTGCCTGTTGCCTTATAACCTAGAAATTGCAAAATTAAATGCCTATAGTTCTATATTAGACTGAAAACTTTCACCCTATATGTGAATTCCATCCATCCATGTATGCCTCAGATCTTCTGCCATCCAGACCCAGTTTTGTCCCAATAACTTTAAACTCTACAACCATGTATCCACAAAACATGCTTCAAGGATACTTTCTTTCATTCCTGCTACTAAAGATGAGTTTTCGAGCTCAAAGAAGGTAAGGCAAAATTCTTGAGAGGTCACGCATACCCATGGAATGTAGAATCGGCCGATGCATATCAGGATCAGCCGTGGCCTTGCTTATATTTTGTAGTTCTTCAAGAAGGATATCGTGTGCAATTGACAATGACTTAACAAGATCAATAGCACCTGAACCCACATGAACAGCTGGAGTCCATACCTGAGCACAAAGTTAAATTTATTAGTTTTGATCAACTAGCTATTAATGCAAGTAATAAATAAAATTAATTATTTTTCCCAAAAACAAGTGTCCAATCCATTCCATTGACTACTGAGTTACAGTGAAACAAATAAGAGATGTTAACAGCAATGTAGCAACAACAGCCAATTTCTACCATCGTGAAAGCTCCATTATGTTACCAGCTGTGCATTAACAGCTTTTTTAAAATCAATTTCACAGTTCTCACATCTAGGATTTAGTAGAACTTTTTATCACCCAGAGCATATCTGATAAGCCCAACGAGATGGTAGAAAAGCCTAGGAGGAGCCAAGGTGACTGACACTTGGTGCTCGGATGGCTAACTCAATAGTGACTATTGAATGGATATTTCTGCTCCTGTTCTCTTTCTTGATAAGTTGTTTCAAAGAGATGCACCCAATTCACTACATTACTCAGCACTATATCCACATGCAAGTTCTTTTCTATATATGTCATTTATTTCATCAGCCTTGACCATTCCATGTCAACTTCACACCCATCCACTTGGATAAGCCATCACTATAACCTATAATGCAAGATTCAACCACATTACATTGCTTGCACAGGAATGGCACCTGACTGTTTCGTGTACCTCCTGGGCTCTTGAGTGGGTGGAGAACAAGGACATGTATATATACAGGAGAAAGCTCTGAAGATGATGACGATTAACAGCTGAGGATACTAAGCATCCAAGCCAGACCAAATGGCCTGGTAAAATAGTAGCATGCCCAGCATTTCAATCACACTGGACAAGGCTTTATGAAGATGAATTCATCCTCCCAAGGTTCACCTTATTTCACTTCTACACCCACAGTCACTTACACATACATCAACACATATCTATAAGCCTGTCTGCCATTGCCATATTTTTAATTTGCCTTATGCAGCATGACTATGTTGCAAATTTAGTGCATGTCCATTTTCTCCAACTAAAAATTATAATAATAAAAAAGTGAAGGTGAACAATTACTTATAATGCATTGTCTAGATGCCAGATGACTACACTGCCCACATACCTATGTATGCAAGTTTTAAAGACAGCTGCCATAAGAGACATAAAAATGTGAAGATTATTAGGTGAAGAGGCATTCTCAAATATAGTTATATAGTCAAGAACAGGGAACCTCAAAGGCATCACCTACTTGGTCTTGTCCATCATACTAGTCATCAGCAACAGGTTCATCAGCGTGAGGAATGCTGCAATTTCCCAAGTTTATTAAGATGGTTATTAGCAAAACATGTCTAAAAGATAGATCCATATCTCACAATGAAAAATGGAGTTGTCACAAACCTTTGTACCTTTTGTGAAGGTGAGTGGCTAACAGCTTTCAGAAGGACAATGTGTATGCTTATATCAATGAGAACGGCATGGAAAGAGTCAAAATGGACAGGACAATATAAACGCAAACCAAGAAGAGCTTTAGGAGGTATGCGGAATTCATGTACTGCAGTGGGAACAACATCAAGAGAGGTGGGCATGTCAAAACTGCAACCAAAGGAGTCAATGTGAGATCCTGAAGGAAGTAGCTATGAGTACTACAAAGATTGCATATGTGAAGATAAGGAAATTCAGTTGTGCTGAATAAGAAACACTTAGAACTACTTTTAATCACACTTACCCATTCTCTAATATAGGAGCATACATAAGGTCAAACCTCAGTATCACCCCAGGAGTTGATAGGATCTGAAATTTGGAAAAATTAAAATGAATCAGCTGTGCTGATGGGAAATCACCTCTGCCATAAATAAGACAGAGCGATTAAACAGAAAATAGAATGAACTACACTCCTCTACTATTTTGCCCAGTCAATAAAAAAAGTTAGCTATAGCAAAATAGAAAGAAAATAAATGATAACAGTAGCACATACGAGTATGGAATATTTCATTTGTGTTAAGCAGAGAGAAGGGTATGTACCTCATCCTTTTCAACAGCTAAGTTAAAAGACACCATCTCCCAGCTCGAAGAAAAGACAACATAAAACATAATCCAAAATGGCAAATCCAAAAAGAATGCCTGTCGGATCCATCCAGAGCATAGATCTGCATATGCGTGCAGAGAGAGAAGGCCCCAACTCCCAGCTCACCTTGAACACCACCGGGCCGCTATCGCCATGAGGCCGGAGAAGCGGAAGATCGGACGACGCGGAGGAGATGGACGACGACGACAACCCGAGCACGGCGGAGTCGAAGCGGGGAGCAAGCTTTGGTGCTGGCACGGGGAGGGAGCCCTGTGGAGGTGGAGATGGCAGGGGGGATGTGGGCCCTGTGAGGAGGTGGAGGATGAGCTGCCGACGTAGAGAAATGGGGGACCTGCGAAGAGAGGGAGGGAGGGCAGGGGGGGGGCAGGAGGACGGTGGGGGAGAGGAGGAAGAATAGGGTAGTGCTGGAAGGGGAGAAGGCGGCCGCGGAGGTGAGGAGGCAGAAGGAAAGGAAAATCGCGCGGGGTGAGGGTATATACTTTCTAAAATTAGTGCATAGAAGGCCCATTTTTATTGTTACCTTTTATTCATTAAATTTTATAAGGCATAATTTTATCTTCTGCCTTTAATATAGTATATTTAATATGAATAGAAGGCAGATTTTTTTTTGACTTTTAATCTTAAGAATAAAAGTTGCAATTTACTTCTGCCTTTTATTTTCTGCATTATAAAGTTATTTTTTTAGTAGTGCCGACCCCGGTAAAGGAGCGTACGTGTGAAAGAGGGTGTGGACTTCTCATAATTCTCTCTCATCGGATATCGTATTCACCTATCTTAACCCGATAACAAAACATCCCTAAATGTGTAAATTCAAGTCGGTTAGGATAAGAGACCATCTCGCTACCTTTAGGTGAGTTACACGTCCCTAATCTAACCTTTTATCAAATACGTCTAGAAATATAAATCATTTTGTTTCCATGTCTTAAATTAATATAAATTTAATATTTGTATTCTCACGAATTGGACTCTTATTTAGCGTTGCAGCAACGTGATGTCTAGTCTCGAAATGTAAATCATTTTGTTTCCATGTCTTAAATTAATATAAATTTAATATTTGTATTCTCACGAATTGGACTCTTATTTAGCGTTGCAGCAACGTGATGTCTAATCACTAAAAAGTGAAGGAGTTTGATAGTCGCCAAACTCACAGCCTATTTGAAAACTTGAGGATGTTAATATATATATATATATATAGTTGATTAAATTCTAAGGGTCAATTTGAGAACGAGTTGACATATCTCATGGATGAGTGAGAACGGTGGGATCCACCATCCTCACACTTATCCTTCCTTAATCGAGGTCAGGTGATTTACTCGTACGGTACGGTGGGACACGAGTAAATCACCCCACTCCGTTCTCAAATTGACCCTATGAGAGTGGCCTTACAACAATAATTTGTGTTTCAACTAAATATGTCTACTCATATATGTTAGTAGACTGCACTGCACGATTAAACCATCCCACCCCGTTCTCAAACCGGCAGAATGACCTTACGACAATAATTTGTGCCTCAACTAAGTATGTCCACTCATATATGTTAGTAGACTCCTCCCTCTCCAGGATAAACGTCTAATGCCAATGAACATATACGTAAATAAAGCCCAACATCAAGACACTGACAATAAGTCAACACAAGTGGACCATAAAATCCAATGTGTGGAGCCCAACACATCTAAGTGGGCTAATGGATCATACATGGCTGATGATTAGGAATGGGACTCAGCAGGCTGCCCTATACGGCTAAACTTATGCAAACCATGTATGTTTATCATATGCGTTTCTAAAAGCAAAGTCATTATGCATACAACTTTTTGAACTTAGCTCTCCCTAAAAACATGATCTAAGAATTCAGGGACGAAGCTACAGTGGGGGCAGTGGGGACTGCTCCACTTAAAATTTAAAAAATGTTGTAGATTACACTAAAATAATTAAAAGTTAAAGAGTTCTTTATAAAATACTCCCGCTAGCCACAGTCTCCATCCTTTTCTGCTCTTCCAATCTCAAAGTTTCCTTTTAGATTCTCTCCTTCTCTGCTCCCAAAACAAAGTGAACTAATTACGGTGTTACGAAATATAAACAATGTAAAATATCATAAAATGATGTTCTTCTTGCGTCGGTTTACTCTAAATTATTTTACCATGTTCTCCCTGTGTTTGGAGTGCGATAAATAAACCAAATTAACTTATACCATAGTCTCGTACTCTATTTTTGCCCGTGATGAAGTTGTAATACAAATTTAGAGATGTTGTCATAGACTATTGTTACCTTATTTCACATCACATATCGTAATCAGGGAGGGGAAACGTAATATATTATTAAATATTATATAGAAAATATAATATGTATAACAATATTATCTAACTGGATAACATAAAATAAATATTATATATGTAAATATGTTAATGTATTTTTAAGATACCACCCTTGGTGCAACCCACTGGTGGCACAGTACATAGATAGATATGTACACATGGATACGTATATATATTTCATCGGAGATGTAACTAGAACGATGCTATGACATTTTTTGTCTCTAGCATGATCACTCGACGATGGTTTAGGTTTGCTCGTGTTACAGAAGGAGCAGCTATTGATGCTTGAATGGAAAATTTCAATGTTTAAAATTGTTCGAGGGGACTTCCCTCCTTTGGTTTCTTACTCTCTTTTACGTCTTCTTTCCACTTACGTCGGCGGTACAAAAAAAAAATGACTTGATGCGTTAAGTAAGATTCGAACTCGGATGACTTTATAATCGCTCAACTCTTTATATCACTCTGTTAGATTCTTCATTATCAAAATAATAATAATAATAATAATAAAATATACGAGAACATTTTCTTAAAAATTATTTCTACCTAAAATGCAGACCTCTTTGGGCGAGTGAAGTGCATATAGAGGATGCAACTTAACTCTTCTATCCGAATAAAGCAGATTAACCATATTTATCAAATAACTCGTACTACCGTCTCTAAGAATAGGTATGAATTTATGATGTAGAATACTCCCCCCCACTAATATTTATCCAGGATGATTTAGCCTGATAATTCTGGTGAATAAGGGCTGGTTTGTTTCGCCGTAAAACACTGTAGATTTTGTAGTTGTTTTATTTTACAATAATTTTAATTATTTATTTAATAATAAAATAGTGTAAATGAAATTGCATGATCCCACGTGACACACTAAGATAATTCTCTTGTTTTGATTTATGTTCCTTATCTATTGGAAACCAAAACTTGAGAAAAACTTAATTGAAATCACAATTAACGAACAAAAAAGCCTTTCCATTTTACGGTCACCCAACTAAAATAGTTTTAGTTTTAAAATTAATCTAAAACTGAAGAATTATATCAAAACAAACAACACCCAAGAGAAAAATAAATGACCTTATTAGTCCAACTTCATGATATTTTACGAAGAACTTGTTTAACTTACTAAAGATCTTCTGTGATAGAACTTGTACGATCTAACCGCATGCTTACGTCAAAATAACATGAGAATCTATCTGAAATATTTACGAGGGTTTTTTGTATGAAAATTATTGTTTAAAGTAAATTTATAAAAAAAATATTTTTAAAAATATATTAATAAACGTGTCAATGTGAAAATACATATTATTTCTTTTTATCAAAAAATTTTTAAAAATCAGACTTAAACAATATTTATGCACTATTTAAATTAACTTAGTGATATCTGTTAATATATTTTTAGAAATAATTTTTTTATAAATTCACTTCTAATAATAATTTTCTTGTAAAAATCTCTAGTTAGATAGATATATTATTTCTTTTTATTACAAAATTTTAAAAAAAGCACACTTAAACGATATTTATGCACTATTTAAATTAACTTAGTGTTGTATCTGTTAATATATTTTTAGAAATAATTTTCTTATAAATTCACTTCAAATAATAATTTTCATATAAAAATCTATAGTTATAATTATGTTTCCGAATTACAGCATTTGGGAACCAAGACTAAAAAAATAAAGCAAAATAAAGTGAAGAAAAAATAGTCAATTATCACATTATAAAAAAGGTGGATTGTGGGAGAAGCATGATACATTAAGCTCCATGCCAACAAAATGCTAAGCAAGGTGTTTTTAATGTTTCATAAAGTTGTAACGATGACACTAAAACCACACTTGATAATATCCGTTTCTTCTTCGATTTTTCACCGTTTATTCCAAATGATCCCTAAGATTGGTCGTAATGTGACCGCATGCCACCTAAATGTGGTGTGCAACGTCAGTGGAATCTCGTAAGGGGATTTATCGGGCCTTTACAATGATGACACATAATTATTGACCTTTGTTTAATCGTCAACTCGTCATACTCCCTCTTCGTATACGAATTAAAAGCTATAATGAGAAGAGAGACTTTAAATGCAATCAACAAGGCCCTTGATTTTTTTCATTCAAAATTCAAATGCAACCCATTAATGCAATCAAAAAAGATCATTAGAATTACTGTTTGGCGAGTCCTACCAACTTAAAGCCAATCAAATCAAATGGTGAATATTTGTTTTTTGTGACATAATCTTATCTCCCAAGTCACATGCTCAACTGTTCACGTGCCACTTGAGATATCTATTTAGCTACCCGTTTGTTTATAAGTGGGAGGAGGGTTGGTAATATGTGGAATTAAATTCAGTTTATTTTAACTTGTGAGTGTGTTTTATTAGATTTTATTTGGGGATTATTTTATTGTTAATGAGTTGAGCGAGAGGTTTGACTACGAAATCAATACTTTCGTTAGTAAAAATAAGTTTATCTTTAAAAAAGATGAATGCAGAGGGAATTGAATGGTTCTCTCTCCAAAGTATGAATTCAATGTCTAAAACAAATTTTTAATCTGACTTTTAGAATGAATCTTAGTTCTTAATGAAATATAATTTCTAATGACATATACGGTTTGATAACAACAGATTGTAATTCACTTATTTAAGAGATTAAATTACAAGTCTCACTAATCTTACCTAAGTATTTTTTATTTTTTTATTTAAGATAAATATTTTAATAGAAATCTTCATATAATAAAGTTGTTTTATGTACGGAAGGTGTTTTTCCGCTTGTCATTCTCCGGCTGTCCTTGGCATGTAACGCGGGCAATGTTCTTCCAATTTCCTTGCGTTACCATTCCGGTGCCCGCGTCCGCAGACTGGCCCACCTTGGGTATAGGATAATATATAATAACAATATCATAGTCCATCACATACTTCATCTCGTCAATCGTACGATGTCAACCGTCTGCCTACGACGTGACGTTAAAACCCCTCCCTAAAAATTGGAGAGTTCCCCGGTCCAGCACTATTTATTGTGTGGAGTGCTGGGCCTAGGAGTGTTGGCTACTCCAGTGAGGTGGGTCAAGAGGGCACCCATCTTTAGTGTGTTTATAGGTTGAACTTATAGTAGCGCCTCTCACGGGGACATCTTTTGGATACCCCGCCCAGTTGTAGTAAGTTAGATCTCCCCTCCCCTCGTTTCTCTCCTCCCTCCATACTCCCCTCCTCTAGTCACGTTCCCCTGACAAAAAAATATTTTTCATATAAATTATTGTTAAATATCTATTTACAAAAGTATCATGTTTAAAAATATATTAATAAAATTATATTTTATTTTGTCAAAATAATGTAAAAATCTCACCATAATTAATTTAAGTTGACGGAAAGAGAAATATTTTAAAAAGATTTGAATATTTTTATTGTTTTATTATTGAATGATCAAAATATTCCTCTCAAATCTCAAATTGAGATTTTCTCTACTTTTAAATGTGAGAGATGACAGTAAGAGAGATCTACCTGAGAGAGGACAGAGAAAGAGGGAGAAATGTGCCAGAGGGGACTTCCCTCTCCGGTATTGTCAACCCCCCCACCTTCCTACCAAAGCCCTTCTACCCTGCGTCTCCTCTCCGCCACAGGCGGACCCCCTGTTCCCTACAAACATAGGGTGAGAGTGAGAGAGAGAAAGTGGGGGTGAGATGACAGAGAAAGCGAGAGAGAAAGTGACAGAGGGTCGCCGAACCCCCCTTTCAAGCTCGTCCCCTCTCTCCCCCTCTCTCCCATCGAATCCCCTTGCAAACCCCCCTCCCTGTCGCTAGACCAGCCCCTTCAAGCTGCCCCCCCCCTCTTTCTGGGTTGTCGTCGCTCCCTGCAAACTGTGGATGATATTAACAGAGAGAGAGAGTGGAGATAGATGAGAGAGAAAGAGAGAGAGGGTGACATAGGATTGCTGACGGCCCCTATTCCTCCTCCTACTATTTCTCCCTTCACGAACAGATCCATTAGCCGTGCCCTCACCTTGCTCCATGCCTGACGCCACTGGGTCGTGCCCCAACCGCCGTTGCAGGTCGGTACACACCTCCTAGTCTCTGGCATCGATCGACTGCCACTTCCCCTGGGATGCCACCTCACAAGTCCTCGGGCCACATCTGCAGACTGTCGTTGTCACGTCCCGTACTCTACATCGTCGAGGTATTGTCCGCTTTGACTCACTGACCTCACGATTTTATCCCTTTCTAACATGATCGGCTCCAGAGTGGGGGACTTTCCTAGAAGTCATCTATCCATGTACTACTCTCCATTAAGTATGCTCAACTACGAGATTCTTTACAAGAACTAAGCCGATATTTCAAAAGGTGCGTCGGTGTTATAGAGTAGAACTTAACTATTTTTGAGGGGGTTACAATCTGCCCCTCTTATATAGGCGACGTCCTCGTCGCTGGACACATATTGCACGTAATCAAACCTCCAAGTAGGTAGGATTCTAGAGGTGACCCCTACATATTCAAGAGATGACTTCCACTATGTAACACTTTGTCTCGTAACGGGTTCAAGAGATGACTTTCATAGCATAGCACTTTACCCTGCATGACACTTAGTTCCCACACTTCCGGTTGAGGTATAGCTCTGATGCCATTCTGTCACGCATCGCACTCTACACCGTCGCGGTATTGTTTACTTTGGCCTAACTGCCTCACGATTTTGTCATTTTCTAATACGATCGGCTCTAGAATGAGAGACTTCCCAGGAGATCATCCATTTGAGTACTACTCTCCATTAAACACGCTTAATCATAGAATTCTTTACAAGAACTGAGCTGATACTTCAAAAGGTGTGTCGGTGATGTAGAGTAAAACTTATCTATATTTAAGGGTGTTACAGCCGCGGCTGCGATCTAGAAAAGTTGGCAAGCCATCCTCCCATCGTGTGATGGTTTCAACCATCACCGCCCAACCTCCTTGCCTATTGCCACCCTAGCACATGGTCGACCCCCCTTTTCCTCGTGCTGCCATTCTCCCTCTCTATGGTCCTTCCTGTCATGTCTTCTCTCTCTCTCTCTCCTATCTCTCCTCTCCTGTGTACACCCGCAACCAACCATGAATGAGAGAAATCCCACAGAGAGATGCGTCAGCAGGATGATCTCATGGAGGGCACGTAGAGAGGAATAAAGGTGGAGGGGGAGGGTGGGAGGTGCAATATCTCTGTGCACCCCCCCCCCCCCCCCGCGCCCTCCCTCCATGTTGGATTCCCCCCATTGCAACCCCTCTTCAAACTCACTCCCTCCTGGGTCGCCACCTCTCATCTCTCTCTCTCTCTCTCCCTTTCTCTCCCTCTGGGTGAGAGTTCGTCGACAAATCTCTCTAGGTACACCTCTCTCTCTAGCGAATCCTCTCTGGTGAATCTCATTTAGGGATGTCAATGGATCGGGTTCGGCTCGGGTAGATCAATACCATACCCTATCCGTGAAAATTTTACTAATACCATACCCGGATAGTACCCTATTATTTTCGCGGGTATGGATACTGGTATATCCGTCACGGGTATGGATATATCCGCTGATATCCGTATCCATCCATAAAGCATGAGTCCACATTCACATCCAAAAAAATGTGAGATTTATGAGAATTAGAAAAAAAGAAATCCGGTCAATTCTTTCCTTTCTAAAGTAATTTTTATGTTTTATAAAAACGACCTTACAATTTTAGCAAGAAGTCTAAACTCACAAACTCAACAAGACGGGCAACGGATTGGGTTCATATCAAAATCATAGATCTAACATGCATAATAAGTTATTAAGAGCGGGTTCGGATCGGGTACGGGTTTGGGTGCACTAAATCTATACCCTATTCGAATATGAAATGGGTATTTTAAACGTATCCGAACCCGAATCCATATCCGTTTATTCGAGTATTACTCGACCCATCACGGGTCGGGTAATGCGGGTAATCGGGTTTGCGGATATTTTTGACATCCCTAATCTCATTCGAGTTTTTTGAAATCGGAGTTGACGGTGAAAAGTGAGAGGGAGATTAAGTTAGGAGAGAGATGAGTTTTTTCTAACTTATGGATACTTTCGTATTTTTCCATATAGAGTTAACATTAATCAGAGTTTGATTCGTATCGTGGGGTTATAGAAATGATATTTTTACAATATTTTGATAAAATTAAATATATCTTTGTTAATATATTTTTAAGTATAATATTTTTTGTAAATAGATATTTAATAATAATTTATATGTAAAAAAACTTTAAAAAGAACGTACGATGTCGATCTCCCGGTTATAATAGAGCCACGTCTCACAAAGCGCCTTCCTCTCCGACTCCTCGGCGTTCCGAGCCCAGAGGGCCAACGGCATTTGTTCCCCTTTCCCATTTTTATACGTGACTCGTATGTCCAGGAGTGTCCATCCACGTGAGCCTAGCGGCGCTTTTCTACGTCAAGATCCGACTCTGTCTGCATCACCTATACGACACGCTGCCTATACACACTGCAGCGTAAATGACACAAACGGCCTTAGATGCATTCATCAACAGCATGTCGTCTCATCGTCTTGTGGATAGCCGTTCTCGATCTTTCCGTAATGCGTATACTCATCATAAAATGCGAGTCTCTTCCCCGCCCAGGCTATACGGGAACTCTATGTGGTGCAGCTCGATGCGCATCGCGGAATTGCGAATCACAGATAAAGACAAAAGGGGAGGCAACACGTGATATGGCACGCCTCAGTTTGAAAGAGATGACGACAAAGCTGGCCAAAGCGCAAGTTTTGAGTCCATCACTCTCCTTGACGCAAGAATTCGATGCACATCGATTTAGACCAAAGCCACGCTCCCGCGACGCCCCCTCTCCCGTTCCAGGTGGCGCGCTCCTTCGATACAAATCCTTCTAAGTTCATATTTAGAGGGAGCGCAGCAGAGGAGACCCGGGCGCCTCTCTCTCTCTCTCTCTCTCTCTTCACGAGAAAGCGCGAAATCCTCGCCAGGATTTCCTACCTTTTCCGTTCCATCTTTTTCTTGGAATTTCTTGATTTTCCCCAGATTTTCTCGTGCGATCACGCCTCTCTGGTTCATATCTCCGGATCGGTCCCGTCATCACCTTCTGAATCCGCCTTCCAGGGTTTTAGGGTTGCGAGGAGAGCTCCTGGAACCAGCACAGAAGAGTAACTAGATTGCCATTCGAGCTCGGCAATGGACAGGAAGAAGTATCCGATCCAGGCGGAGTCCTACGAGCTGTTCGAGGAGATCGGGCAGGGAGTCAGCGCCTGCGTCTACAGATCCCGCTGCATCCCGCTAAATGAGGTCGTGGCCATCAAGGTTATCGATTTCGAGAAGCACAACGCCGATCTGGTAAGCTTGGATCAGGTCTCCAATTTTATTTGAGAGTTACAGAGGTCTTTTCCTCTGTTCAATGCATATATGTGTTCTTTTGAGTTGTGGATGATCTCTAGCAGAGTTGTGGAACAGATCTTTATTGTCTCTGTCATTACCGCAATCATGATTCGCTCTGTCGACGTATTCAATGTGTATGTAAATGTGTGTATGATGAGCATCTTTCTCCGCAATTTAAACATATTCTACTGATATATGGTACGTGTTCCACGACGCAAATAGATCGAGATGCACTTTTTTTTTTGGCACCGGGGCGGGTCATTGATCGTAAACCGCTAAAGTTGAATGAGATCGTGAACTTTATCGTCTCATCATGTTGAGGGAATTTTGCAAGATCTCCTCGCTCCTCTCCACATGCTTGTCCTTAGGCGTGCTGTTATGCTCTCACGTCTGGGCCTTTGGTTTTGCCCTCGGTGAACCATGTAGCAGAAGAATCATCTATCGATCCATCAAGACACAATGCTCGCATGATCTGACAACACTTGGTGTTGTATCTGTACCCATGGCTTGCAAGTGATGAGATCATGAGTTAGGCAGGGCTATAGCTTTGCCAGACCATAGGACTCAGCGTCGAACTCATTATCATACTAGAAAGATGAGAAATGCTAACAACTAAACTTGCTGTATTAAAGCATATGGCAGGATGTTCTATCAGGTAAACGAGCTAGCGAATTCATAACTAAACTGCATTATGCTCTCCAGTCCTCTTTTCACTTTGAGAGTTCATTTTTTTTTCCATGAGCACCTGAACTTTGAAGTGAATGAAGTTTGTGTCTAACTTACTATTGCTGTCCACCGCTAATCTCAAGGCACTGCCCACTTCTAGATATTTGTATGATATGCATTTCAACAATATTCTTTCAATTTCCTATTGCTGAAATGCAGAGTTACCTAATATTTCTTTATTTTATGCAGAATAACATCTCACGCGAGGCACAAACTATGATATTGGTTGACCACCCTAATGTCCTCAAGGCACATTGTTCTTTTGTAAATGATCATAACTTGTGGGTTGTCATGCCTTACATGGGTGGTGGGTCCTGTCTTCACATCTTGAAGGCTGCCTATCCAGATGGCTTTGAGGAGGTCGTTATTGCAACAATATTGCGTGAAGTATTGAAAGGCTTAGAATATCTTCATCAACATGGGCATATACATCGTGACGTCAAGGCAAGCTATATCTCTTCCCTAGTTCACTTATCCGAACCCTTACATGTAATCTTACATGAATTCGTTATGTTGTAATAATTTATGGTGATTTACCTGCTGTCCAATAAGTATGAACAAAATCTGTCATGAGAATTAAAAAGCCCTTGTGGATTCAAGTTTGAAATACTGGGCATTGGATTCGGATCACCATGGACTGGCCAATTTTAGGCTGATCCACTTTGCATGATTTCGAGCTTTTACTTTGCTAGGAAAATCTGATCAGTCTTTTACCACACTCTTTTCCACCTCCTTTTTGGCCAGAGGTCAGTCAGGGCAAAAGAAAATTTTGGGAGATGGGGATTCTGATCCAATTGGTCCATGATTTTAGTATGTTTTTCATCAGTCAGTTTGCATTAATGTAATAATTTAGCTTATTAGTCAGTGATGTTATTAGTATAAATAAATATGTCTGAGATTTTAAGATCCATTTGAGGTTTCCTGTTCCACCCTCTAGGTGACTGTTTGAATTGTCTCCACTAATACTCTCAAGCTTGCTATGAAATGTTTCCATATAATCATCCACATTTACGAACCATAGAATTGCATAGTTTCATGAATGTTCTTATCAACAGTTTGCTATGAGAAGGCAAATTTGCTTTTTCAGCATGGAGTGATTCATTGCGTGCAAACAAAGATGTGCTTCTGTTGAGCTGAAATTATCTATATGCATTACTTTTTACTTATTCATTTTTTTCACGATAAACTTCGTGTGTCTCCTAGTTGCATTTGTAGTGAATTCTTTTGATAGTAAAATAGTCAACTCCAACCGCTATCCCCCAGTTGGGCCAGCCCTGCCGCTGTTTTTGGCTCTAGGACTGTTCTTTACTCCAAATAATTCAATAAAGTTCATAGATTATTAGTTATTGTCTTGACTTAAAATGTAAAACCATGACTTTTATAGATTAGTTGTCAATTATAATTTGGGAACATATTTTCTCATTATGAAAGAAAAACAATGTAAAGAAAAGTATTGCACTTTTTATTCTTAGCATTGATGCTAGCAACATGACTATATTGGGCTAGATGCCACATATCTTGATGATTTAAGAAAAAGAAAAATCTTCTAAGCTTTTATTTATCTACCAGTACAACTTATAGTTTGATACATATCTCCCATAAAATAGTAAGTATATAACATCTGCACCCTTCATATCATAATCCACTCACAGGATGTTGCCTGACAATAAGATATGTCCAAGTCATTTAAGCATTAATATCCGGTATTTTATAGTTTAGAACTTGCAGTGGCATCCAGAGGTTGCACAGTGCATAAATGTATGGTCGTGATAGAGGTTCCACAAGTGCAGAAATTAGCCTCTCTATCCATTCCATCTGCATGTAAAAACATTTTTATTGCGTAGCCAGACTGGTTCATTTCATGAATCCTATTCCTCTACCTCAATCGTTTCATTACAAAACTACCATCTTTTGACTGTTGTTCTTGTCAATTACTTGCATAAGCAAGTAAATTAGCTCCGTAAAGGCCTTGTACTTGGCATCCATTTCCTGTGATTCCTAGTGAAGCTTCATGAGTATCTCACCAAGTGATTCTTCTGTATCATAAACTATTTTTTACCCAAGTTGATTCATGTCTGAGGTTAGTATGTTATTTTGATTTCCAATAGTTTACACCAACTGTTAGTAAGTGGGTTTGGTCACCCATGGCAGGGGTATTGTTACTGAAGTTGGCATCATACTTCTCATTAATTCCACTTTTGCCATAAACTTTCCAGTTTGAAAATATAATGTTCCTGCATAGCTAATTCATGTAAGACCAAAGTACTCTTAGGGGGTGTTTGCAATCCTTAAATTTCCCTCTTCCTTTTTCTGTTCACAACTAACTTTCACATGTTTTGTGAACACATGAAAATGGTAGTTGGGAAGATATTTCCTAGATGCTTAGAATATTATCTTTTTCTCAGGTTTCATTTTCCCACCCCCTCCCATGGGAAAACAGAACCCAGAAAATAGTTTCCCACACTCTCCACTTCCCCTACTATTTCTCTCTACCCACTCTCCACTCTCTACTCCCCCTCTCCTCTTTCTTCTCTCAGATGAGAATACAAACACATGTTTGATGTTTCTACTTTCCAATCATTTTCCTAAAAAAATTACAAACATGTTTTTTTCTCTCCAGTAATTTGTTACCTATGGTTTTTTTACTTTTTGAAAAAATATTTCTCATGATTCTCTATTTCCCTGGAAAATTTGAGAATGCAAGCCCCTATTTAATTTCTGAACGGAGCTGTTTTTTTCTTGGTAGGAATCTAGAAAAAAACACTTCACAAATATTTAAACATTTCAGCTACATTGCAACTCACCTCAACTACCCTCAATGTTATTTTTATGGTCTTCTAAGGCAAATATTGAATTCACATTTGCCACTGCAAGAAATGCATTTCTCTCTACTCCGTTCTTGCATGTTTCTATGTGCAAATCTGCCATTTGAGCTAATTTTCAATAGTCCATTTGAACATGTCCACAGTGTTTCTTGTGAATGTTTGAAAAATGGGATTTTTGCATGAAAACCATTGTTAGAGGTGAATTTGTAAAAAAACCATTCCTAGAAATGCATTAGTAGACATATCACTGGGTTAATTCAAATAGTGCGTAAATGCCATTTAAGCGTGATTTTTTTGTAAGTTGTTGGTAAAAAGAAGTGATATGCATGCAAATAAATATGGCATTTTTGCACAATTCAGATTTACACGGTGATATACCTGTTAATGCATTTCCAGGAATGATTTTTTTGCAAATTAACCTCTAACAATGGTTTTCATGCAAAAAACCCTTGAAAAATTGACCATTCACCAATAATATGCAGAATGAACTCTCCTTTCTTTCCTTCCATCACTATGTGAAGGAAGAGGGCAATTTTTGTAATTTTAACCTTTAGTTAGGGATGAATTGGAGTGTGGTTGGGTTAAACTGGAATTTTAACCTTTAGAAGGGTGAACTGGAATGTGGTTGGGTTAAAACAACATTAAGGTGATGTTATCGACAAATTTGCATTTACTGCCATCATACAATGCACTTGTTGCAGTGATAACTATGTCTGTTTGTGGAAACATTTTCTTGTCTAGATATCCTTGACTGATTCGATCTTTTGCTCTAGTAAGCCTTTTCCTTTTTATTTAGGCTGGTAATATCCTAGTAGATGCACGTGCTGGAGTTAAGCTTGGTGATTTTGGAGTTTCCGCATGCCTTTTTGATTCTGGTGATAGACAGCGCACAAGAAATACATTTGTTGGCACACCTTGCTGGTGAGTTCTCTTAAACTACAGTCATTTGCACAATCTGTTACTGTTAATTCCGTTCATCTTTAGTTTGATATTTTTCAAACTAGTAACTAAAATATCTTTTGATTTTCCAAGGATGGCACCAGAGGTCTTGGAGCAGCTAAATGGTTATGACTTCAAGTTAGTCTATTCAACCTTGCAGAGCTAATGTAATAGAACCTTTAGGATTCTCCTTCTGTCTCATTATAAGCATAATCTCTGTGCAGGGCAGATATATGGTCCTTTGGTATAACTGCTCTGGAACTTGCTCATGGCCATGCTCCTTTCTCAAAGTACCCTCCAATGAAGGTATCCTAAAAGATAATTATTTATGCCAACAGATAACCAAGTTACTGGTAAAACTGGCTAGAAAAACTAGGGTAATGTTTACAAAAGAAGCTTCAAATTATTAGGAAGTGAATAAAAGAGTGTGTGTGTGTGTGTGTGTGCATGTGCGCACACGCAGAGAGTGAGATAAGAGGGATGACAATAAAAATATTAATCCCAGTTTATCTTTTGTTGACATTTGACATATTACATTGAAAACATGTTAATTCAGTTTTTTGGTAGGTCCTGCTAATGACATTGCAAAATGCACCTCCAAGCCTTGACTATGAAAGGGACAGGAAGTTTTCAAAGGTGACACCCTAACATTGCATTTTCATACTGTATTTTCTTTCAGGTATTGTTTTCCTTATGATTTTTCTCTTCCCTAGTCTTTTAAGCAAATGATTGCAATGTGCTTGGTGAAAGACCCTCTGAAAAGGCCTTCTGCACGCAAACTGTTAAAACACTCATTCTTCAAGCAAGCTAGGTCCAATGACTATATTGCTCGGACTATTTTGGAGGGCTTGCCTTCACTTGCTGATCGTATTAAAGCATTAAAGGTGTCTTTATTTCCAATGAGCTTGCAGCTTCAATTGTCTGCATATTTTTTTTAGTTTTAAAATACTCCATGCTCCGACTCCATTATAGATAAAAGAAGAAGACATGCATGCACAGAAGAAAATGGCAGATGTGGAGAAGGAGGAACTGTCACAGGTATGGGTTTCTTGCCTCAAGTTGACCAGATTATGTATCTTCTTTGTCGGTGATAATTGAAGTTATGATTTGGATAATTTTACTTGAGAATGTTGGCAATCGCTGCACATGTTTCCTCCAATTGTTATAATGTTATCATGTATAATAATTGGAATCAGCAAAAAGAAATGTTCATTATGGAACTGAAGTTTTGTAGGTGTACTCTGAAATTTTTTGGTGTGACTAGAAGTATCGCTGTGTACTTTCTCATGCTTTCATACTCCTGCAGCAGTGTCGTTGTTAGGAATAATCAAGGATGCTGATTTTCTGCTGAATGACTACCATTTTTTTCTAGGTTTTGTTTACTTTTTGCTGAACCAAAATTCCTCCAGTGGGAAAGTAACTTGTCAGCTGTGTCTGTAGCACAGCAAAAAGATATTTAAGACACTAATGCTGTGCTTTCCATTGATGCCATGGGGCATGTCTGATATCATCAAGTCCTTCCAACAAAAAACATCAATTTTGTTGTTTGCTAGCCATTTGCTATGAGGTCGCCATTTTAGGATATTTTCCTCTGATCCTTGTATTTGAGATAAAATATTTATTCCCATTTTTGGTCTTATTTATTATCTTCTTGGAGCATGTTTCTTCTATTTAAGGTGGACATTGGTCAACAATTAAGAAACTAATTTTGCAAGGGTAGCTGGCTTTCCTTGCTTTCAGTTTTTGTTATTCTGAGTGGAAGTTGAGTAATATTTTGCTTGTTGTCTCTATTCTATTGTTGCAAGATCCGGATCTGTTTATGGTTCATTTTTAATTTTCTATGTTATAAAACAATATGATATCTAAAGCCTCTGTCTGCCATCATACGTAGAGTGAGTACAAGAGAGGCATAAGTGGCTGGAACTTCAACATTGATGACATGAAGGCACAGGCTGCTCTGGTATGGTTATCTTCTATTCTTTCAATTTGCACCCTTCTTATTGTTTTTAAAGTTTGTTTCAAGTAAGTGTGTCCTCATGTTTCTGTTGGATCCAGGATGTCGATGAGAAAACTCAAGATAAAGAACCTGCATGTACCACAAATTCATTCTTTGAGATCGAGAGCTTGCAAGAGAAAGCATCACATAGTGTGTCGTCTATTGCAAGTTGTTTCTCAAAAGATGTAAGTTTACATTTTCCAGAAAAGTCTCTGGAGAAAAATTAGTAGTGTCTTTAGCTTTTGCTGATTGTCTGGTAAGTTTTCAGGAAAATGATGAGGTAATTCTGGGTAAGCCAGGCCTTCTTTCATCTCCAGAAGAAACTGCACATAGTTTAAGGTAATGTATGTTTTCATCATTCCACTCATGTCATACCCGTCACATGCCTCATTCATTTTCAAAAACATTGTATATTCAGTTTTTCTTTTCTGCTTAATGCTGGCAAGGCAAGAAAAGATGTAGGCTTTAGTTTCGTGCATTTAGTCACTGAATATGCAGATACCCTTACCATTAAAAAACAGAATATATCCACCTGGCCATGGTGTGGTAGCGAGTACTTTTTTTGAAATTTCTATGGAGTGTTTTTTTATAGCAAATATACACCTTTTTGCAGTATGAAATCTATTGGATCCGATGATGAGTTTATGGTTACTGCTTCAAGCAGTCAGAATTTGGCACACAGTGAGCGCCAGTTCCATGGCAACAATGAATTAGAAAACTACTTGAGTGAAAGTTGCGAATCTGAGATCGATGAGAAGCATCCAGATGGTGCACCTTCTCAGCATTCTCATGAAAGAAAGGCTTCTTCTAGCTCCGTCACATCTGATATTGTCCAGCCCTTGTCCAGAGGAGAGAGGTTTGACACTGATGTCTAGTCTTCTATTCCTTCTTTTTCTGAGTGACATTATGTTGAACATGGTGTAAAAAAACTGTTGTGCTTATGATTTTAATGTCTGCTCAAACCTTTCTTTATTAGAGTATTAGAAATATCTCCCAATCCTAACTCAATCATTTAGTATGCCTGACATACTTGATGCTTGTTAATTCAGATGTTAATGTCTTATTACTAAACAACTGGTCCAGTAGAACGTATATTTAAAATGTAGAACATACCACCCACAAGATTTTTATGTTCTCTTGTAGTTTGATTAATTTGTCATGAAAAGGTTTTATTATTTGTTAAGACAAAGACAAAGTGGAGAATTTAGTTGCATTAGAATTTTTTATGTTTAGATCGTGTCCAGATTTGTGTGGTGTGGTATGAATCTGTTCTTGGAAGCCATGCTTCATTCTCCTTCCTGTTAGAAGGATGAATGTGTATTCTGTCCGTCTTTTTTTGTTGTTTTCTGATAAGTTGATACGTTTATCCAGTCATCTAATTTAGCGTTTATCCTTTCTTATTCTTCTCCTCCTTGTAAATTTTTTAGGGTGAAACAACCGAGTCCACTACCAAGCCCACTACCAAGCATGGGAAAACGGAACGGTTTGCTCCCTCAAATGACAAATTGTAAACCTTCTGAAATTGTCCCTAAAGGATCCAAGTCTATAGGCATGCACATGGCTTACTTTTTTTTCTAACTATTCTACAAACTCTCTTGTTTTTCAATAAGCTGCACGTTTAATCCTTTAGGTGTACTAGCACTTTTATTTTGACCTGTAGGTTTAACTGTTTTCTTGCAGCATCAAATGCTGATGATCCTGATGACAAATCAAAGGTGGCAGTGGTCCAGCAGATGGGGCGTTTTAAAGTCACATCTGAAAATGTAAACTTGGATAGTTTACTGTGATAGGTTCAGACTAATGTTGTTGACAAGGTTTAATCTAATGTAGTTAATACATTACTTTCAGGCCCTTCCGTCTCTTGTTCTCCAAAAGAGTCACAGTATGCAGGTGAGAAGTTCTGTTTGTGTTTTCATAGAATTGATATGGACATTTGTTAATCAATTTACACCAGTTCATAATATGGTCAATGCTTGAGTGATAGTCTTCTCAATTTCATGTGCAAAAGTGAGGTTTAGTTTAAGTAACATCAATTTATGTCTTTATAATATGTTTTGGCATTATCAAATAAACTTTATGAATGTTCTTTTAATCAGTTTGGGACAATTTTGTTTAAAGAAAAAGTCTTAAGCAAAGTATCTCAAAAGAGAAAAAGTACTGTTCCACATCTAATCCTCAAACTAAAAGTATGTTTAAAGAATTCTAGTCTCCTGTTTGAGCTGGATACATTTCCTGCTTGCAAAATTATCTGCAGCTGCCTGGACACCTTTAATTCTATCAATGAGTATTCAAAATGCACTATGTGGTGAAATTCCTTAATTACTGCAGACTTAAACTCGCTTGCATCTATGTAATCAGAGGCGTGAGGGGACCGGGGTGACCAAGGGGTCGCTCATGGCCTAGGCGTTTGAGGCATTTTATTAAAAAACATATATGCAATTCAAAAAATATAAATATTTGTCTAAATATTACAAAAAATACATGCATACAATCAACATTTTCAATGAAATTAACAACAATAAAGATTTGAGGCGAAAATATATACATACAATCAAGATTTGACAATCAAGATTTGAGACGAAAATACATAGGGTAAGTCAATCAAGATCTCCTGGGACCAGCCCTCCTGGGAGTGAGGCGTTTGAGGCGAAAGCGAGGCTGCTTGGGTCTGCCTCACCTCAAAAACCGCCTAGGCGAGCACCTAGCCGCGCTTTTGATAACATAGGCTTGCATGGAAGTAAGTATGCATAAGTCTTTCTGATTCTCCAACTTCATGGCAAAATTGCCTTAATAATTTGGCCACACTGATCCATACGTTTCCTCACATTCTTGTTGATTTGGTGGTGTTTAAAATTAGCATATAATTTTTGCTGTGATCTCATATACATTTTGGTGATAAACACACAGATCAGTTCACATTGCATTGTGATATCACCTTGTTGCTTTACATTTACAAATGTTAAGTGGTATCAGTTTATGGTCAAGCTATGGGGCTCTAACAGTGATTTTTTCAAACTCAGAAGGGGGAAATATATTGGGGTGGCGTAATTTAGATAATGACATTTTGCTGGATAGGGGCAGAGCAAGTGTGCTGGTTTTCCATATGGTGAATATTAGAGAGTGACTTATTTTAGTGTAAGGTTCTAAAAAGGCAACTGGAAGCCAAATGATGTGTGGCCATGATGAAAAAAGTAGATAGGATAGCATATAACTTGGTTGCTATTATGCTCTTTCATGGGAAAAATGAGGAACATAATCTGTGTATCTGATCCAAACAGCTGGAAAAGGATTTCATAGCAGAAACATGTTTATGTTCACAGTTTGGCTTGTGTACTTAACTTCTAGTAGGTTAAGTTTTCCTGTTAAGAGAAGCAGCTCATGTCTCCTCTTTTGTATACCAGGTGATCTCTCAGATTCCTGCAGGATGTCTTCCGTCACCTTCTGAGGCTATGCCGAATAATTTTGGCTGTTCACTTCATCAGCACCTGCTTTCGATCTTGCAGACTAATATTATTCAGAGAGTATGGACCATTCTATATCTTTTTATTGGTCTTTCTTCTAGCATCCTTTCAAATGTGTGCTTTGTAAACAGGATTATATCTTGAATTTAATGAGACAAGTGAATACGGGTGATATTTCAGGTAGTTGCCAATTTTTGATTGCTTGGCTTTTCTCAGATTTAGGTTTGCTTATTAGTTTACAAGATCAATGCATCTGAATATTATTTTGGCAGCCTCAGCTAACCGGATGGTCGATGGAGGGTCCACTTCCATATATTTAAATACGACCGAAAAGTCGATGGTGGGTAAGCTTGTGTTTCTTATAAGAATAGTGCATCAGCTATTATATTCTGATGGTATTCCATTGACAATTATAAATGCCTTGCCTCTGGTCTACACAACTTCATTCTGATCACAGCTTGTTAAGCTGATGATGTTATTCTTTGGTGGCACCAGTTGTACATGTCTTGGCCTATAGTCAGGGCATTCTTTGATTCTGAGTGAACTCCTCAGGTTCGCAGAACCAGAATCAGTTCCAGAACTGTGGGGGCCGGTTCCGGTCCCAGTTCCAGTTCAGATGGGTCACTGGCTGGTTCCACTGTTTTGGGACTAGTTTCCACCAGCTCCCTTATGTGCGTCTGTATTATTTTTTTTAAAAGGAATAAAAAGTTAATCAGGTCACTGGGACTCAACTTGAGATTTAAACTTTAATTTCACAAGATCAAGTCATGAAGACACTACATTATGTAAAATAACTTATTTCTATTTTCAAATAAATCAAAACAGTGAAATAAAGACTTTAATCTTCAAAATCGCCCAAGGACTTTCTAAGACATAGAGAAGCCTTGGTGAAACTATGATGCAAAAGCTTAGATGTTCATTTCTCTGTTATCTCATGACTGTTTAGCAGAAAGAGTTAATTTTACTGTTTATCACAAGAGCTTGGATGCTCAATGCTCTGTTATCTCGATGTTCATTTTATTTGTTGAAGTGTAAGATGCTGAACTTGGAGGTGGCATGGTACCTTTTTCATTTTGCAGTCCTTTCATATGGAGAGGGGGGATGAACAGGAACTATGTAGCCTCAGGGTTCCTTTTTTTTTTGGTTTTGGGTGGTGGTGTTGGTGGAGGGGTTTGTTGATGGAAGGAGAGGATTAGGTGCCTACGTAAAAACAGAGCTCACGAGTTTATCTCTTCATGTGCACAGTATGCTAGGCATGTTCTGGACCAGGCAGCTGCTTAAATACTTCATCGTTTTTTTCTCTGCATTGTGATTCAGCTGCTTGTATACATTCATATTCTGCTCATTTTGAGGGGTGGCAATATTCTAAAGACATCTTCATTTGACAATTTATGATTGTCTCTGCAAACAATAAATCAGTGGCCCATCTAGAATATAGATGAAAATCGTGTCTGGTTGAACAGGTGGGTGTGACTTATGGTGGCACTGCCGCCGAGAATTCTTCCATGTCGATTTCATGACATGAATGGGGACCTCATGTGGATAGGAACTGCAGTAGGGAAAGCCATGAATGGATTTGGACATTTGTTTATGCCATAATCATTTGATCAAAGTGGAGTTCCATTTTAGATGCTATCTGTTATTGAACTTAAATGTGACCCAAAGCCTGATTTAGTGGGTGGAGAGGCCTAGAACTAATATGGGCATGGAGCGCTTCATGAATGCTCGATATAAGACTACATGGTTTTCAACCCTTCCGATGAACCCAGGTAGAGTCATGCGGAAAGCAGCATTATCTAAGTTGCAGAGCCAAAGGGGGGGAACATAAAGAAACCGGCTTTAGTACTATGTTACTGAACTGGACCACTAACCCAAAACCCAACTCATGAGTGGACAGGGCCAAAACCAACGTAGGCATGATGTGGCTGGTGAATGCCTCATATTGGACTAAATGGCTCAAAACATGACATCAAGCATGCATATTCAAAAGCATCATTCTGTAAGAGTCTTCATGGCCCTTAAAATTCATTTAAGAAAAAGCACAAAAACAATTTTAGGGTTTCACAGGGAAGAGCATCCCTCTCTCTCACAGAAATCTAAACCGGTCTTCTCATCCCTTTCACTCATGACAATGTGAAGGAGGAGAGACTCTACTTTCTGGCCTCTTTACCTTTCCCAAAAGGGGCTCCATATATTGTGGATCTTAATGCTCAGTGTCTTTTCTTCCTTTTCAATGTGTGACTATTCTATTCACTTATGCCTAATTCCTAGCCGTGATTTCTTATATTATTCTATTCTTCAAGAAACATCATAAGTTTTTGCTTCCTTCCCTAGAAAAACCCTATCTACCTGTCTATAATAAAAAAAAGAATTCAAAAAACTTATTGAACTAACCTCTCATTGATGTATTGTTTCATCGAGATTCAAATCACGATGTCATTTTCTTGTTCCTAAATGGGCCCATTTATTTCTTTTAGGTTCATGTTCTACTCCGGGTAAATATCTATCCGAATTTTATTTTCACATATAGGGCAAATTTTGTCAGTGCCACTTTTTTTGCTACGATTTTTTCAATTCTTTTCATGCCTTCCGCCAAACTATTTGATATTTTATTATACTATTCCATTGATTGGTAGTTTGAGATAACCCCTAGGGTATAAAAATCCTTTATGATACAAGTGATAATGGGACCTATATTACCAATTTGGTATTTTCTGAACGGAGCCTGAATATTTCATTTTATTGGTACAACCATAAATTCTTCTAATTTAGATTATTGATCTCTAAAAAAATTGGATTTAATTGTACTTCGCGCTCCGAGTTTTTGAAGGTTCAATCAATCTTTCTTGGACGAAATAGAGGATATCTCGATCGAGAGAGAGAACGGGTAAATCCCATATGACCCAATATGTCTGACTCTATCTAATTCTGGCAAGATATTGCCGCGATTGTCTCCCAAGGGCACCTCACAACTTCCAGATATAGACCCCAACTTGACGTCAGACTAATTGGTTCATTTTTGCCGTTGTTCCCAGTCACTAGCTATGGTAACTCCATGCCTTAGCATTATATCAACCTAAAGGTGACCTGTATCGTTTGAGGAGAGGAGTTGCCAGCTGCTCTCCCACCAAGAAAGGGGAGCCAGGTTTCGTATCTGTCAGGTCCAGATTTGACCTTCAAAGTTTGAACAAGATCTCTAAAATTTTTGAATTGCTTGAGAAAACAAATGACCTTTCTTCACATATCACTTCAGAGGGGAAGTTTTAGTCACCCAGACGGCCTTTCATGAGTTCCCAAGTCATCACTTAGTGGTGGATAATGCATTGCTGGTGTAATCTGCAATTTGTAGTTGATCATACAGATATTGCCGTACCATCCATGGAATCCAGTGTTCCATGTTGCTTGCGCACATACAGTAGCAAATCTTGAGACCAGGTGAAATATTGTTTTTATTATTCATAGATAGTCTGATGTATTTTTTTTACCCAAAGGAAGTTTTTTTTTTTGCCTGGAGAAATTACCTCTCAGGTTACGGATGTGGAAAGGAAAAAGGAGACCAGCAGGGTGATAAAAGTGCAATATAAATCTAAAATGAGAATTTCATTCTCTAATGTATCTGTGCATATTATGACAGAGTTTCTCTCCTCTTTGCAGTTAGAGTCGGCACATGAAAGGGAGAAAGAATTGCTGCAGGAGATAACTGATCTACAATGGAGGTAGCCATAATAGTGAAGGCTAATTTGGCAATTCCTGTGGCAAAGTTCGTTCACGTCCGGTTTGCTTCTGCAGGCTTCTGTGTGCCCAAGATGAAATACAGAGGCTGAAAGCCAGAAAATCGTAGCGTCTTCTGATTTGTGCGTTCTGCAGTTAGTTGAAGCCTGCGCCTCACCGACATATTTTACCCGCAGGTATGATGTAAATACTCGTTTTCACTCGCGCACTTCCCGTAGCTAACAGCCATGGCAGTTACACGTTCAAGGTCCCCGATTCAATTTGTGTCTGTCAATAATAATCTAGCTTGCAACAAGACTAGTTGTTTCCATGGCCATGGCAGTGGCCCTGGTTATTCTTTTGTTGCCAGGGTAATCTGTGGGTGCCTGGAGGGATAGGGATCACATGTATACTAAGTTTGGGAGTGGATGGAAAGCAGTTGTAAAGAGTATATTGCATATCCTTAAAAGAAAGTTGTCAGGAACGGGAATTAAGAGTAAACTGGGGCGGGCAGTAAAATGTACCGCGCAAGGACACGTTAGATCCTCCAGAGGTCAGGTCAGGACACCGCTTGGGTAAGAATTCTTCCGATTCTGTTATTCGTTCTTGGGACTTCCGTTCATGTGTGATATATGTTAAGTGAATCACACGTAAGGATGATCGTTATAATGTTTCGTTTTTCTATTATCTTCTTCCTAGATATAACGGTGACATGTCAGCGTATCTTATACGATTCCAACTCTCTTGACGCCATAGTCGGCCTGATGTGTACTCACATTTGAGTTTGACTTACACCACCCCCCCCCCCCCCCAAAAAAAAAAAAAAAAAAATAGTCGAGCTCAGTGTGACACCGAGCCTTGAATTGAGCTAAAGGCAAGGTTCGATTCGGCTCCGGTAGAAAAACTCGAACACCAGCTCGACTCGTTAAGAATTAAAGTGTAGTATTTTTATTTTTTAGTCTATAAATAAGTATATTTTCATTTTAATCTTTGAATTACAACTATTTATGTTAAAGTTCTTATAATATTCTCCATTTCGTTTTTTAATCCTGGCCGTTCTCTCTTCTCTCTGTATTGTACGGTCTACTAAATTGTTAACCATACATGAGTTAGCTTAACCCCATATATAGTAAAAGACGAAAATAACCCCTGATTAAATATTGAGAGAGAGAGAGATAGAGAGTACAGTCGTACAGAGAGTGGGGAGGGAGGAGGTGGAGTGCTGGAGCAGGTCTTCGGCTCCGGCTTAATCTCCGGTGCGGTCCGCACGTGCCGTCCATGTCGGTTTTTGTCCAGCATGCCTCGTCCGTGTCAGTCAACCTGAGCCGGGCACAGTTGTCGTGCCCCCCGCCCCCCGTCTCCCCCCTGCCTCCTCCCGTTCCCCTTCTCCCGCGCACAACTGCAGCCAACTTTCCCCTCCCCCCTTTCAGCCGTTTGCACACCCCCCGGCTTCTGATTGTGCAAGCCCCCGCACGACAACACTCGGTCCCCCTTTTGCGCCCCCTCATCTTCCTCCCTTCTTACCATCGCCACCCCCCCTCGTACCGTCGTCGGTCCTTTCTCCCACCCTCTTTCCTCTCTGCAAATCAAACTCCGGTAGCGAAGCTCCCCCCCTGCTCTGCCGTCGTCCTCCTCCTTGGACGCCGCGGACGCCTCCCGCCGCCCCCGTAGCCACCAGGCCTACTGCCCCTCAGGCCCTCACCGCCAGTCGCGTCCCTGACTCCGCCGTCTACCGCCTCCCCCCCCTTTTTTTGATCCCCCCCATGAGCAACTCCGCAGCCACTCTCACCCCCCCTGTGTCGACTGTCCCTTCATCACCCGTTTCCCCGTTCTACCTCTTCCCGCATCCAGCCGACCACGCTCACGACGGCCCAGATTTGGCCGTTCCCTTGCTCTCCCTCCATCTCCTGCAACACACCCTACCGCTCGACTGGACAATAGCAGCAGCAGCACTGTAGCCGTCGCACTCCCGATAGCCGCTTACGGCGGCCATTGCCGCCGGTCTCTACCCATCGCGAGTCAGCCTCCTGCCAGAGCGGTAGTCCCCCGCCCCCAGCCACCCGCAGTAGTTTCTGAGCTGCTGACCAACTGGAGAGAGAGAGAGAGAGAGAGAGAGAGAGAGCAAGGGTATTTGGGGATTTTCTTTGTCGATTATCCGCAGATCTAAGATTCTCTGTAATATTTTTTTTAAAATTTCACAAATCACATGGATATTTGAGTAAGAGTTAAAATATTCTAATAATTTTAAAATAAATAAATATAACTCAATGATTAAAATAGAAATACATTTATTTGTAAGTACTAAAAAATAAAAATTTTACATGTCAATTATTTTAAATTCAATTATAATTTTCTAATAATATATAATATAGAGATCTCCAGCTTTTAATTTAAAAATCTCAAGAAGTATGCCGGTTGGGGTCTTATTTTTTATAGATTTCACTTATGTCAACTATTTGAGTGGGTGCGAATCTAGAATCAGTTGAATGGTAAAATACATTATCTCATGTTAAGAAATTCTCAAATTCGACTCTCGAGATACTTTATTTAACTTATATTTAATCCTCGAGGATGCGAATATGGAGTTTATTAATTATGATAAGTTGTCCGACATCCCATGTTAAGAAATTATCAAATTCGACTCTCTAGATACTTTATTTAACTTATATTTAATCCCCGAGGATGCGAATATGGAGTTTAGTAATTATGATAAGTTGTCCGTCATCAGAAAAATAAAAAAGCGATTCAAGTAGTCAATGTTCCCTTTCAATAAAAAAGGGGATTGGGGCGCGAGCCCTCAAATAGTTTTTATGTTTGTAAGGCTTAACAAAGGTGACAAATGAGTACGAAAATTCGAAACTTCGCATGAACGAAATAAAAAAAACATATGTTACCTCATTGAATTCGTTTGCCAGCTTCATGACAGCCCTCTAACAAAAGCAGATCGCAAGTGACTGGATACATTGCCAACTAGACCGTAAAGAAATGAACGGGAACATGCGTCGATGTTTGTATTCCAAATGTACATATATAAATACAAACAAAATCATATGATTATTTTATTACTTGTTTTCACATTGTACAGTGTCTCGTCTGTCATGCGGGCGACAGTTACATTGTCCGTTCACTTCAGATTCTTTTGCCATCTAAATCTTTTTGGATAATAAATAAATCAACAAAATTTCCCATACGCCTCCTGTTCCTCCCTTGTCAAGCAAGCCCACTAAAAGGGAAAAGTGACCCTTGTCCCTGGAAGGGCTATGCTATATGTTTCAGAGCTTAGCTGTTCGAGATCACTAATCTTTCATTCAGAGAGCATTAAAGATGAGCCAACTACGACCAAAAGATCTTATGTAAAACTACTATGGCAGAAGAGAAAATCCTGTATCCTTACAGCAAATTTGTTACTTTACCGTTCAACTACATTCCGTCGGCCACAGCTTAAAGATTTACTCGGCTGCGTGAAATTAAAGGTACGCATCTAATAAGCACCGCTTTGCTACGGGATTAAAGATGTCCCGGTTAAATATAAGTGAGTTTACATGTTCCTTGGTTATATTTTTTTGCTTTGGTGCGGTATTGGGTTAAAGTATCTCACCCGTGGAGGCGGGATAAGTTAACATGACTTAAGCCAATTTAAGTTATTTTTAAGTAGATCATTTAAATCTGCTCCCGCCAAAGCAAAAAGGGACAAGTTACATCTAAAATGAGCTTATTCCTGTGTTAAGCCCCAAATAAAGCGGTAAAGAGATTTCGCAATCTGTTAATTGTTGAGTCCCCGCCATTCCAACATACCTTGACTAAATAACACCACTTTGTGATTTTCGATTCTAAATAGATAACTGGACATAAAACTTTACTTAATCTTTGGATCTTATTGAGTTAGCCGATCGCAGATTGATAAGATGAAAAGTCACGATAACGTAGTACACGCATGCAGAAATTTGCAAAAAGGAATTGATTTATCAAAAGAACAGTAGTTCAACTGCAGCCACAACTGCGGAGAGGATCTGTTCGTCGATCAGCTGGCGGTAACATGAGAGCAAAATTTGGGGCTGCAGCCGCCCAGGTTAACTTTCGATGTGAAGCGACAGAACATGACAACAGTGTAGTGAGAGCACGTAACAGCTACTCTTCTTTCTTTTTTCTTCTCGAGACAATCTCTGACGCCAAAGCTTTGCCAACATCCGTCTGGAACTTGCCTGTAGAAATTGAGATAAGTTAACGATGCAATCAACTGCGAGACACAGCCCCACGCAGTAGTGGGGTGGTTACCACTCTCCCCCAAATAACCCCCCGCAGTAGTGGGGTGGTTACCACTCTCCCCCTTTGGAGGAGAGGTCGCAGTAGTAGGCTTCATGTCATTTGTACTCTCAGAAACCAAAGTTAAATCTAACAGCAAAACAATAATAAACCGTAATTAACAAAGACATGCCCAATCGTGCCCCACTGAAAAATACAAAGTGCCTTCAACATCCAAGATCTATTATTAGGAATTTAACTTAAAAGAAAAAACAGATTATAACTCCAAATGACCAGCAGGACAGCTATGAAAGGACTGAAGGAAAATCATACCTGAAGTTGACTGAAAGAATTCATCCAAGTCTTTTCCCTGTTCTGCATAATCAAATGTGCAGCAATTAATATGGAAAGACCCTCTAGAGTAACATAAGGATAAGCAAAGGCTTTCAGCAAGAGAGAAAAAAAATTATGAAACATTACAGTTCGGTATCCCGTTATTATTAGCAAGGTAATTCAAAGTCGCAAAATGTAATGCACAGCATGTCGACTGACGATTTTGGGAAACACAGATATCAAACAGAAGAATGATAAATATCAACAATGAAATGGTACCAAAATTTGTAAAGGTACACAATTCTTTGAAATTATTTCCCATAAAATCTTGAGACCTCAACAAATGAACCCTGTGTACTCCAGTTCATATCTTAATATAAAACTGAAAAAAGAAACTTGTAGAAGACCACCACAACCAAGTGTTACCAAAAATTACATCCGCAATCACTTTCCAGGGAGCTTGGGACTGCAGTGAACGAACCCTATGCGCCCAAGTGTATTTTTTGAAGGTTATGTACCCAAGTTTAAATCTCTACCGCTTCTTGATATTGAAATAAATTTGTAAAAGAGAAAAAGAATAACATGAAGAAACTAGTAAGACGTATTTAAAGAAGATGTTCCCTCTTCAGACTAGCTTCCCATGTCAGAGTCTTCCCCGAGCTATGTCATGCTGACAAGGACCAACAGGTCTGGGTCACTTACTACTGTGATTCCTTAGGATGTGTATGCTGCTGGTTGCACTCGTTGGCGACTAGCCGAACTCGGGAGTGGTTTTGTCAGCTTCTGGGACTGACAGGGGTCCGCTGCAGCAGCAGTTTCCTGACTACAGTGCTCTCTTATGGGGCTTGGATTCGGCTTTCAAATACAAGGGCAAGAGCTTCAGCAAGAGGCTATTCCAGAAGCCTCCATCGGTGATAGGAATGAGGTCACATGACCTTATTTTACAGCTGATACTCACATCAAGAGCAACTACCTCTTGTTCAGGTCTCCTTCAATATTGAGGATCATGAGCTTCAGCAAGAGGCTATTCCAGAATTAGCATCCATCAGTGATAGGAATGAGGAGGGAGCATGGCCTTATTTTACAGCTGATACTCACATCAAGAGCAGTTACCTCTTGTTCAGGGCTCCTTCAATATTGAGGATCATGTGAGACGGGAAGCTACCCTTGCATCACTTCTCTACAGTCCCTCCTACAATGCCCGTGGTGGATATGACAGTGACCAAGGCAGTTATTTTCTCTGTTTGTCTTAGAGGATTCAGCCTCTGTACTGCTAGAATGGGAATCAGGCCCACCAAAGAATCTTTTCTTACATGGCTCAAGGACCTAAGAAAGATCTCTAAGCCCAAAGATGATCTGATGTCTAGGCTCCTTACCAACTAGGGTTTGGGTCCCTAGTCAACATGCAGGGCTGTTTAACACGTGGAAAATTAACTTTATATCTAATTATTGGATAAATATGCACATATTTTAGCTAATTGACTAGCATGCATATTATTAATTCCACGAGTTTGGTTTATCAGACGATTTAAAGTTCGTGTGTTGGATCTTGCCCCACCAACTGTAGTTGGTGTTTATTTATATTGGCGTTAAGTTCGAACACCTTTGATTAACTATCAAAGACACCCCCTAACATCTACAATATTCGTCATGATATTGAGGGTTTTGTCTAATGAATTTGATCAAAAAGATTATCCATTAGAGATATACATTTGCAGGAGAGAATTCAATATTTCATTCTGAGTTCATGATGTATGGAACATGAAATCCCGATAACATGATCGGGTCATTTGATTCACATCTAGTCTTGAATCCACCGCTGGATCTACATTCGGTCAGGCCCTCCTATTTGCCTTTTACCACAATTGGACTATCAAATTTAATATTCAGTCACGATTAGACTATTGGATTATGTTTCCAATCAAGATCGGACCATCGGATTTGTTCCGGGTCACGATCAGACCGTTGGCTTTAAATTACATCACAACTATACCATTGGATCACCAATATGATCACTATCGGATCATTGGATTGACTTTTGGTAGTGATCCGACCGTTGGATTTATTCTCAATTGAGATTGAACCATTAAGTTGACTTGATTTCCAAAAAGAACATTTCCGCACAAATCAGGGGGCATATTTGTGATTTTCCCACAAGCAAGGGTTCATTTGTAATTTTTCCACAAGCAGAGATATTTCTACAATTTTTGTCCCTTTCTGGATATTTATGCAATTTTCCTATCATTAGGATATTTCTACAATTTTCTATTTGAGCAGAGTTTTCCCATGATTTTCAGATTAGATGGGGATTTCCCATAATTTTCAGACTTGATGGGATTTCTCTCATAATTTTCAGGCATTACTAGGTTTCTCCCATAATTTTCAAAAATTATTGAATTTTTCCCATAATTTTCAGACATTGCTGGGTTTCCCCCATAATTTTCTGAACATTCATGCAATCTTCTGAAAATGCAGGGTTTTTTGCAATTTTCAGACAATTCTTGATAATTACGAGGACTTCCGCATAATTTCAGACATGAACAAAGTTTTTCCATATTCTTACATCATTTCTGACATTTAGACGAATTTTCTGTATTCTCTGTATTTTTACAAAATTTTCAAAACTTTACAAACATAACTTCCCCACACAAGGGCATAAATGCAATAACAAGAGCATACCCTTGAAAGGGATCTTTGTAAGATCAAATAAAATAAACAGACAATTCTTGGAGGATGGAGCAAGCTCTAAGCCTTATCCCAAATCTTTAACTTCTTGTAAGTTCTTGAGAGGAGTCAACTTCGTGAGAGTGCCTTGGGTGGTGTCTTCGGTCCTCTCCTCTTTGTGTAGAATGAACCCCCTCCTCCTTTTATAGGTGAGTGAACCGGGAGAACCCCATGACGACGCCTTTATTGCATTGGAAGATGAAGGGATCCAAGGGACCCACCCCCCTCTATTTAGTGTTTGAGGTGGAAAGGAGGGTGTTCCCCCTGTTTACATTGAGTGGGGAACCGGGGGGTCCCCCCAATTTGAAAAAAAAATGGGAAGGGTGGGACAATTTGTTTCCCAGGGGGGTGATTTGTAATTTTTTTAATTTGTTAAATTTAACAAATGTCTCCCATGAGATGTCCGTCGGAGCCATTAGTAACGGCGGGCAGCCAGTGCATTTTCATACAAATTTTGTTGTCTCTAAGCCTTGATGACCTAACGAAAATGTTGCCAAAGGTAATGACAGACAACCTACATTTCCACCCGAGTCTTAGTGACATGACGGGGAGTCTGCTTAAACTTTTCCTTGGATGTATATTTTTTGGGATACAACGATAGCATGAGATTGAAGCGCTTCAATGCCGTGCGGTGTTATCACCAATTCTGGGTAATCTTTGCCATTGAAGTTTGGGATGAAGTCTAGTGTTATCACTCCGCTAGGCCATTCGATTTCTACTACCAATTTGGTTGAACCAACCATTTCAACTTGGCAGCACGTTGTTTTTTACCCCTTTTATTTTGTATGACATTTCCCTAGAGAAGAGCTTGGGAAAGCGTACACCACTTAAGAGAAGTGGCATAGACCGACTCCACTAAGTCGACCCTTGAGTTGAATTTCATCGGTGATCATTACAAAGTACCGAGTTAAAAATGAGGGCTACAACGGGATCTTTTGTTTTGGGGCCCAAAATCTTTTTGTTCTTCATCCCCCTTCTTTTTCTTTTACAATATATTTCACTTGCTAATTTTTTTTCTTTTTACTCTTTTTTTCCAGCAGGTACCACCACTATATTGACCCTACTCCAGGTATCTGAGGAAGAAGGCATCAACCACTTCTCAAAGCGAAGGGCATCGATGGGCAATGACAATGTTACTAAGGCATTTTGCCCTTGTGACGAGAAGGAGGAGAGGAAATTTATTGTTGATTTTGGAAAGTGTCATTAATTGCCCGCTTGACTACTTCGAGTGGCAATTCTAGATACTCGACCGCATGAAAACCGAAGTCATGAGATGCCTACATCATCTTTAGTTTCTCTTTAGCTTGTTGCTCAATTTGTCCAAGGTTTTGTTCCAAGCTCTGCTTACTGTCCTCCTCTTTAGACTTGGCTTTCTAGTTTTACTTGGGGTTTAATTTGGGATACTACATTTTGGTCTCGCCTTTCTGACTTTGAGTGGAGCTTGGTTTGAAGTGCTCCTTCTTAGTCTCGCCTAACTTTGTGTGTCTCTTATGAGTCAGCCCAAGATCTTTTTGTTCTTCATCCCCCTTCTTTTTCTTTTACAATATATTTCACTTGCTAATTTTTTTTCTTTTTCCTCTTTTTTTCCAGCAGGTACCACCACTATATTGACCCTACTCCAGGTATCTGAGGAAGAAGGCATCAACCGCTTCACAAAACGAAGGGCATCGATGGGCAATGACAATGTTACTAAGGCATTTTGCCCTTGTGACGAGAAGGAGGAGAGGAAATTGATTGTTGATTTTGGAAAGTGTCATTAATTGCCCGCTTGACTACTTCGAGTGGCAATTCTGGATACTCGACCGCATGAAAACCGAAGTCATGAGATGCCTGCATCATCTTTAGTTTCTCTTTAGCTTGTTGCTCAATTTGTCCAAGGTTTTGTTCCAAGCTCTGCTTACTGTCCTCTTTAGAATTGGCTTTCTAGTTTTACTTGGAGTTTAATTTGGGATACTACATTTTGGTCTCGCCTTTCTGACTTTGAGTGGATCTTGGTTTGAAGTGCTCCTTCTTAGTCTCGCCTAACTTTGTGTGTCTCTTATGAGTCAGATGACTCGCTAGGTAAGCACTTATTGCTGCTTTGCCGTCCTCATATTGGGTAATTAACATGTTCAATTTTTCTCATCATTTTTGATAGGCTCCACCAGTGCAAACTCAGTCGACTCTCTGAAGGAGTTAGATAGGCTATTGAATTCCACCCTGGATGAGGATCACTCAAGAGTATGAGGCTACTCCACAAATTAGGGCAAATGACCTATCTGGCTGTTCTTTCAATCCTTTGTTTCCGAGGACTTGTTCTCGTTGCCTGAGCTGGCGATGGACGCGAGTATCACCTTTAAGTCAAATTGTTTACCTTCCTCTAGTAACTTGGTTGTGCCTAAGATATCTCATACTGCTCGTGAGTGTATTATGCATATTAATTTGCACCTTTTTTACTTTTGCTTTTTTGCATTTATTGCATCTTTTTTCTTTCTTTCGAACTGCGCCAGAGTCTTCTTCAGCGGGGTCCTTCGAGACACCGAAGGAAGTTGAAGGGGCGGCTTCATCGTCAGGGCTCAATGTGCCTGCAAGCTTGTTGAGTGTAGAAGCTCTCTTAGAGGTGTCCATCTTGGCAATTGTTCCAGTTGACGAAAATCTGGTTGTTGAAGTTTTTTTTCTTTTTTTGCATTAGTTGTCGGTGGGACAAAAGAGGCTTAAGTTTTGAATGACCCTCGTCATCAAAATGATACGGGGTCTAGAATTAAGAGAATGAGGGTGACTAACCTTGGTGGTATGAAGCCAACAATTGGGGATACAAGGGGCTGACATTCGTAGTATGAAGCCAAGAGTTGAGGGTTCGAGGTGGTCGACCTGTGTGTTAGGCCATTAGTTCGGAAATTTAGGTTTCGAGAAGGCTGACTTTTGCGGCGTGAAGCCAAGAGTTTCGAAATTTTGGGTTTGAGAATGACGAACCTTTGTGGTATGAAGGCGCAAATTTTGGGATTTTGGGTTGTGGACTGGCGAACAATTGTGGTTTAAGTTCCAATGTTTGAAATTAGGATTGGCAAAATCTTTATGGAAGCCAAAGAGTTGGAGATTGGGTTGAGTGGTTGACCTTGGTGGTTTGAAAGCTAGGGTTTGAACATTAGGGTTGGCTGGCTGACCTTTGTGGTTTAAGTGCCAAGGTTTGAAATTTGGGTTGGCAAAACCTTTTTGGAAGCCAAAGAGTTGGAGATTGGGTTGGCAAAACCTTTTTGATATGAGCCAACAGTTTGGGGAATTACGTAGCTGACCTTTTTGGCATGAAGTCAAGAGTTGAGATAGAGGTTGGCTAATCTTTGCGACTCGAAAGCCAATCAGTAAGGATAAAAATGGCTATCGTTTTGTGGCAAAAAGCCAAGGTTGATAAAAGGGCTGGGTTGACAATCTTTGTGACATGTAAGCCAACACCAAAAGTAGAAACAAGTATATTCGACAACCTCTGTGGCATGTAAGCCGACACTTCAAGTAGCAATAAGTAGGGTCGACAAACTTTGTGACATGTAAGCCAACACCAAAAGTAGCAATAAGTGGAGTTGGCAGGCTTCTATGACATGTAAGCCAACATTAAAAGTAAACACAAGTAGAGTTGACAATCTTTGTAGCATGTAAGCCAACACTACAAGTGGGAATAAATGGAGTTGACAGCCCAAATGACATGTAAGTCAACACCAAATGTATACACAAGTAGGGTTGATAGCATTTGTGGCATATAAGCCAACACTACAAGTGGAATAAGTAGGATTGACAGTCTTTGTGACATATAAGCTAACAATACAAGTGAGAATAAATAGGGTTGACAACTCAAAGGGTATGTAAGTCAACACCAAAAATAAACAAGTAGGGTTGACAGCCTTTATGGCATGTAGCTAACACTACAAGTGGAAATAAATGGGGTTGACAACCCAAAAGACATGTAAGCCAACACCAAAACGAAACACAAATAGGGTTGACAGTTTTTGTGACATGTAAGCCAACACTCGTGAGAATAAATGGGGTTGAGAGTCCAAAGGGCATGTAAGTCAACACTAAAAGAAACCACAAGTAGGGCTGACAACCTTTGTGACATGTAAGTCAACACTACAAATACGAATAAATGGAGTTGACAACCTTTGCAGCATGTAAGTCTTTGTCGGCATGTAAGTCAACCGCTAACGATGGATTGGTTGACCTTGAAAGTACCGAAGCCAAAATTGATAATTGTAGTATGTTTATCACGGTGGGACAGAGCCATCGAATGAGAGATATCCAAGGTGGCAGATAACTTCTCTTTTTTCTTTTTTTTTCTCTTCTTTTTCCCCTCTTTTTTCTTTCTTTCTTTTTCCCCTTTTTTTCTTTCCTTTTTTTGTGCCCTGTTGTTAGTGAGACAAGAGAATTTTAAGGATTCCCTGACCCTCCCTCTTGAGTTAGATGAGAAATCATTAGCTGTATAAATATGGCTAATCACTTGTGTGAAGTTGCAAAATTAGGAATTGAGTGACCGATCTTCGTGGTTTAGAAGTCAAAGATTGGAGTTGAAGTTGAATCCAGCTGACATTAATGGTTTAGAAACCAAAGATTAGAATTGAGATTGAGTTTAACTGACCTTTTTGGTTTGGAAGCCAAGGATTAGAGTTGGGGTTGACTTCAACTGACCTTTGGGGTCTAACAACTAAAGATCAAAATTGAGGTTGAGTTAGCGATCTTTTTGGTTTGGAAGCCAACAATTGGAGTTGAGGTTAAGTTCAACTGACCTTTCTGGTTTAGGAGCTATAGATTGGAATTGAGGTTGAGTTGACTGACATTTTTGGTTTGGAAGCCAATTATTAGAATTGAGGTTGAGTTGGCCGACTTTTATGGTTTGAAAGCCAAATATTGAAATTGAAGTTGAGTACTTTGAAATTTGTAGTCTGGTGAGTTTCGTGATGTGATTGCCACGGGGGGGTAAGACCATCGGACAAAAAACATCCAAAGTGGTGGTCTATCATGCTAGTATGATGCATTCCCCTTTCTTTTTTTTTTCACATTATCAACTCCATTGCCCTCTTGGGTTTTCGCCGAAGTTAGCTTCCTTTGTTTTTTCCAGTACGCCATTTCGAATTTTCATATTGACGGGTTACCCATTTTTGCATGAGAGGCCCTCTCGGGTTTTCACCTCAACCGGGTTATTAGATCTTTTTGTTGTTGTCAATGGAACAGTGTTTGAATTCTCATTGACCTTTCATCATAAGGAAGATATGAGGCCAATGACTTGTAATCAAATGGTTTCCTTGAAGATGAGGTTTGGGTTTTAGAATAGTAGTTGACTTGGAAGGGGTTTGGGCCATATTAATTTGGTTTTTAAAGGATTTGAGCAACAAGGATTTAGGTTTTCTTTTGCAGTTGTTGACCCGAAAGAGACTTGGACAACAAGGATTTGGGTTTTCTTTTGTGGTTGATGATCCGAAAGGGATTTAAGCAACAATGGTTTGGGTTTTGTTTTGGGGTTCCTAACCCGAAAGGGGTTTCGGCAACATGAATTTTGAGTTTTGCTTTAGGGTTGTCGACCCAAAAGTGGTTTGGACCACATGAATTTTGGGTTTTATTTTGATGGTTGCCGACCCGAAAGGGGTTTGAACAACATGAATTTTAGGTTTTATTTTGGTAGTTGCCGACTCGAAAGGGGTTTCGTGGTTGCTGACCCGAAAGGGGTTTGAGCAGCAATGGCTTGGTTGGTTTTCTTTCTCCTCTTCCTTTGTGAGTGAGTGGTTGCTTCCTCCTTTAAAGTCATGGTGGGATAGAGTTTGTGAGTGGCGTACGACCACACTTGTTGTTGACGATGTTGTTTTTTTTCTAATATTACTAACTCCAGTGCCCTTTTGGAATTTCACCGAAGCTAACCCCCTCGAGCTTTTTTCAGTGCACACTCGCGGGTTTTCACATTGAGAGGTCACTCATTTTTGCCTGAGGTGCCTTTTCAGATTTTGACCTCAACCGGGTTTTAGACCTTTTTACCCTTGGTCATCCCTTTGATGGGGATGGCTAAGTCCACCGGAACACCTCTATTTTAAGCCCCTTTTATTTTTTTTATTTTATTTTGCACTTTGGAACTTCACTTTGATAATGTGGTGGTCTAGTTGGAGTGGATCATATGCAACTTCAGCGTGGGGAGAGAGATAGTTCTTTCTTTTGCAATTCTTCATAGATGACTTTCACTTTCTGGGGCTTCCATGGCAGTCACTTGCTCGGCCTGTAGCTTGCAAGTTTCTTTTCAACCTGTTCCATTTTTTTTTGCTCCTCCTCAGTTCACGTTACATTCGAGGGGAAGGAGTGTTCGCCTTGAGACCAGGCGGAACCTGCCACCAGGGTTGAAATTCTTGCCTTTTAACTTTTGCCTTGAAGGGATTGGGGTGGCAGTGCTTCCCTCCTCTTATTTCCTTCCTTGTTCTTTTATTTTATTTTCTCTTTCTTATTCTTTTTTCCCCTCTTTTTTGTTTGTTTTTCTTTTGGGTTTGTTATCTATTGGACTTGGCGCATTCGGCGTTCAGTACTTGCAAAGTCGGAATTACTGCCACTCCGACGTAGTTCTTAGTTGGTGACTTCTTTCGAACGAAGCCTTGTCATAGAATGACTCCTTACATCAATTGGTCCTTGTCCGACAAATACTTCGATACGCTCTTGGATTGCTCTACATTCTTCGGTAGGATGACCTACCCTGACATGGTATTCGCAGAAGAGGGATGCCCACTGTCTGCCTTTGTGAATGGTTTTGGAGGATCATGTGATGTTATTCGTCCCTCCCTTACCAATATATCAAAGATCATTTTTGTGTCTTCTCGATGGAAGGAGCATTTATCGGACATTCGCCGATTAAGATTCCCTCTAAAGGATGTGATTTGGCTGGATCCGGCTTCTTTTGTCCTGAATTTGGGAAGTGCAGATGTGACCGGAGTATGGATTATTTTGGTCCCATGGATAGGGTTGTGGAGGATCAACCCGGTGACTCTTCATCTGGATCGCCCCTAATTGTATCAATTTTTCCACCTCATCTTTAAAGACGCGGCAGTCCTCTACGGCATGACCTAGCATGCGGTGATACAAGTAGTAGGTGGACTCTTCTATTTTGCCTTCTTTGGCCAACTTTCTAGGCTCTGGCAAGGTTATGAGCTTCCGCACCATGTAGAGCTCAAACAATTCTTTAGTATACTCTTTGATGAAAGAGTACGGTGTTTTCATTCATTGTGCTAACGTCAGCATGAGCGATTCACCATCAGATTTTTTACGTCCCTTACTTGAACTGGGCTCTGCCCTAGTATTGTTATTTAAAGGAGAGAAGTCCACGATATCTGCTCCTTTCTTAGTGGTATAACATTCCTTGGAGGGCTTGGCTTCAATCGCCGGTGCTTTGACCATTATCACCGCAAGATCGACATTTGTTGGTGTCTCACAGTTGGTTGGGTTAATTGATGAAGATGTGAGACATCTGAGCAGGAAATCTCGCTCTCGCAGTACTTCTCGTAGGAAGGACTTCAATGCTTGGTTTTTTCCACTACGGACTCCCCAAAATAAAGCCTTCAATGTTGTCCCAGGAGACACTCCCCAGAGCCATGTCGTCATATTCATTGATAGTATGTTGAAGCAACTCTTGCCGAGATGATGCCTTTGCAGGATGGCTCTCTTGGGTTAAATATTCCTCAGCCTTAACGCGAGTTATGGGACTACCCTTGTTGATAAGTGGGTCCCTTGACTGACCTTTTGGCATCGTAGATTTATCGATTGCAAAAGCCTCGCTACTGTAAGCTTTTGCGGTGCCTTCAAGAGTGGTGAGGACACTAGAGCGTGGATCTGGTTCGACCCAACCCGCGTTTACTGCCGTCGGAGGCCGTCAACAGCGACATCAACATCTCTCTGACTTAATGATGATCCATTATTATAATGATGTATTTCTTTTTGATTAGTTGACTGTTCATTTGATAAAAAGGCCCATTAAGGGACCATTTGAAGCCTTTTTTATTTATTATGTATTTTAGGGTGCGATTTTTGAATTATTTTAGGTCCCATGGGTTTTTTGGTCATTAGGCACGAGGGAAGAGCATTAGGGTATGCTTCTATAAATAATGTTGTAATCCCATGTTTTGGGGTTAAGGAAGAAGTTGAGAGTTTTGGATTACCTCCACCGTTGTCTTCTCCTGTGAAGGGATCTAGGTGGGATGTGAAACCCTGGGGTGTGAAGCCCCTCCCCCCCCTCCAGATCTTCCTATTCTCTGTCTTCTTCCTCCTTCCCCCCTCTCTTCCTCTCACTCTCTTCCCCAACGCACGAACACAACTGTTTCCCTGCTGAAGAACAAGGCGCACACCACTGCCCTCTACCCCGTCGTAACAGTACCAGAACGCCGGTCAAATCCAGCCGACGGCAGCCACCGCCGAGACCACCCTCCAACCGCAACGAATCACGGCCGTCCCACCTGCTCCATCCTCCCCTGCGGTTTTGGAGCCACCATCCAGGCACCACCAGCGGCAGCACCGGTCGCCCTTGCGTCCAGCACCCCCAAGTCTTCTTCACCGACAACGGGAAGGAGTCCCACCGGCACGCCCACCGCCGAGCTCCCCTACTTCGCCCTCAACGCGTCACCACCGGCCACTCGTGACGGGCCCGACGCCACCGTCCGCCCTCTCCCTGGTCCGCCACCACCTCCGACCGTCGATCGCCAATGTTCTCTCTCCCTCTGTTCTCCCTCTCTCTGCTCGTTCTATCTCTCTCCCCGTTCGTTTCTCTCTCACTCGGTCGCTCTCTCTCTCTGTGATCGCTCTTCTCTCCCTTTCTGTTACTTCTCTCTCTCTCTCTCCCACTCTCTCTCTCTCGCCGTATTCCTTATTTTTTTTGTGATGTCCTTTTGTTTAAAAAAAGGGGAAGGAGCAGTGATCAGATCGATTAAAAAAAAGTAGAAAAAAAAGGAGCAAAAAAAAAAAAGACAGAAAAGAAGAAAAGAGAAAAAAATCAACATAAGGTCCAACAAATCAATTTAGTGCAGGCATAGTTTGACATCAGCGTTGCGAGGCTATTACCAAGAGTGCGAGGACGTCGTCGTGTGCCTCGCTCTTCAGCGAGTCGGTTAGTGTTGAAAATTCACTCACTCGATTTGCTTATCTAGTATTTACATCATATTTGCCACCGTGCATGAGTTAGGTTGCCTAGCCCGTTAACTTATATTGTTGCCGATGTGTGAGTTTGTGAGTGTTTACCATGGCCCAGAGCGCCGATTTGAGTACGTTGCCTGTGCGTGGTCGACGTTTCTCACTGCGAGGGACGGTTTCTTTGAGCATAGTTACTATTATTTCACGTATTTTGTCTCTTGACGTTTTAGTACACGTTGTAGACACGCTACAAATGACATTACCATGCAATGCCCCAAGTGGATTCCATCTTAAGGTTGAACAGGATGAATATTTCTATTTTCTGGATATTCTGTCTGAATGACGCCTTTTATGGAGGGCGCTATTTGTTATTAGCGCCCCCTTGAGCGAACGCTTATTCTTGGAGCATTTATCACTCTTAATAAATAGCAGTTAAATAATGAGCGCCCTTCGGAAGGAACGCCATTTTAATAAGCGCCTAATCATGAGAACGCTATTTATTTTGAAAGTCCAGATATTACTAAATTTGCTCCACGAATTGGCGTTCTCCTTATTGGGCGCTGTTTGAAATAGCGCCTGTATTTGTGGGCGCCATTTCCCATCCAATTCTTGCCAATCGTGATCTCCCTCCCCGAGTTGACTGTTGCCATTTCCCGTCGAACCTGCCATTTCAAGTATTACCATTTCTCATTTCTTTCCAACTTTTTTTGGAGGAAATCCTGCCTCTTTTGATTCTTTCCCGTCAAGCACATTCGTTCCCTATAAGTGCCCTTTCTTTTGAGCGTCGGCCGAGAGAGAGAGAGAGGGAACATCATCAGAGAGAAAAAAAGATAGAGCTAAGAAAAGAGGAGTTGCAGAGCCACGGAAGAAACAGTCAGATATATAGTAGAGAAAGAGATCTCATTACCTACGTTTCCTCCACTTCCCCTTTGCTGGAAGCTTTCTTCTCCCTCTCTGCAGTGCAGTACAGTGGAGGGAGATCACCCTCATTTCTTCCCTCTGACACTCATTAGATTTTTAATCTTTGCATGTTCACGGCATTTCACCACCCATAACCATCACAACACTTTATATCTGGCCCCGCCAGATCACTTAGGCCTCACTTTTCATTGCATGCATTCCCCATCCTCTAACACTTGAGGGGTTTAAAAAAAAACACCACCCAGGTGTGTTCCGGCCCATGGTTGCATGTCTTTATTTCTCGCTTGAGCATTTACTACACTGCTCATAAATTAATCCGGTGCTTTTTCTTTGTCTATTCTTACTTTCAGGGTAATCAAGTGAGAGGAACCCTTTTGGGTCGGCCAGCCGATTCAAGAGGAAGTCAGGATCCATGTCACATCCCCCGTTCACAGGTATTTTACGCGATCTTCCTTTTATTTTGTGTTATTTCATTTTTGAGGGGTTCCCCTCTGGCGATCACGGTTCATCAGAGCACCACATGCTCCTTTCCTCTTCGAGCACCACGTGCTCATCTTAGTCACGTCATCAGTGTTACACATTAACACACTTTTTTTATCCACTCATTTCGTCTCCAAGTGACGGCGTTCACACACGTCGGATTATTTGTCGACCTATTGTAGCGAGCTTGTTGCTCTCATTAGTCGCCTAGTCGGGTTTGTTTACGTACACCGTCCCGCATCAAGGAGTCCCCACCATTCTTTTTTTGTGAGGATATGAGTTCGGACAGGCAGGTGCCTCCAATCGGTTATTGACTAGCACCCGACTAGCCTTATTCTCCACGTTTAAAAGTTTTTTGGAATCGAGTCCAATTGTGGGTTAGTCCCTGTGGATTGAGCGAGTTATTTCAACTGACCTTTTAGATATATTGTGGGGTGAATTCCTCGGAGGCGAGTTATCTTCTGACAGACTTACATTGTCATCGGATACTTCTTCTAAGGGCCCGTTTGGAAGGGATGGTGAGTGGGATTTTTTTTTAAATCCCTTCACTGTACATGTACCAGATATGTCAAAGATTTTTATTGGAGAAAAATTGCATTTGGGACACCTCTTCACATTCCTCTCCCACCACCTTGTTTATCGTACCATAAACCCTTCTTAACTCACCTTTTAATGCTTAGTTAACATATTGTTTTACTTTAAACTGCTGGTTAAATGCTAAGCATCACATTAAATGATGGATGTGCATCGAAATCCACCCAGAAGCTCCATAAGAGGCGCAGAGCTTCTAGGGATTTTTTAACTCCCCTCCCCATGTGTCTTTCTCTCTCTAATTAGAAAATCTGTCTGGACTCGAAAGTCGAGGACAGATGATGCATTTGGTTTGGCTTAAAATTTTGCAGGGGATCCTAATCATTGGAATCCCCAAATAAGCCCAACCAAACGCGCCCTAAGCAACTTAGGGAAGGATTTGGATCTTGGATTTGGGCCGCCTCAATCAGCTCTTGAGAGGATTCAATTGAAAGTGTAGCAAGTAAACACCTTTATAGGGTCATCGATAATCTATACCACTCTCCTCTTCTTCCGAGGCTAAGAACTCGGGCAAGTGGGTGTCCCCAGTCGATCGAAGATTGACATCTAGGTGATGAAGCATCCGCCCGACAAGTCCTATCTAGCTGGATTACCTCCAAGGATTGCCTGACTTTGTTGGGTCTTTTATAAACCCCTTTCCTTTTCAGCCCTTGAAGGCGAGAAAATTGGATTTCTGGAGTAGTCAAGACTTCAGTTTGTCCATGGTCAGACATTGGGGCAGGGTGACCTACCCTGGCTCTTCTGATAGCTCGGACCTCCTCTTTGGTAACCAAGATTTGCTTGACTTTGAATTGGTGTTCTTCTACAAGATTGACCCCTCGCTTAAGCTTAGGAGTTTGGGGCTTCGATTGACGTACCTGCCCCGGGTTAACAGGAGCGGCTTGGGTGCACGACTTCTTCAGTTTCGCCTTTGTCTTCCCGTATTTGGCGGAGCAGACCGAAGCGGTTTGAGATTGGGATAGTTGGGACACAATCATCCCGAAGCATGATCGGCGCACCTCCATCGAACTAGATGTGAAGATTACTGACAATGACTGACTTGCCAGAGTTAGATGCGACTGCAACAATCTTTCTGCCTTTACGTTGACGGCGTTGCCCCCGATTGGCAGGAGCAACTTGAAAGTGAACTGCGTTGACTGAAGAGCTCGGGGATAAGACTTGGGGCTTGATGCCCCCGCAGCAAGTGTTGTTGGAGCCATTTCAATGACAGGGACCAGCCCTAAGAAGAAGGGGGATCCGACCAATGTTGGGAAGTTGCCGAAGATGGTCGGCATTGCCAGATAGCCGTGCCTGGCGTGGTTGATGACGATGAGCAGATCACGAGTCAGTAGCCATTATCACCGAAATTTTTTGTTATTTCTCCTACAAGAGTATGAAGTATGTCACAACCTTTGCAAAGGTCAGGATATTCTTTGACAGAGAGAAAAAAGGCACCGTACATGCCAGTCGGTTTAACACGCAGAAAATTAACTTTATATCCATTTCTTGGATAAATATGCACATATTTTAGCTAATTGATTAACATGCACATTATTAATTCCGCGACTTTGGTTTATCAGACAATTCGTATGCTGGATCTTTCCCCACCAACCTTAGTTGATGTTTATTTACATCGATATAAAATTTGAACACCTTTTATTAACTGTCAAAGATAGCACGTAACCTCTACAATATCCGTCGTGATATTGAGGATTTTATCTAATGAATTTGATCAAAGAGATTATCCATTAGAGATACACATTTGCAGGAGAGAATTGAATATTTCATTCTTTGAGTTCATGATGCATAATACATGAAACCCCGATAATATGATCAGGTCATTTGGTTCACATCTGGTCTTGAATCCACTGTTGGATCTACATTCGATAAGACACTCCTATTTGTCTTTTACCACAATCGGACTATCAAATTTGATATTCAGTCACGATTAGACTATTGGATTATGTTTCCAATCAAGATAGGACTATCAGATTTGTTCTGAGTCACGATCAGACCGTTGGATTTGAATTGCATCACAAGTGTACCGTTGGATCGCCAATATAATCACTATCAGACCATTGGATTGAATTTTAGTCGTGATCTGACTATTGGATTTATTCCCAGTCAAGATCGAACCATTAAGTTGACTTGATGTCCATAAAGGGCACTTCCGCACAAGGCGGAGGCATATTTGTAATTTTCCCATGAGCATGGACTCATTTGTAATTTTCTCACAAGTGGGAGTATTCTTGCAATTTTTACCTTTTCTGGGAATTTATGCAATTTTTCCATCATCAGAGATATTTCTACAATTTTCTATTTTGACAGGGTTTTTCCCATGATTTTCAGATTAGATGGGGTTTTCCCATAATTTTCAGACATTACTGGGTTTTCCCAATGTTTTAAGACATTATTGGGATTTTCCCATAATTTTCTGAACATCTTGTAATCTTCTAAAAATGCAGGGTCTTTTTGCAATTTTCAGAGAATTCTTGAGAATTGTGAGGACTTTCACATAATTTCAAACCTGAAGAAAGTTTTTCCATGTTCTTGCATCATTTCTGACATTTACACGAATTTTCTGTATTCTCTGCATTTTTACAAAAGTTTCATAACTTTACAAACATATTTCCCCCGCACAAGGGCATAAATGCAATAACAAGAACATATCCTTGAAAGGGATCTTTGTAAGATCAAGCAAAACAAACTGACAATTCTTAGAGGATGGAGCAAACTCCAAGCCTTATCCCAAGTCTTCACGTTCTTGAGTTCTTGAGAGAGGAGTCCACCTCGTGGGAGTGCCTCAGGTGGTGTCTTTGGTCCTCTTCTGTGTGTGCAGAGTGATCCCCCTCCTTGTCCTTTTATAGATAAGTGAGGACCCCATGGCACCTTTATTGCATTGGGAAGATGAAGGGATGTGAGGGGAGCCCCCCCGGTTTAGTCTTTGAGGTGGAAAGGGGACCGGAGGGGTTTTGCAATTTTTTTAATTTTTTTAGGTTCAACAAGGGATTCTCGTATATGGGTTCAGAATCCAAAGTTGCTGCCTGTTGTTGGAGGAAGGCCTAGGCCGAGTTCACTAAAAATTGTTGTTTCTAGAGATGAAGGCCTAGAGTTGGGAAGAGCGACCCTTTTTTTGTTAAAGAGAACATTTTACGTGAAAGTTGTGGGGTTAGATCCCAGAGGGAGGTTAGGCCATTAGTGGCTGTCGGGTTACTTCTTTGGATTTGGGGGTTTTTGCCTTTCATGGGGGGCTGTTGCTGCCTGGGTATCTTGTGCTTGGGCTGTCGGGTTTTTGGTTCCTACCCTCTTTGTAGTCCCCCCATTTTAATTTTATAGCATATGTAGCACCACCGCCCCAAAGAGGAAAGGAAAGGATGACACTAGTTAGTAGTTACATTTTAGAAATGAACACCAAGTAAAACCACAACATCTGATCCACCAAAATTCCGTTTAGTAATAACATCATTTCAATTTCTGAAAGATATATTGTTTACACATAACTTATAAAGATTAAAGGTTATATGCCAAGCAAATTCAAAGATAAATCATTAATAAAAATAAGGTTATACCAATTTCATACTCCAATGCTTGAAGTATCATCTCCACCTGGGGGAAAAGACAAATTAAAGGAGACATCAATAACAGTTTGCTGTAAGGAAAAACTGTCATAAGGACTTGACACAGATCCACTCCCAAGAATATTAGTCACCTAGAATGTACCTCAAGAATAAGCACTAATAGGGCGAATTGAACAAATAGGAAAGACATGTACGGACTCTCTTGTATGTGTGGCTAAAAGAGAAAGGACCGGTTCCATCATGATATAGACATTTAATACCAATATACCATGCAGGACAAAGATAGGAGTATTTTATTTTGTGGATATATCTTACACCAAGAAGAAAAATGGCATAAGAAGTTGATCCCTGACACCATAAAATAAAAAGGTCAGTTCATAAAAACTATAGTAAAGCAACTCTACCTTGTCGAAGTCTTTGACCAGCTTTGCTTCCAAGGAAGAGTTCTCCTCATACTCGGCCCACAACTCATGGATTTCCTTTGCTGTACAAATGATAACTATGTAAATCTCAAGCGTCAACATCTAACCACCAAAGCATTATAAACTTGTGTAGCAAGTATGCACATGTAGTATGGCACATCTATGAACAGGGTCGGTGGCTCATTTGTCACATGGAGCTCACCATCGGAAGCAAGAAAGTGTGTTCAAATCCCACCTGCCATGACCTCGTGCGTCATGACCTAGTGAGTCGTGAAAAATGCAAAATCTGGTCGGGACAGCCAACTGGCAGATCAGTGGCTCATCTGAGGGAAAAGTCCTTATCCCTAATAAGACTGACAATGGATGTTTTTACAAATATAAATATGAATACAAAAAGTATATGTTCTATGATTATTTACAATGAGAGGTGATCATAAAATTTCTTTCCCCCTTTTATTCCCTTCCCTTCCCAAACCCCTGAACCCCTTAACCTTGCTGCAGCAGTAATCTGTAGGAGGAAGGAGTAGCAAGTATCAGAGGTGGCAGTGGCAAACAACAAAGGCGTCGAAGGTGGATGCAACGCAGCAGGAGGTTCTTTCTTCCTTCTTTGTCTTCCTTCTTTCTTTCCTTTTTTCCTTCCCAGTCCGATCGCTGGTCTACTGCTGGGATTGGCGAGGTTTGACTCAGATGGCCAGATAAGCCTGGAATCAGCCCAAGATCAGGGTATTCTAGACTGATTCAAGCTGTTCGGGCAAAGGAAGTAGGTTGACTTTTTTTCCACCTTTTCTTTACACTAAAGGTGGAAATAAGTTTTCTCACTTGAAGTCAAATCAGCCAGACTCACTACTGATCTAAAGTAGCCAATCCAGAGTCATGATCGGCTCATCCTGCATATCATGGTCATAAACAGGTGTTTCACCGGACAATGAACCAAGGAGTTGTCAACCTACCTTTGCAGTCACAACCAAGTAGTCTGAAGCCTGGGGCTGCTCTGGGGTTAGCAGGAGTGTACCCTCACATCTACAGATGCCAACGTGTCAAATGCCATGTAGATACGAAGTGTACCCCATACCCAAACTGATAAAGAGAACTAGTACCCATGACATGTGCAATTTAACTAATAAAAAAGGTTATCCCACGCTATTTAATTGTCTAATAGATTTACCTCCACCAGAAAGGTATAATATGTAATCTGGTAATATTTCATTTATAACTTTATCCTTAATACAAGCCAATAATTCTTAATGTGAATGGCTAACTAACATACAAAATACTACAAACATATACCCAATATTGCAACTGAGCTGTTAGATGCAATAGTATTGTCTGCTACCAAAGAACTGGTTTCCAAAACTATATCCAAAAAGTGACCAAAAAGCTAATAACTAGCTTAGCTTTCAGATTATCAATTGCTTTATATCCCTACTCCTGTGCTCAAAAAATAGTGGCATCGTTTCCAAACAGCAGCTTAATCTTGATGACTAGTGAATATTTTAAACATCTTCATAGAAAAAATGCCCAGAAAAAAGTTGCCTTCTCTAAAGTGTGAGCAAAATTGGAAATGGCATCAAGCCTAGTATTAATATCCCAGTACAAGAATTCTGTAAAAGATCATATTTCAGTTCAAGTAGTAGCTGTGATTCCTATAATGTGCCAAAACACCGTAGCATAAAATATATTTACCTCTTGATCCTCCACCAAGCAATCTGCACATCTGCTCTAGTGCTTCCTGTTCACGTCGACTCTTTTCCAACTTCGGGACACCATCTGCGGGAGTGATGTCACCAACAATGGCTACAAACACAATCAAGATAATGCAAGAAACAGTTAGTGCGTTCCCAACTTTGTCCTCAGGGTTAACGCCACTAAAGTTTTTTATAAGTTAATATAAGCATTCATGTTAAGGAAAACATGGAACCTGATCCACCTATTACATTGAGAGGATGAGAGAAATACGGACGCTTCTTGAATAACTAGTTAAGGGAAATAACAAAGTAAATTCCTATAATGAGAACCGTTATCACCATTAAAAAATGGCTGATGAATTTGGAAGAGACTAGGATGTGGAGGCCCAATTCCTTACTCCTTAAAGATTTGACCAAGATTCTAGAACTGACTGCTAACCTGCAAACACCTATACAATTTCTTACACCATAAATATGTAGGATGTGTGAGTAAATACCCTTTCAAGAAATTGCCAATTCCTAGCTATAACCAGATGGCATATGCAAGAGCAAAACTGCCACAAATATGCAAACGTGCTTTATTCTTTATATGAGAGAAACGCAGAGTGCATGGTAAAAAGCAGGCTGTAAATTTTTAGTTTTCCTTGGGTCCATCATACGCTCCCCTCCCGAGCAAGGCTTAGACGGGGGCTCGCGGTTCTCTGGGAGGCGTGGCCGGCATTCCCCCCCCCCCCCCCACTTGTTTCTCCTGTGGCCGCTGAGGCCACATCTGTCGGTTCTGTCCCCACTCGGGGGAGCGGTCTGCTAGGGAGTTAGGAGGTAGTAGGGACCTCCGCTCCTATCGTGATGCTCTCAAGTCTCGCCCTCCAGGGTTGAGAGTGGCTAGTAGGAGGTGGCTGGATGCTGGTCAGTTTGCGGCGGAGGAGTTGCAGGTCAGATGCGCCTGGTTGCGGCGGTGTCTTCATGTAGCCGTGCTAGAAGGGAGTGCAGAGCCTGGGGAGGTCCGGAAGAGGCTAGTGGAGGCGTCTGGGTGTAGGTGGGAGGTTGTTAAAGTTATTGCCTCCTCGTGTCTAGTGGTGGGTGATGAGGAAGGAGCGGTCGTGAGGCTCGCAGAGCTGGGGTGTTTGAAGGTGGGGAGAGCCCTGACTCGTTTGCAGAGGTGGTCTCCGGATAGAGGGACGTTCCCCAACCCTCCGATTAACAGGTGCACGGTGGTTTTTGAAGGCGTCCCGGTGCACCTCTGTGACCTTGGAGGCCTCTCCTTCTTGGCCAAAGAGTTTGGGGTGGTGGAGGCTGGGTCCTTGAGATTCTTCCCCATGAGCTCTCGGACGGCGGTGGCTGCCGTGGTTCAAGTTTCTAGGCCGACAGACATCCCGGCGGTCGTCTCCATTGGCATCGCAAGGGTCCAGGTGGTCGTGAGGCTACGGCTTTTAGAGGAGGAGCATGAGACGCCAGTGGCGGTGCTAGGGCGACAACACCCCCGTCGCGAGGTAGGAGACGACCAACTCCGTGCCGGTCTGGCGATCGATTCAAATTTGAATCGATCACCCTCGGCTGGTTTCCTTGGCGGGGTGGAGGCGGTTCGAGTTGGCAGTGGAGCGATCGTCGGGTCAGGAGCCCAGACTTGGGACTTACCCAGTAGCCCACGGCTTAACGGGTCCCAAGGTTCTGATACGCAGCGTCTTCCCCGCCCGACTTCTGTGGATGTTGTTGGGCCTTGCAGGTGGCTAGCCGGCCGCCTTTCTCCCCCCCCCCCCCCCCCCCCCCTCATCGACTGGCCGACGTCCTTCTCTGGTGATTGTCTCCCTGTTGCTGCCTGCTCAGGGTGTGCAGGGGAAGCTTCCCCCCACCGGTGGCATGAGAAGCAGGGGCTGCTCCGGTCTTTCCTGGCCGGTCCAGGCTTTTAGAGGAGCCTACGTCTTCCAGAGGCCGCCTTCTTCCACGGCTGCGACACCGCTAGTTGAGGAGAGGTTGGCGGTTGCTGTAGCTCGCCCTCTCTGGGTGGCCGACGTCTCTGTGGTGGGGATGAGGGCTCCTGGCCACCATAGGACCCGGTCCTCTCCTTCGCCGGTGTCGTCCGAGATGTCCCCGCTGAAAGTTGGAGTTGCAGGGGACCCTTCTAAGCCTGGCCAGTTGCCCTTGTCTCCTTCAGGAGCTCCAGAGTCGTCATTGGCAGTCAACAGGGGACTGCGGGGAGCGGGGGCGCTGGCCCTCAAGGAGGCTTCAGAAGTATCCCAAGAGGGTGCAGTGATGGATCCGTCGATTGCTGCCGTTGCCCCAATGAGTTTTAGAGAGCCGGAAGAGGAAGGTATCCCAGGCAAGGAGGAAGGTAGGGTTTTAATGGGGGAGGTGGAGAGGCTTATGGGGGATCACTTCGGGGAGCTTTTGAGGAAATTGGGTGTTTCCTATGAGGGGGTGGACAAGGGGGTTAGGGGGTCTCTTCTCCTCATTCAGAAGAAATGGCTTGCTGCGTTGGCGAGGGAGGCCAAAAGGGGGAAGTCTCATTTGAGAGCTGAGAAGGGGATGAAGGTAAGTGAGGTGGAGGGGGAGGAGTGAGAGGGAGAACTGGGGAGCGCTGATGTTTCCCTATGAGGATTATCTCGTGGAATGTGAGGGGACTAGTAAGAGGGGAGAAGAGGAGAATGGTAAAAGAGTTGGTGAGGAGAGGCAAGGTTGACATACTCTGCCTTTAGAAAACTAGGTGTAAGGAGGAGGGTGAGGGGATGATGAGAGAGATAGGTGGTGGGAGACTTACTCAGAGTGTGACTTCTACGGCAATGGGCAGGGCTGGAGGGATTATGGTGTTGTGGAATCCCTTCGAGGTGGAGGAGGTGGAGGAAGATAGGCAGGTGAGCCAGTGGGCAATCTCTCCACTTTCATTGTCTGAGGGATGATTTTTCGTGGGACTTCTCCGGGGTCTACCCCCCAAATTATGGAAGGCAAATGTTTGCTCTGGCAGGAGTTGCTCGAGTACCATCTCTCCTCGAGCTGCCCCTGGTGTGTGGGTGGTGACTTCAATGCGGTGACTTCAGCCTCCGAGAGGACTGGGTCGCACTCCCGAGCTGGAGAGACTGAGGACTTTGGTGACTTCATCCAACAGGCTGCCCTCATAGATGTTGGATTGGTGAGCGCGCAGTTCACCTGGTCCAACTTGAGGGCGACTCCTTCGTGCTCCAGACTTGATAGATTCCTAGTGTCGACTGATTTGGAGGCCCGCTTCCCCTGTGCCGAGTTCTTGTCTGGCTAGGCCGACCTGAGATCATAAGCCTATCCTCTTGAGGACCAGCAGAGGTCATGAGAGGAGACATTTTAAATTTTGAGAGGTGTTGGCTCAGAGAGGTAAATTTTTTTGACTTAGTGAGGAGGGAATGGGGCAGACTCATGCTTCCTTCATGGCCACCTTGATTGTGAACCTGAAGCATTTATCTCAAGTGCTAAGCAGATGGGGGGCCGACAAGAGCCTGCCCAACATGCTAGATAGGGAGAGGATTCTTCATCAGCTTGAAGCCTTGGACCAGCTGGAAAAGGCGGGTTTGCTTGATGATGATGCTAGAAGGAACAGAGACTCTCTCCGTGGCTAGTATGATGAGATTCTCATTAGGGAAGAGATTTTTTGGAAGTAGTGGTCTAAGGAAAAATGGCTAAAGGAAGGCAACATGAACTCAAAAGTATTTTCACAGTATGGCGTCAGCTAGAAGGAGGATGAACCATATTGCTTCCCTTCAGGTGGGGGACTAGTCTCTCTTTTGGGAGGATGACATCAGACAATATGCCGTGGACTTCTATTCTAGGCTTTTCTCGGATGAGTAGATGAACATGCTAGACTTCTCTCATGATTTGCTTCCTCACCTCTCTTCTGCTGAGAGTGAGGCTCTGGTGCGTCCATTTTTGGATGAGGAGATCAGAAAGGCAGTCTTCTCCTCTGCTGGGGTTAAGGCCCCTGGTCCTGACGGCTTCCCTATGGTGTTCTTCCAGCAGTGTTGGGATATTGTCAAGCATGACCTTGTTGAGGTTGTTCAAGAATTCCAAGAAGGCAGGGCTCACTTGCGAGGTATTAATAGAACTCTATTGGTGTTGATTCCCAAGAAGATGGGTGCTCAAGACCTGGCAGACTTCAGACCGATTAGCTTACTCAATAGCACTTATAAAATCATTACCAAGATGCTAGCTAGGAGGCTCAGTAGGGTCATTGATGGGCTGGTCAGTGGCTACCAGGGGACTTTCATCAGGAGAAGACACATCTAAGAAAATTCTCAAGTTGCTCGTGAGTGTTTGTTTGGTATGAAGCAGCAAAAGAAGAGGGGAGTTGTCCTTGTTGGAATATTTGGGTATAATCCCCCTTGGGCAATAGTCCCGTATTGGTTAAATGAGTTGTGGTTCATGTGCTTATGACCCTAAGCCTGTATATCTCAACACCGCGGTTTTGTGGATTCTTCATGGTATCAGAGCAGAGATCCTAAGATCTGATCGGCCGTGGGTCCTCCTCTTCTTCTTCCTCTCCTGCTGGTCAGATCGTCCTTTGGAGGACCGCCTTGTGGGGCTACCGTCGTAGCCTTCTTGTCTTGCCTTGGTGCTGCTGCCGCAGCACATCAATTTTTTCTTCCGGGGGCTCCGCCCCTAGAAACCCCCGCAAGGGACGCTGCCCCCTTGACCCCCGCGACCTGACCGGGCAGGTCGATCCGCGTGCGAAGGCACCAGCAACCTGTGGTAGGTGTGGGAGTCCCTTCTTGTCATTGTTTGCAACCGTTTTTCCTTGGAACGGTTCTCTTCTTGTGCATCTATGGCAGAAGAAACATCAACGGCTTCTGGAGGCACGCCTTCCGCTGTCAGTAGTATCCAGACCATGATGATTCCTCAGGGATCAGGAGGGTTGATTCTTCAAATCACCTTTGAGTTGAGTGATGTGAACTATGCATCTTGGGCTGTAGCCGTGGAGTTGTACGTTGAAAGGCAAGACAAACTTGACATCTTGCATGGAACAAGGACGAAGCCTGATGAGTCGAGCGTAGAATTTAGAGCCTGGCGTCGAGATAACATACAGGTTATGACATGGATTCTAAACTCTGTCAGCCCGGGAATCAAGCAAGTGATCCTTCACCAGAAAATTGCTGTTAACATGTGGCAGACTCTAGAGCAGATGTACGGACGAAAACATGATATGCTCCGTACCTACCACTTGAGCAGCAAAATTTTCCGGTTGGAACAGGGTACCATGTCCGTCACTAATTACTTGCTGCCTGAAATCCTTGTGGGATGAGTTTGACTATTACAGGATGGAAGAGTGGATTTCGGTTGATGACCACAAGTGACACCTGAAACAGATTGAAAAGGATCGGATTATTAAATTTCTGGATGGTCTTAGTGCAGATTTCGAGAACTTGCGAGGTCAAATATTGAGTCTTGACCCTACTCCTTCCCTTGAACAGGTATACTATAAGGTCCTCAGTGAAGAAGGTCGGCGTAGCACTATGAATGCGAAGTCTGGCATTCATGCCACTGCCCCTATTGAAGACGTCTCTGCATTTGTAAGCACTGGCTCTAAACCAAAGAAGAATGTTGGAAAAGGAAAGGGTGACAAGTTTTGCAAGCACTGCAACCGCACCAATCATGACTCTGACTTTTGCTGGGAGAAGTATCCAGAAAAGAAACCAGAAAAGTTCCGACAGAATGTGCGAAAGAATAACCAAGGGAATGCAGCGATGAAGACTTCTAGTGAGGAGGAGATCACCAGTACTCCTTCCACTTCTGGACATCCTGGTGGATTCTCATCATCCGATATTGCTCAACTCCAACGCCTCTTACAGCACTTGAATGCTTCCTCTTCTTCTAATTCCACTCAAGCACATACAGGTATTCTTGGGTCCGGATTCAGTATTCTGGGTCCATCCGCCACCCACGGCTCTTCTTGTCCCTTGGTCATTGATTCTGGTGCTACAGATCACATGACCAAGGACGCCTCAGGGTTTACCTCTTATTCCCTTTGCTCTGGACAGGATAAGGTCACGATTGCTGACGGTAGTAAAGCCATTGTGGCTGGCAAAGGAACCGTCAAACTTGCTGATCATTTTACCCTGTCCTCTGTTCTCCATGTTCCTTCTATGACTGTTAACTTACTCTCTGTTAGCAGCATCACTCGCCATTTGAACTGTCCAGTAACCTTTTTTCCTGATCATTGTGTCTTTCAGGATCTCGGGACCAGACGAACGATTGGGACTGGCCGTGAAGTGGGAGGACTTTACTTCTACCAGCCCGTCGCCTCATCTGCGCTGGAGTCTACTGCCGTGGATGTGGAGAAGAATACTAGGGACATCTCTTTATGGCATTCGCGTCTAGGTCATATGTCATTTAGGTCTTTAAAGGTCTTGCTTCCAAAAAAATTTTCTCATTTGTCTGTCGAGTCTCTTCGATGTGATGTCTGTCAATTAGCGAAACAATGTAGAACCACTTTTCCAGAATCAATAAAACGTAGCTCTTCTCCTTTCCAACTTGTGCACTCTGATGTCTGGGGGCCTTCACCTGTAGAATCTTTGGATGGCTATCGATATTTTATCAGCTTTATTGACGACTACACTCGTTGTACTTGGGTCTACTTAATGAAACCCCGCACTGAAGTTCCTTCATTGGTTCAATGTTTTTGTAAAATGGTTGCTACGCAATTTCAGACCCAAGTCCAAGCTTTCCGCACAGACAATGCCAAGGAATATTTTGCCGCATCCTTGAATCATTTTTTCAAAAATTCTGGCATGCTTCATGAGTCTTCTTGTGCCTATAGTCCACAACAAAATAGGGTGGTAGAACGAAAAAACCGCCACCTACTTGAAACAGATCGTGCTTTCCTTTTTCAACATCACCTTCCAAAATATTTTTGGGCAGATGTTGTTCTTGCTACCACATATATCATAAATCGATTGCCATCCCGAGGTCTTTGGTATCGGTCTCCAGTCTCCATCTTGCGTCCTCAGGTCCCCTTGTTTCCTCTTATTCCTCGTGTGTTTGGATGCCTATGTTACATTCATGTCCTTGGTCCCCACAACACCAAACTGGATCCTCAGTCCATTAAAGGTATTTTTCTAGGGTATTCCACCAGTCAAAAAGGTTATAAGTGTTTTGATCCGGCTGCTAGAAGACGCTATGTTATCAAGGATGTCACCTTTTTTGAGACTGAGTCTAACTATACTGCTGCGACTCATCCTCAGGGGGAGTCTACAATGCCATCCTTGGTTTCTTCAATCTCTCCCTGTGATATTGGCTCTTTGCATGTGCCTAAAGAGGTCCCAAATGAGACCCCACAGCAGCAGCCCGCTCCGGTTCCTCAGATCATTACCTACAGGCGACGGAAGGATAAAAAAAGTCCAACTATGGAACAGCTGGTAGAGTCGTGAGCTGGCACCGATGATTCTGAGCCCCCCATTGCTCTCAGAAAGGGTGTAAGGTCTTGTACTCAGCATCCTATTTCTAATCATATATCATATTCTCATCTTTCAGCCACCTATCGTGTTTTTACTTCTTCTATATCCAAACATGTTGTTCCATCTTCTTATCATGAAGCTATAGGAGATCCTCGTTGGAAGGAAGCAATGGATGAGGAGATAAGAGCTCTTTACAGGAACCACACTTGGGAATTGGTGGATCCTCCTCACAGAAAAAATCTAGTTGGCTCAAAATGGATATACGCTTTGAAATACAATCCAGAGGGAGAAGTCATCAGATATAAGGCTAGGCTGGTTGCCGAGGGATTCACACAGACATGGTATCAGAGCATGGTATTGGCCCAACTCCTCTTGTCACCTCCACCCGATTAATGTCCACGGCCCATCTTGACCGTGAGGGGGAGTGTTGGAATATTTAGACATAGTCCCCTTTAGGCAATAGTCCCGTATTGGTTAAATGAGTTGTGGTTCATGTGCTTATGACCCTGGGCCTGTGTATCTCAACACCGCGGTTTTGTGGATTCAACAGTCCTCAAAGTGGATTTCGAGAAGGCTTATGACAGAGTTAATTGGTGATGTCTCATTCAAGTGTTAGAGAAGATAGGGTTCCACCATACTTAGATCAGATGGATTTAGGAGTGCATCTCGTCTGCGTCCTTTGTTGTCCTCATTAATGGGTAGCCTTCCTCCTTTATCCAGAGTGGGAGGAGTCTCCGGTAGGGGGATCCCTTTCTCTGTAGTTGTTTGTGCTGGTAGCTTACATTCTGAGCAGGTTGTGGACAAGGGTTGAGGCTACAAGGCTTATCTGAGGTTTCCAGCCAGGGTGAGAGGGTATTTGTATTACCCACGTTTAATATGCAAATGACACGATCCTTTTCCTAGCTGACGAGGAGTAGCAAATGATTGATACTAGGCTGATACTTCAAATGGTCCAAGACATCAGTGACTTGAAGGTGAACTACTCCAAAAGCCATATTGTCAGGGTGAACATGGAGTCCTCCGCCCTCAGGAGGGCTGCAGACATTTTTGGGTGCCAGATAGGGAAATTTCCTTTCTCCTATCTAGGCCTGCCTTTATCCCCAGGGGCTCTTCATTGTAGGGATTGGAGTGCAAAAATTAGAATCTAGGCTTGCAGGTTGGAAGGCGAGACTCCTCTCTTATGGGGGGCGCCTTGTGTTGTGCAGGTCTGTGTTGGATAGCTTGCCGACTTTTTTTCTCTCCATCTTCAGGATCCCCAAGACTGTGGCTAAGAAGCTGGAATCCATTCAGGCTAGATTCTTTTGGCATGATAGTAGTAACAGAGAGAGAGGATGGCATGATATTTATTGGGGAAGAGTTTGCAAAAGCAAGGAAGGTGACGAGGTGGGTAATAAGAACATCAGAGATTTTAACTTCGCGCTTCTCTGTAAGTGGTTGTGGAGGCTTGGTACGGAGGAGGAAGGGCTATTGTTGCATATTATCAGACAGAGCTACTACTCCTCAATCAAAGTGTGGGATCTCTTTCCATCCACTCTTTACAGGGTTTCCCCGATCTGGAGAGGTATCCTCCAGGGGGTTGATTTTTTCAAAGCCAGTGTTTGAGTCAGATTGGGTGATGGGCACGAGAGTCTTTTCTGACAGGATAGGTGGTGTAGCGACTTCACCTTAGCAGAGACCTTTCCGTCCCTATTCGCCATTGCAGGGGCTCCTAGAGGGTTAGTGGCTCACTTCTTTGATGTTGACCTTGACGGGGGTATTTGGGCACCCACCTTCAGGAGGAATCTTCAATCCCAAGAGATGGATCAGCTTCAGCTACTATTGCTCTTCCTTCTTGACTTCAAGCTGGTGAGTGACAGAGCAGACTCTTGGTTGTGGAGATGGGCGGCGGAGGGAGCCTTCTCAGTCAGGTCGGCTTACTCTCTCATCTCGGAGGGAGGTGTGATGTACTCTTATGTTTCTCAGATTTGGGCTCCCAAAAGCCCTCTGAAGGTGAAAATATTACTCTGGAGAATTTCACATGGCCGGCTCCCCACATGTTATAGGGTGGCTCCTTTTCTTCGTCACATCTCTTCCTTGTGTTACTTGTGTGGGGATGAGGAGGAGGACTTGGACCATCCATTCACATAATGTGTTTATGCTAGAGGTGTATGGTCGCGTCTTCAGCAGAGTCTTCAGCAGCAAATTGGCCAGTTTAGGGGGGTGGTGTAGTAGCTCTTCACTAGGTGGCATAGATCCTGGAACTTGAAGGCAGACTTCATCATTTGGTGGCTGATCCTACATGCCACTCTGTGGGCCTTGTGAAATGAAAGGAACAAGATGATCTTCAAGAGGGAAGCGAGGCATGAGGATAGCTTAGTTTCTTTTGTTTTGGCTACTGTGGCCACTTGGGTGAGAGAGCTTTGTAAGGTGGAGTATCACAACTCTCTCTTTTTTTGTTGTTGGGGAGTTCATGGGGTGCGCCAAGTTGGCGGGAGATCCTTTTTTGTAAAGGGGTTTTGAGAGCTCAAGTTTTTACTTGTACATTCCTTTTTCTTTAATATACTAGTGGTACCAGCGACTTTTCAAAAAAAAATGAGAGAAACGCAGAGTATTTGATATTGGTAGACATCAAGGGTTGAGGGATAGAGGAGGAAGAAGGATAACGTGAAAACTAGTGCGAACCCAAGAAATTAAAAAGGAAGGAGAGAGAACAAGATTAGCAAATGCATAGAAACACAGAAGGAGAAAGAAAAGAACTATGTAAGCGATATTTTATAAAAGAAAACGATCTTACTAAGTTCGAGTATTATACTAACGGCGTTGACTCAATCATTCAAGCTTTATACTAAACTTTTTCTCCAAAGATTTCTATGGGGATCCATTTTCTCTAAATTTGAGAGAAACTCCAGAGTCCAAATACATAATCCAAAAGGCAAACACACTCATTCAAACAAAGAAGAGAGAGAGAGAGAAAAGGACACAGAACATTCTACATCAACAGCAGAACAGTGGCGAGTACATTGAAACGCAACACCCACCTTCAGCGATGTCATGCACAATGGCCATTTTAATACACCTGCGAGAGAACCAAACTGACAATTACATCCACTAGACACAAAAACGAAGATGAAACAAGAACAAACAAACGAAACCTTAAACGGCAGCAAAGCGTCAAATCCACAGCAGTGTGGGGCTGGTCGTCTTTCTTGATGAATCAAAGAAGCCTAACCTTTCCCGGTCCACTCCGGGGAGATCAGAGGAGATGAGCGCCATGACGCCCATCCGGTACATGTGGTCCGCCACCGACTCGGGGTCCCGCACCCCATGGCGCACCCACCCCGCTCTCTTCGTCGTCTGCGCAAGCACTTCGTCACTCCAGAGAAGAAACAGAGAGAGATAGAGAAAGAGAAGGAAGGAGAGAGATCTCGGCGAACCTTGAGGCGATGGCAGAGGGTCAGGAAATCGACGGCGGAGGACGGCGATGTGGATGAGGACGAGGAGGAGGCGGAGGACGACGAGGATCCCGGCGCGGCGGCGGGGGAGCGGTCCTTCTGTGGAACGGCGTCGGACGCCATCCGCACGGATGCGCCTCCGACGCGGAGGGGGCGGAGCGAGAGGAGGAGGGGGCGGAAGCCGAGGTGGTGGGAGAGGATGGCCGGGTGGAGGGCGGAGGATGACGACCTCGCGAGCAGAGCTGCCGCCCGGCCCCCACCCATTCGCTTGACCTCTTCTCACTCCCTCCCGTCCCACCACCAGTCTACCACTGTTGACTGCTATCACATTGCGGGTACTAAACGGAGTAAACTATTTATCGCCCCCAAGGCGCCGGGCCACGTGTTCGGTAGTACTCCCGTATCAACAAGATTCAAGTATCAATTCTGATATAGAGTTCCATATAATCATATAAATATTTTGGGATAATTATAAATATACCTTAGATCTTGGGTATTTGATTGTGTACCTTCCAAATTTTCATATTATCTTCTAAGTTCAAGAGTCTGTAAAAATCTGACATGTATGTCCCTTTCGCATGTAATATTCCTTAATGCTGTGGGCACATTGAAGGGATTCTTTCTCTTTTACTCTTAAATTGAGGAAAATAAAATTCACTCCATCTTTCCCTTCTCTATTTCTTGAGACGGTCGACACGAGACCAAGGTTCGTAGTGCCGCATCTTATCACTGCGTATCAGACGTACCAAATGATATCTAGTGAAAGCTAGGTCATTAGGTCATCGGCACCGCACGAGTCCCAGCAAAGGCGACCACGCCATAGGCAACGGAGACCAATGTGCTCTGCTCCACGGTCATCTTCACGTGCTACTCCGAGGCCAAGGGAGAGGTTGGTAGAGGAGGGGGATGTTGCGGTAGAGCAATGGAGGGAGGAGGGGGAGGTCGTTGCAGTCAGAGGTGATGCTATGGCAGAGATGACCACTTGCATTGAGAGTCTTGGCCTCGAGCGCAGATTCGAGAGGATCTGGCAATAAAGGCATCCCCAGGCACAGGTGGGGTCAGGCTCGGCCTAGTTGTTGGTGTTGTTGAGGGAGCTTAGGGAGGAGAGGTAAAGGATGAGGGCACGGGTGGAGAGTACGAAAGCGCGGGCGGTGGGGTTCTAGTCGGCCCCTTCGCCCTCTCCTCTGGCAACATAGACTAGGGCAATGGATCTCGTCTCTATCGTCTTTGCTCCCAGGAGGAGATCTAGGTACGCCAATGTCGTCGGAGAGTAAAAAAAAAGGATCTCAACCCAGGCCGAGACACTGTCTCAGTCGTACCGTATCGTGTTGTTAAGGAACCAGGTCACCCTGACTTGGTGGCACGACAAACTCTCTGCATATGATAAGACACCACCTCCTTGCCACTCGAAGTTCAAATTATTGTAAGCTTGGACTTACATCGAATTTAATTTAATTCTACGTTTGCATGTGAATGCCAAAATTGATGAAACATAAGTAAACGCCTACTACTAATAAAACTGGACTTGCTGTTGGTCCATCAAATGGGCCTTATAGCCTGTGCGGGGTTCATTAAAGTTTTCCTTTTGGATTGATCTTAATACTTTGACTTGCAAATTTTAATTAAAGTCAATTTTCTCATTAGCATCAAAACAATATGAGAGTTTACAGTCAGTGGTAAGAATCTCACGGATTTTTCATCATGTTGAAACAGGATGTTAACTTAAATTTACGAGAACGCCCTTATATATGTGAAGTTTATCTCGCCCAACTCAGAATCCATGAACGTCAAAATTGAAAGAATCTCACTTGGATTTTAGGCATTAAGAATTGTAAGAGCTTAGAAATGCCAAGGTTTCCTCGTTTTCCAGACCTATGACCTTCACCGGAGTAGCAGGATGCTTTACAGAAAGTTCGACCTCTCAAAAAGAACTTACACATTGCACTAAGACTGTGAATAATGAGCAAACACATATATTAGCATCAAATATGTATAGCAAACTACTGTACAATTGCATACATTTCCAACCTACATGACGCAGCTGAGATAACATATTCCCCCCTGCTACATACACACATGTACACGCTCACACTGCCAAAACAAGGACTCTAGTTTGTTTTCTCGGGACTTCATATTCACATTGTTCCTTCAGCATGTGGGATTTCAAGTTCCCAACTGCTGTTGATTGTGTTCACATTCTGTGGAGAATCCAAAGCTTTTCACTAGGACTCCCAACATGGAGAGATTCCACTTATGCAAAAATGAACTACTTTAATTTCTCTAGCTGCGATGTGCCTGTCCCTCAATGGGAATAACAAGATCCCAGAGCTTGTTCAGTTAGATGACATTGAACTAAGTCTGTGATCATCAAATGATTCAAATCAATGGAGTATTTGAGTTGGTGAGCAACAAATTCACTTCACGCTCCAGGCTCCATGCCAGCTCTCTCGTCTGGCTGATGTTTAAAGCGTACTCGCGGAAATGCCCACCTTGGTCGACGAGGAAAATAGATAACCTGCCAAATTAAAGAAGTTTGATAAGTTTTTTTTCTGAAGATTTACACGGCCAAGAGGAGAAAGATAGATTGCAGGACATCACAAACACGAAGCAAAGGTGTCATCATTCCCAGTTTCTGGACTCCACTATGAAATTGAAAAATCATACATAATCTGATGTTTATTTTCTGTTTTGTCGTAGATGTGATTTTTCCATAGAAAATTGGACATTATGAATATTTCCAAACCTCTAATTGAGGTGCATATAGTAAGTTGGATTACAAAAGTAGTGATATGTTATTAGCACATCGAAAAATGAAAAGCTAGCTTCAACGCTGTGGTGGCAGGGGGCAGACAATTGGAAATGGACATAATTTATAGATCTGACAAAAAATCTCATAGACAGAATACGGCACCACAACATGTTGCAAACCCTAACAAGTCCAATTTTCTCACGTTTCTAAGATAATAAGCCTTACATTTTGTTGTCCCCAAGTTAAAAAATGGTGGCTATCAGAGGAAAGAAGACATCAACGCCCCAAACTGCATGTGCATACACATGCAGTGCATATGTTTGTGCATTGGCTGCATATGCACACGCTTTCTACTCCCCTCTCCCTGCTTGTGTCTGTGCGTCTGTGTGTGTCTGTGAGCATGTGCATTATTTGCATGTGTTATGTACATATACATGTTCTTTATGCCCTCTCTCCCTTTCCCTTCACCCTACCCCATCGGTTATCTCTCTCTGTGTTTGTGTGTGTGCATGCATTCCTATATGAAAATAAGCACACATACAAGTGGAGCTTTAATAAAACCGGGCATTTTGTGGAGAACAATGTATGGGCTTTGACCATCGTTCAGGACATCGGAAAGAGACAGATGGTTGAACATAATCCTGTGGACAGTACTTCCACTAGAGTGGGTGGGCATATGTAGCACTCATAGATTCACTGGTGACATGATAAAAGGCAAGCCTGGGGAAAGAGCCCTTGAAAGGTGTCACAGGATGGCTGTAACTTCATGGGACTCTCCACTGAAAATAAACTGTACAAACAAGGCCCAAATAGACAACAAATGATCCAGCAAATTGTCTGAGGAGAGAACTCTGTAGCAAAATCTGGACCTTACTGGCCAATTGGTTAAGATGACAGGATCATCTATGACCGGTGGTTAGTAAGGAGGCTATTTCAAGCAAATTTAGCAAAACTGCATCAATAAAGCAGTGGCCATAGATGGGCAGTCTAAAGATAACAACTATGGATCATAAAATGCAGTGGAGAACTGGACAGGTGGCTTTGATCACAGAATCGACTTGGCATGGTGGTTAGGCAAATAGCATTGGTTGTTCCACAAGGCCAGGGAATGTGATCACAAGCACTGTTTCATTTCTACAAGAATGTGAAGGATGCATGGCCTGGGAAATCAGATAGCTTTAAAGCAATTCGTTCATGCCAATTGTAATTAGTAATTGGTTTGACTCAGGTGTTACAGTGCCACAAGAAAGTATTTTATGGACCCGAATGTTGACGGAAGTGGAAGATATGGGATTGTGTTGCATATGGAGAACCAGGCCATATTATATGTACAAGAAGATATTTACCATGGCACTGCTTAGCTAGGTAAGTCCATTCCCCATAAATCTGACTGTGAATGATATTTGTCAGCTCCATTTAATGCAGTCTCTACAATATTAAGAACTACTAATCATGTTCCTTATCTCAAAGTTCTACCTCAGTTATCGCGTCTGCAAATCACTGCTTTATGCTTCACTTTTACCCATGTATCAACTGATGTACATTGCAGAAATCACGTGGGAAACATCCTATTCAATTTATACCACAAAAACATAATCACTTTTGAATCATAAGAACCCGTCATATCAACTTTTCATTTAAAAATTCCATATAGAGAATCTTACAATTATATCAGTGGTAAACAAGGAAAACATGCTGGCTTGCATATGAGAGAAGGGAGAACAAAGGAGAGAAGGGTAGAGCATCTCTCCAGACATGCTTTGCACAGACTTACCTAATAGCTGAAGATGTGGATGCTTGGACCATGCTCCCAGCTTTATTTACATTGTGAATAATTGCATAGCTGTGTGACACAACCAAAACTTACTGATTGAGACTGCATAAAAAAAGACAACAATCTCCAAAACTAACAAACATGTTTACGATATCATGGAAACATGAGAAAAAAAAACAAGAATCACCTTCTGATTCCCTGAGGGGCTGCATTGTGAAGAACATGGTGATGAGCAGATTCCAGGGCATCATTTATTGAGTTGGGAATCATCGATCCAAGCAGGCTACTAGGTTTACTGACTCCAGAAAGTAGAGAATTAAGAAAAAAGTTGAGATGAAAGATCCTATGAACCATAAGATGTTAACTTATATACAACCATCTCATCTATGCACCTAAGGATGCATGGTCAATCATCTATGACCATCCTTATCCTCTACCAAGAGCAACAAGATAAGAAGAGACGGTAAATAACCATCCCAAGCACCATTATCTACTAGTAGATCTTATTATAGTTTCACTAACTCAGCTACAAATAAAAAACTAAGAAAAATAATTTACGTATAACCACAATGTGTACCGAATGCATAATTTTTTTGTTGACCAGGATGTCAGTGCCAGCTATAAATTGAAACTACAACTTGAAATAACAAAAAATTAAATGCAATTTTAATATCTAAGTCAACTGGTAACTGATCCAACTTTATTCAGTGATCTAAGTCATTTAATGTGACGACGGTAAGCACAAATGGATGGCAAGAGAGCATGATGTCCATAGCTACATTTTTACATGATATTAAAATTTTAAACTGTGTTAATCAAAATTTCACATTGACAGCAAATTAACCACTGAAAAATGTAAACAAATCACAGGAAATATGATCTTTCAAACACATTGCATTGTGCCAAAAATAAAAAAACTAACCTTTGGTTTAACATTGATTCAAGAGAGAAAACATGGACAGAGCCTGATGAGCTTGTCGCGACAAGAATATCTGGAAGTTCCATTGATGGTCCAAAAGAAATTGAATATATCGTTGATGTATATGTCCCCCTTCTAAAGCTATATGACTGCTAGGGAAAGAACAGTCAGATGCAAGCAGTGAAGTACCTGGGATTTGGGGGGGGGGGGAGCCAAGCTAATTGCTAATTTTGCTAAACTACCACAAATGAAATACATAGGCGGAAATATGTTAAGATAAATCCTATGAATTGTGATTACAATTCATGCACCTTTGTTGCTTGTGATACAAGATGAACCCTGATAATTGTTCCCTGCTCAGACGCGGTGGCCATGTACATGCCATTGGAAGAAAATGCAATTGCTGCTAACGGTTTTTGGTGTGCATCTATCTGTAGACATTGTTGAAAGGAAAATGATAAACCACCATAATTTTATATCCACAAGTAGGCAATTCATACCAAAGAAATCAAAGAAAAGACAAGCAATAAATGCAAGAGATGGAATTTGATGCATCATGTCACATTTACACAAAATTGTAGGTGAATGGCAAGGAATCATCAATGACATTATAACCAGGTACAGAATATTGGGGACAACGATTGATTAATAATTGATTCACTGATGGCTTAAAGGCACACAGTCAAGGAAAAGCCAAATATTGAGCATGGACAGCTATTTTATATTCGGAGCAATAAGCTGGTACACAATTGACCACAAGTTTTTCGGGAAACAGTTCCCCTAGTCTCTAACTACTTCAAATGTTTCTTGACAAAATAATAGTTGCATTGGTGTATTATAAATCCTTGTGGAGGAGATGGTTGTCTCTTTTGTTTGTGAGAGGGTGTGTGAGTGGGCTAAACATCTTTGTAAAGTGGAGTCCCACAACTCCTCACTTTTTTCTTTGTTGGGGGTTAGGTACTGGTCTGCCTGCTTGGCAGAGCCTTTTGTACAGGGATTCTTTTGAGAGCTGAAAGTTTACACTTGTAAATCCCTTTTTCCATTTAATAATTAATACAACAGTGGTATTACCCACTTTCTTTGTGACCAGTTCCATCCATACTGTAATTGATGTTGATACTTACATCCCTGGCATTAACCTCTGTAAATGAAACTTTCTTAAATATTTCTAATATATGACTTCTTATATATGTCAGGTTAGGAATCAGGCTAACAGAAGCTAATGATTCATAAAACAGAGTGGTGTGAAGTTAAAAGCTACCACCAAAATGATAGTAAATACAATTGACAAAAATTGAGATGGTTGGACCAAATTAAAACTAAAGATACACTCCTCTGATGGTGAAAATAAATGAATAGATGACCAAAAAAACAAAATAATCAAATCCAAACTAACTTAACGTAAGCACCACAATCCATAAAGCATTCTTACCTGACATGGTTAAAAAACATCATAGTAAAAAAGGCAAACAATCTTTGTTTCATTTGGAGATGGAAACCAACAAGAATTTCCGAAAAATAAATGGCCCTAAGCGGAGAATAAATGTAAATGGATGTCAAAATGGTGATTATTTACATCATAGACATTAAAACAAAGAACTTGAGCACGATAATAATTAGTGAAATGTATAACGACCTGACAAAGTGAACAGAGCTCCACAGTGTTGTAGATCAAAACAGATCCCTTGGTTTTACTTGCAGGAAGAGCCAAATAACAACCTTCAGAGCTGGGAGAAAATGCACAAAGTCCTGAAACAAAAGTTGATAAAATGGTTATAAAGTAACAGAAACAACTGATCAAATGTTAAAAGAAGATGTAATCTAAGTTCGCGCTAATGTGGTTGGTCAATAGCCTTCCAAGCTTGTAAAGGTTTTTCTTTCTGACCTTTCTGTGAACCTCAACTATGATGTATTTTCTTGATCCATGAAGCAAAAACAACACTATAAAAACCAGAGAAGAATCTCGTAGGAGAAAGAAATCAGGTTACCATGATGTTAACATTTGCTATCAAAGTTATCATAACAATAAAAAAAGAGATTTTCAGCCTGACCTTTTAGGTTTGGCACTGTATCTATAGTGTCCAGGATAGCGAGGCTGTTCAAATCATAAATGTAGGTCTTGTCCTGTAATACAACAATAAGCCTGCATAGAATAAAAATATATATAAATGCAGAAAAATGAGCATGTTTAGATGAACCACTCTGCCAGATTTTAAGTCCATATGCCTCTAAAACATGTCCAACAGATTATCCATTTCTTTATAAAAATTTCCCACCTTAAAGCAACAAAAAGGTTTTGTTTGGGTTTGTCCTAGCACCTAAACTTCAAAATTCTTAAGCAGGTCCAACTGCACAATTCTGCACTATATCAACTGTCTCCCCACAATTTATTCTCATAATCAGACAGCTGAGAGTGATGTTGACTAAGGAACAAGCATGAAGGATAAGAGTAAACGTGGTTGCATCAAATCTAAGATAGAAAAAGCTGAAGAAACATCACTGGTTCTATAAGGGCACAATAGTGCTAGGAAACCCTTTTCTTCTCCACACGACATATCACTCCACGGAACAATTCTACATATGATTAAAGACATGTTCACCTCTTCCTGTTCAGGCGAACCGCCAGGATGGAAGTCAGGAAGTTCAGTTCCTTGAGCGTTGCCCCAGTGGTAGTATTGAAGAGGCAAAGACGGCGTGGGGACAATGAAGGCTGCTTGCCCATCAAGATCAAAAACATGTCACGGAATATTTCAAAAATCAAAGGCATGCTCAAAGACAGCACTCAAAATTAACATCACCTGCTCCCCCGCCCCGACGATGGCGAGAAGGCTCGAGCTGAACAGCATCTCCACGATGCTGAACGCGCCGATTGCTGCCATATGAACCACATAATCTATCAGAATTATTGAAAAAAAAACACAAGACCAATTTGTGTTGAACACGGTTACTAAAAGAGGTCTGAACCGCTCTCACATCTTTCGTATAACAAGCTTCCTGTCTGGGCATCGAATATCCTGAACCCATCTCTGGCTCCAATCGTGAAACAACTGAGAATGACGCAAGATTCAAACTTTCAGCAGGCGGAAGCACGACAAGATTATTTCTTTTCCACGGCATCAACAAATATGAACGCGGGCACGCGCGCATCCTCGTCGAAATCCGAAATTTAAGCTGGAGTCTGCAGCTTATGAGAGGGATTTGAGGGAGCCGCGTGCGTACCTGTTATCTTGGTTGAAGGAAGCGCAGAGGATTGGCAGCGCGGAAGCCATGGCCAGAAGGATTACGCTAGAACTTCCAAGGCCCCCGGCACAAGGCGCGAGCAACCCAGGGACTTGGCGATTGCTTGTTAACCACTGGTCGTGCCTGTGAAGCAGGGAAGGCAAGCCGGACGATTTGAGGATTTTATATGCATACCCCTGTGAAAGTTACATATCAGTAACTCCATAGATATAAGAAGAGTTTTCTTCTCGATAAAAAAAAGAGTTTTATCCATCACTGACAACTCATCAGTATTGATCCATTTAACCTCGTTTTGATATAGAGTTAGGTTAAATGTGAGTTAATTTAATCCGATTAAAATAGTCTGGAGTTAATTCATTTTTAATTTGATAAGATGATAGTTAATCGAGGAGTAAAGATGTAGACTAACCTACATTTAATCTAGTATGATTTGATAAATAGTAGGTTAATCTATTAATAATGTGAGAGAGAAATAGTATTAATTATGAGAGAGAGAGACACATTTAATTGAATATTTATTGAAGAGAATAGGTTAATCCACCTTAACCCACCTCTAGGTGTGGGTTTCAAAATCTAGAAATAACTCTGGGTTAATCTTTAACATAAATCGATTAACATTAATTCTTTATCAAAGTATAAAAAAATTTATCCCGGAGTTAACTTAAAATTACTCCTAAGATAAATCGATACCAAAGTAAGACTTAGAGTCCGTTAGTTATACAATTTGGGACTCGGTCGATCTCGTTCTTCGATTGGGCTAAAATGCGACTGCTGTTGGGTTGGTGCCAAGCCAATCAATACCTCTCCACCACCCAGTTTTAATATTGAAAATTACGTATTGCACATCGCAGCTCTCGGTGATCTATACACGTGGACCAATGAAAGCCACTCTAGGACACTTCTAATATAACAATTATTTCTTTTTAATATTATTATGTATTCCAAATGAGTGAAACCCGAGCGAATATACATGTAAGTTTGTGGCACAAAGTATCCTTCCGGCCACAAGAAGTATGTCGTTTATTGAAGTGGGACTTTCTTACCCAAGATGATCACACGAAGGAAAGGAGGAGAACGGTGACAACTGACATGCCCATAAATTCCCTACTTACGACAAATGATTATCGATTCCAAAAAGGCAGGAGGCATGACTAAGCATTCTTTCATTACAGAAGATTTATAAATATTTGACCCAATAGATCATTTTCTAAACAAACAAGCTCGCAAGATACCTAATTATTGAATAAGTATATAAGGATGATCAAAATTCCTGTCTGCATTGGTTCAGATCATAAATTAAATTTCAAGAGATCTCGGAAATTTTTAGTTATTTTAAATTAACTTTACTATAATTAGTGCATATATTTGATTTTAGGGTCAGATTTTCAAAATTCTTGCCATGATAACTTTATAAGATAAGATAAGAGTTAACTTCGTATATACCTTCCTTACATGAAGAAGTATTAAAATTATAATCTTTAGTTGTAAAATATCATATATACCGTAGAGATATGAAAGTGCTCCCGGCACCTAATATCACACTTTTGAGATTTATTTGTTTGGGAAAAAGAAGTCGGTCTCCCGGAGAAACCTATAAATACTATAAGAAGACGTCAGAAGGAACCTTCGGCACCGCTTTGGCAGACACTTAAATTTAGCCCAGATTATTTTAAGTGAGGTAACTTAATTCACTTCTATCCCATTTTACTTTGATATCAATGTAAAAAATCTATTGGGTTAACATACTTCTAAATCCATCCGCTTTGGTTAGTTTTGAGATAATCCACACGAAATGATGCCTAAAATGGGTAAAAAGTAAAGGCTGGGTAACATATCCCATGTGGAGAGGTGGGATAGTTTGATCCCACTTAACCCCTCTTAACTCACACTTGGCCAGATTATTTCAAATAGTCTCTGCCAAAGTAAATAAGGTTAAGTTAACACTAAATCAGGCTTATTCAAGGGTTAAGTGCAAAACAAAGCGGAGCTCGGAGTGTTCCGAGGGGATAACCCTCTGATACTTAAGTCAGAGACACAGGTGTAAACTAATAAGGAAGGAGAAGAGAATCAGAGTGAGGAGAAAGAGAGCATGATCAAAGGAGAATGCTCGGTGGCCTAGAGGAAGCTCGGAGAGACAGGGAGAGAAGAACCACAGGGGAACCTCTCCAATCCTACTCCTCGGGTGGAGAATCCTTCAATTGCTATGCGGGGAGCTCTTGTAATATCCCGGACCTTTCGGATCTTTCTTCGTGGGTCCCGGATCTGGTTTTCGGAGCGTCTGACTCTGTTGTGTCTGAAATTTCGTTTCGGACATCTTTCGTGTTCGGATCGGCGCGATCCGGAGTCGTTTCGGAGGTCCGGAGGCGTTCCGCGGCTTTTCCGCGTGTGTTTTCCGATTCCCGGTGTGTGTTTCGACTTTTCCTTCGGAAGCTCGCTGCGGGCGAACCGGGCGGTTCCCCCAGACACGAGTGGTACCGTTGCGATCGGTGCGTTCCGAGGATTCCAGAAATGTATTTTTCTATTTTTTGATATTTTTCCGAAAATTCGGATTTTCTATATAGCCCTAATTCTTTCCTTTTTCTTTTTCTCCTTTCTCTTTCTTCTTCTTCCTCTTCCTCCGTTTCTTCCCACCGTGAGCCCCCTCTCTCTCCCTCTCTCCCATTCGGACGCGGCGAGCCCCTCTCCAGCTACGGACGGCGGCGGGGCGACGGCGCGGACGCGTGGGCGACGGTGAGGCGATCTCGTGGGCGTGCGGCGAGCGTGGGAAGCGTGGGGAGTTCGTGAAGCTTCGAGCATTCTTCGTGATTCGTGATCGATTCGGCGGAGCATTCGCTCCATTGAGGTAGGGTGACGTTCCTTAGCCTCATGCCGTTCTTTTCCGTGATTTATAGGCCGCGGGGAGGCCGAGAGGGGATCATTTGAGCGTTTTTGGGTTTTTCCATGATTTGGGGAGAGCTCGCCCGATCTATGGATTCAATGCATGGATTCGTGTTTTGAGGGCCTAGAATCATGCTAGGGGTCCCCAGGGGTCTTCCCCTTTATTTTCCCCCTCTCCTATGGAGGTATGGGGGCGTGGTTGGAATTTTTGGGCGTTCTTACCGTTTTCGGCCGCGGACTGAGAACGCGCTATACTCCAGTAGCGCGTTCTTGGAGGTCGCGCTGCCCCGACCGAGCGCGTTCATCGGAGAAGATGAACAGTTTGGCGGTTCGTGTCGCGCTATGGGGTCCTAGCGCGATCATCATTGTCGCGCTAGGGGGACCTAGCGCGATGGTCCCTGTCGCGCTAGGGTTCCCTAGCGCGATAGTCCGTGTCGCGCTATGGGGCCATAGCGCGACAACCCTTGTTGCGCTAGGGGACCCTAGCGCGACATGCCCTGTCGCGCTAGGTATCCCTAGCGCGATTTGGTTCGTTGTTGGGAGTTCCCCTTGGGCCGTGTGTGCGTCCCGGGCACCCCGTGGAGTTCCGTGACCGTGTCTTTGGTGTCCGGAAGTCCCGTTTGCCTCGGTCAGGCGTTTGACCGTGGGCAGTGCGTCTGTTTCTCTTCCGACCGTGGTTACCGTGCGACGGAGCTAGTACGTGGGGTGATTCCCACCCGTTGTCGGTTCGGACGTTGTTTTCCGTTGACTCGAGAGTCTACTCCTTCAGTGACCCTCCACTAGTCGTAGCCCACCAGTACGAGGTGCTGGTCTCACCTGGGAGTGGTGTACGGGCACCCACCTTTCGAGACGGTTTGTGGACCGGTTACCGTAGGCCCCTCGTCGGTAGCCAGAGTACGGCTACGGGGGAAAACCGGTCAGAGGACCAGACCTAGTGACGCAAGGTCTGTGTGTGCACACGTGGTTGGGGGCGGTTGGACCCACATCGACGGGCGTGACCCCAGCTAGTTACTTGTTTGTGGTTACTTGTACGGTGTTTGCGCCTCGGGTAGGACCTACCACGTCAGGCGGTTCACCTGCGGTGCGGTGTAAGATGTCAGGGGACGCTACCGGCTGTGCTTCTAGTGGGTGGTACTCCTGTCGAGTACGGAGTGTCAGACTGTCAGTCGTGTGTTTCCGACCTTCGGGTTTTACGGTTCGACCATTGATTTCGATCTTCTCGTACCGTGGCACGTGTGTCGGTTTGCGTGCCGTAGGGTCTAGTTCTGTAGAGTGCAGGGCTTTCCTTTCCGAGGTACTTTCCTACCGCTAGAGTAGTGGTTTCTCGTTTTACGAGGTAGGGTTCGAGTGATCCCTACTGAGTCTTGTTCCGAGACTCATTCCCTGCGTGTTTTCACCGTGTTTCAGGTGAGACGCCACCTTCGGGGAGCGCGTCAGGAGCGCAGCGTGGTGCGGGTGCCCAGAGGTAGTGCCAGAGGTCAGAGCCGGGGTATGCCCCGTGTAGCTGTACTTTTCTTTCTTGTCACTGTACTAGTCGTGGACTGCTGTTATTATTATTCTTTATTGTGGACCATGTAAATTGTTAATTTATTTCCTGCTTAATATTATAACTGTTTAATTTCTGCAATTATCCGTGATGCTTATGTAGTTTCCACACCATCCTTTTAACCCTTCCGAGTCTTCGGACTCGTGGGTGGCGGTACGAGTCTCGGGTTATCGGGCCTTCCCGGTAATCGGATTCTCGGGTCGTTACAGCTGGTATCAGAGCGCGGTTGTGGAATTACATGAGAATCATAGGTAATTGTAGTGGTCCACTAGTCCACAACGATGATGTACATGTGACGCTGGCATTGGGCACCGTGTGTTTATTTTGACCTTGCCGTTTTCGTGTTTTCTGTCTTTTGCTTCAGGAGCGAGGATGGCGCCGAGGAGGAGTTCTCGCTCTCAGCAGGGGCAGTCGGCTGGAGGTCAGGAGATCCAGCAGGGGGTCCAGAGGGACCAGGAGGAGCATAGCAGAGTTCAGGGAGCTACCGAGGCCGCGGATGCTGTGAGAGCTCCGGGGGCCGAGGATTTCTTCCGTGGCATGTACCATCTCATGTCTCAGCAGTTTGGCGGAGAGGCTGCTGAGGGCTCGATTGTCAGGGGTGGGCCGGGCCGAGCGGTGAGGGACTTCATGCAGTTCCATCCACCTTACTTTAGCGGTCAGGCAGACCCTGATGCGGCTCGTGATTGGCTTGATGAGATGGAGCGGGTGTTCAGTTCTGCGAAGAGTACTGCCGAGGACAGAGTGGTGTTGGCCTACAACCAGTTGCAGGGTACGGCTCGGAGGTGGTGGTCTTCCGAGTGGAAGACGTCCTTTCAGCTTCGTCCACTTGAGCAGGTTGAGTGGGGTGACTTTGTCAGTGCTTTCGAGCGTACGTACTGTCCAGACGTCGTTGCTACGCAGCGGATGCGGGAGTTTCTGGAGCTGGTGCAGGGTGACATGTCCGTGTTGCAGTACATGGCCCGATTTGTCGAGCTGGGTCGGTATGCACCTCATATCATAGAGCATGAGAGGGTGAGGACGACGCAGTTTGTGCAGGGCTTGAGGCTGGAGCTGAGGCACCATTTGATCGCGAATGGGGCCACTGATCTAGAGACGGCGTCTCGTGTTGCGATTTCCTTGGAGATGGATATGCAGAGGACTCGAGGACCGATCAGCCAGGGGCAGTCCGTGTCAGGTCGCAGCCAGCAGTCGGCTACCCAGCAGCAGGGTTTCTTCCAGCATGCGTCGGGTGGTTCAGGAGTACCGGCACCGGCAGCGTCAGTGGCAGGATCTGCGTCCTTCGGCTCGAAGATCAAGAAGTTCTTGAAGAAGAGTCTCCGGAAGAAGCACAAGGATCAGGGGCAGGCTTCATCGGGCAGTGTACAGCAGCCGTTTCCTTTGCAGCGTCAGGGATCGGTGGGTGGATCGCGAGGACCTTGTCCACGGTGTGGTGGTACCCACCCAGGCAGGCAGTGCACGGCGCCGATCATCTGTTTTCGGTGTGACCAGCCAGGGCATATGGCGCGTGACTGTCCTCAGAGGCCGCCGCAGCAGCAGGTTCCCCAGCAGCAGCAGCAGCAACATGGACAGTATCCGCCGCTACCCAGGTCAGCTAGTGTGGGAGGCAGGCAGAGAGCTCGTGGCCAGATCACGCACATGACCAGGGCAGAGGCAGTGGCGTCGCAGCTCGTGGAAGGTACCGTTCAGATTTTGGGTTGTGCGGCTCGGGTTTTATTTGATTCTGGCGCGTCTCATTCGTTTATTTCGGAGGCTTTCGCGTCGAGCGTCGAGGAGCCGGTGACCCAGTTGTCCTGTGATTTGGCAGTGGAGTTGCCTTCGGGTGACTTTATGGTCACTCCGTATTGCTTCGACCAGGTTCCGGTGTGGATCGATGGGCGGAGTATGCCAGGCAGGTTGTATGCATTGCAGCTTCGGGATTACGACGTGATTCTAGGCATGGATTGGCTCGAGACTCATGGAGCGGTGGTGGATTGTGGAATGAAGAGGGTCTACTTCCAGCATCCGAGCAAGAGGACCTTCTATTTCCAAGGTATCCGTTCCACCTCTTCTCGATTCCTTATCTCTACTATTCGAGCCCGTCGATTGCTTGATTCAGGTTGTCAGGGTTTTCTCGCGTCTGTGGTTGTGTCTGACCGGATGGAGCCGGATGTCGAGGACATTGCGGTGGTGTGCGAGTTTCCCGATATTTTTCCTGAGGAGTTGCCTGGATTACCTCCCCAGCGGGAGATCGATTTCGTGATCGAGGTTGTACCTGGTACGGGACCTTTGGCGAAGGCTCCCTACCGTATGGCCCCCGCTGAGCTAAGGGAGTTGAGGGCGCAGTTGCAGGAACTGTTGGCCAAGGGGTACATTCGTCCGAGCTTTTCCCCTTGGGGTGCGCCCGTGTTGTTCGTGAAGAAGAAGGACGGTAGTCTGCGGTTGTGCATTGACTATCGGCAGCTGAATGAAGTGACCATTAAGAACAAGTATCCGTTACCGCGGATTGATGATTTGTTCGACCAGCTTCAGTCTGCGCGGGTGTTCTCGCGGATTGATTTGCGGTCCGGTTACTATCAGCTGAGAATTCGCGAGTCCGATGTGGAGAAGACTGCATTCAGTACGAGGTACGGGCATTATGAGTTTCTGGTGATGTCGTTTGGGCTCACCAATGCCCCAGCAGCCTTCATGGACTTGATGCAGAGGGTGTTCCATCCGTATTTGGACCAGTTCGTGGTCATCTTTGTAGATGACATCCTTGTATATTCGCAGTCTGCTGAGGAGCGTGCGTACCATTTGGGTGTGGTGCTGCAGACGTTGCGAGATCACCAGTTGTATGCGAAGCTCAGCAAGTGCGAGTTTTGGCTCAGCGACGTGCACTTTCTGGGGCACGTGATTTCTGGTGATGGCATTTCCGTGGATCCCGCCAAGGTCCAGGCTGTGATGCAGTGGCCGAGGCCGAGGTCGGTGACGGAGATCCGGAGTTTCTTGGGGCTTGCGGGGTATTATCGCCGGTTTATCCAGGATTTTTCTCGCATTGCGACCCCGATGACGAGGCTCACGCGGAAGGATGTGCCTTTCGTTTGGTCCGAGGAGTGTGAGCAGAGCTTCAGGGAACTGAAGAGATTGCTCACCTTGACTCCGGTGTTGGATTTACCTTCTGGATCGGGAGGTTTTGTGGTGTGTGCAGATGCTTCCGGCGTTGGATTGGGTGCTGTTCTGATGCAGCATGGTAGAGTGGTGGCTTATGCATCTCGGCAGCTAAAGCCCCACGAGGAGAACTACCCTACCCATGACCTTGAGTTGGCGGCGGTGATCTTCGCGCTGAAGATCTGGAGGCATTATCTGTACGGAGAGAAGTTCGAGGTGTTTACTGACCATCAGAGTTTGAGGTATGTGTTCTCGCAGAGAGATCTGAACCTCAGACAAAGGCGTTGGATGGAGTTCATGAAGGACTATGACTTCACCCTGTCTTATCAGCCGGGCAGGATGAATGTCGTCGCCGATGCCTTGAGTCGGAAGGTGGCGGTCAGTACCTTGATGCTGAGGAAGTGGAGGCTCTGGGAATAGGTGCCCGAAGTATCCTTCAGGCTCAAGATTCCTCAGGAGTGCGGGTTGGCAGTGCTTGCGAGTCTGACTGTCACTCCTGCTATCCGTCGTCAGGTAACAGAGGCTCAGCATGCGGACCCTGAGTTGCCCCGGATTCTTACGATGGCTGATGTGGAACTTGGCCAGGACGGTGCTGCGAGGTTTCGTGGCAGGTTGTACGTCCCAGCGGAGGAGCAGGTTCGTCGTGCGGTGTTACGCGAGGCTCATGGGAGCAGGTACACTGTGCACCCGGGTGCGACGAAGATGTATCGGAACTTGCGGAGGCAGTTCTGGTTGTAACGACCCGAGAATCCGATTACCGGGAAGGCCCGATAACCCGAGACTCGCACCGCCACCCACGAGCCCGAAGACTCGGAAGGGTAAAAAGGATGGTGTGGAAACTACACAAGCATCACAAATAATTGCAGAAATTAAACAGTTATGATATTAAGCAGGAAATGAATTAACATTTTACATGGTCCACAATAAAATAACAACAACAGCAACAGTAGTCCACGACTAGTACAGTGACAAGAAAGAAAAGTACAGCTACACGGGGCATCCCCCGGCTCTGACCTCTGGCACTACCTCTGGGCACCCGCACCACGCTTCCGCTGCGCTCCAGACACGCTCCCCGAAGGTGGCGCCTCACCTGTAACACGGTGAAAACACGCAGGGAATGAGTCTCGGAACAAGACTCAGTAGGGATCACTCGAACCCTACCTCGAAAAACGAGAAACCACTACTCTAGCGGTAGAAAGGTACCTCGGAAAGGAAAGCCCTGTACTCTACAGAACTAGACCCTAATGGCACGCAAACCGACACACGTGCCACGGTACGAGAAGACCGAAACTCAACGGTCGAACCGTCAAAACCCGAAGGTCGGAAACACACGACTGACAGTCTGACACTCCGTACTCAACAGGAGTACCACCCACTAGAAGCACAGCCGGTAGCGTCCCCTGACGTCTTACACCGCACCGCAGGTGAACCGCCTGACATGGTAGGTCCTACCCGAGGCGCAAACACCGTATAAGTAACTACAACAAGTGACTAGCTGGGGTCACGCCCGTCGACGTGGGTCCAACCGCCCCCAACCACGTGTGCACACACAGACCGCGCGTCCCTGGTCTGGCCCTCTGACCGGTTTTCCCCTCAGCCGGACTCTGGCTGCAAGACGTGGGGCCCAACGGTAACCGGTCCACAAACCGTCTCTAAAGGTCAGCCCGTACACCACTCCCTGGTGCGACTAGCACACGCGTACTAGTAGGCTACGACTAGTGGAGGGTCACAGAAGGAGTAGACTCTCAAGTCTCGGAAAACAACGGTGCAACTGCAGGTACGAGGAACGCTCCTTGTACCAACACCGACGCACGGTGACCAGCTGACAACAACATCTCCCGGTACACTCTGTACGACGAGAGACACACCGACGCAACCCGTACCCTTGAACGGTCCACACTGGGCCGCCCACGGAAGTACGGTCACACAGGGACCGCACAAGGATTAGAACGGTCACATCAGGACCGTTCCACCCAGGGTCCAAACGACGGATAAACGGCCAACACAGGACCGTTCAAACAGATGTGCGGCCAACTCTTGACCGCACGTGGGTGAAGAACGGTCACCTCCTGGCCGCTCGTCTCCCAACGGTAAAAAGCCTGGACGGTTAGTCCTTAGCCGCACTTGGGGAAGGGCGGCTACGGCTTAGCCGTTCAGATGTTGTGCGGTCAGGGCCAGACCGCACATCCAACCATAGCGCTAGGGGATGTACGGCCAGCACCTGGCCGTGCAAGGGGTTATGCGGTCAGCTCCTGGCCGCACATCCCAGAGCACTGCACAACGGTCACAACCAACGGTCAAAACCCTTGGGGTTGGGCGGTAGCTGTGGGGCCGCACATTAGGATATGCGGTCCCACGACAGACCGCCCAAGCCCACTGCGCGCCAAGCCTCACCCAAAGCGCGCCGAGCCGATGAACGGTCCGAACGGAACCGCATAGGGGTTGTGCGGCCACTGGTTCGACCGCACATCGCTCACCGGCGAGAAAATGGCGAACCTCACCGGAATCGCCCAATCGGCCTCAAAACAAACCCCACGGAGGGGGAAATGGCGAGAGAAGAACCCCCAAGCCCCCTAGCATGCTCCTACGCCCTTAAACCGTGAAATCGGGGCTCAAAACGATGGATCGGACGAACTCACCCCGCGGCATGATCGACCCTTCCCGGCTCAAAATAAACCCCTCTCGACCTCGTCTCGAGCTGAAACTCACGGGGACGGAAGACATGAGGCTAAGGAACGTCACCCTACCTCCGGTCCGCGACGAAACGCTCCGATCCGAGCTCGAAGTCGCGAAGAACGCCGCTAGAATCTCGCCTCTCCACGCCTCCCACGCTCGCCGTATGCCCGCACGATCGCCTCGCCGCCGCCCACGTCACCGCGCCGTCGCCCCGCCGCCGTCTGCAGCCGGAGGGGAGCTCGCCGTGGCCAACCGGGAGGAAGAGAGGGAGAGGGAGGGAGACACGGTGGAGGAGGAAGGAGGAAGAAGAAGAAAAGAGAAAAGAAGAAAAAAGAAAAGAAAAGAAAATGGGAATATATAGAAAATCCGATTTTTCGGAAAAATACCGAAAATTAGAAAAATACATTTCCGGAATCCTCGGAACGCACCGATCGCAACGGTACCACTCGTGCCTCGGGGAACTGCCCGGTTCGCCCGCAGCGAGCGTCCGAAGAAAAAGCCGAAACACACACCGGAAATCGGAAAACACGCGCGGAAAAAGCCGCGGAACGCCTCCGGGCCTCCGAAACGACTCCGGATCGCGCCGATCCGAACACGAAAGATGTCCGAAACGAAATTTCGGACACAACGGAGCCGGACGCTCCGAAAACTAGATCCGGGACCCATAAGAAGGATCCGAAAGGTCCGGGATATTACAGCCCTCCCCCCTTAAGGAATTTCGTCCTCGAAATTGAGAACAACCCAAGGGGAAAGAAGAGGAAGACTCACTCAAACAGATACGGGAACTGCTGACGCATCTCGTCCTCACGTTCCCACGAAGCCTCACCACCAGAGTGTCGTTGCCACACGACTTTCACCAAGGGAATGACCTTGTTCCGCAGGCGCTGCTCTCGCCTATCCTCCACGCGGATCGGAAACTCTGGGAGAGAAAGATCTGGAGTCACCTCAGGCCAAACGGAAAACTCGAGCACATGAGAGTCATCGGGCATATATTTCCGCAACATAGAGACGTGGAACACGTCATGCACCGACGCCAACTCAGAGGGTAACTGCAACCGGTAAGCAACCTCACCGATGCGCTCCACAATCGCGAAAGGACCAATATAGCGGGGACTCAGCTTCCCACGCCGTCCAAACCGCATCACCCCCTTCATCGGAGAAACTCTCAAGAACACACGATCGCCCACGGCGAACTCGAGGGGCTGCCGCCTACGGTCAGCATAGCTCTTCTGCCGACTCTGGGCCGCCAACATGTTCTGACGAACCAGGTGCACAACATCCACACATTGCTGCACCAATTCCGGTCCCGTCAAAACACGCTCACCCACCTCAAACCAATCAAGTGGAGTCCGACAAGGACGCCCATACAATGCCTCATAAGGAGCCATGCCGATGCTCGAATGAAAGCTGTTGTTATAGGCAAACTCCACTAACGGTAGGTGATGAATCCAACTCCCCTGCCACTCCAGGCAGCAGGATCTCAGCATGTCCTCCAAAGTCTGAATGGTCCTCTCAGACTGACCATCTGACTGCGGATGATACGCCGAGCTAAATGCCAACTCCGTGCCAAGAGCTCGCTGGAAACTCCTCCAGAATCCAGAAGTGAAGCGCGGATCCCGATCCGACACGATCGAAATGGGAACCCCATGCAACGGCACGATCCGCTCCACATAAAGACGAGCCAACTTAGGCACGCTCCAGCTGACTTTGACCGGTAGCAACCGCGTCACCTTCGTCAGCCGATCCACCAGCAACCAAATACTGTCCTGCCCAGTCGGGGTTCTGGGCAACCCCACCACAAAATCCGTGGTCACATGGTCCCACTTCCAAGCAGGAACATCCAAGGGCTGGAGAGTACCGCCTGGTCGCTGATGCTCCGCCTTCACTTGCTGACAGATCAGGCACCTGGCCACAAATTCGGCAACATCTCTCTTCATGCCAGGCCACCAGAACTGCCTCCGCAAGTTCCGATACATCTTCGTCGCACCCGGGTGCACAGTGTACCTGCTCCCATGAGCCTCGCGTAACACCGCACGACGAACCTGCTCCTCCGCTGGGACGTACAGCCTGCCACGAAACCTCGCAGCACCGTCCTCGCCGAGCTCCACATCAGCCATCGCAAGAATCCGGGGCAACTCAGGGTCCGCATGCTGAGCCTCTGTCACCTGACGACGAATAGCAGGAGTGACAGTCAGACTCGTAAGCACTGCCAACCCTGGCTCCTGGGGAATCTTGAGCCTGAAAGATACTTCGGGCACCTGTTCCCAGAGCCTCCACTTCCTCAGCATCAAGGTACTGATCACGACCTTCCTACTCAAGGCATCGGCGACGACATTCATCCTGCCCGGCTGATAAGACAGGGTGAAGTCATAGTCCTTCATGAACTCCATCCAACGCCTCTGTCTGAGGTTCAGATCTCTCTGCGAGAACACATACCTCAAACTCTGATGGTCAGTGAACACCTCGAACTTCTCACCGTACAGATAATGCCTCCAGATCTTCAGCGCGAAGATCACTGCCGCCAACTCAAGGTCATGGGTAGGGTAGTTCTCCTCATGGGGCTTTAGCTGCCGAGATGCATAAGCCACCACTCTACCATGCTGCATCAGAACAGCACCCAATCCGACGCCGGAAGCATCTGTACATACCACAAAACCTCCCGATCCAGAAGGCAAAACCAACACCGGAGCCGAGGTGAGCAATCTCTTCAGTTCCCTAAAGCTCTGCTCACACTCCTCGGACCAGACGAAAGGCACATCCTTCCGCGTGAGCCTCGTCATCGGGGTCGCAATGCGGGAAAAATCCTGGATAAACCGGCGATAATAACCCGCAAGCCCCAAGAAACTCCGGATCTCCGTCACCGACCTCGGCCTCGGCCATTGCATCACAGCCTCGACCTTGGCGGGATTCACGGAAATACCATCACCAGAAATCACGTGCCCCAGAAAGTGCACCTCACTGAGCCAAAACTCGCACTTGCTGAGCTTCGCAAACAACTGGTGATCTCGCAACGTCTGCAGCACCACACCCAAATGGTACGCATGCTCCTCAGCAGACCGCGAATAAACAAGGATGTCATCCACGAAAATGACCACGAACTGGTCCAAATACGGGTGGAACACCCTCTGCATCAAGTCCATGAAGGCTGCTGGGGCATTGGTGAGCCCAAACGGCATCACCAGAAACTCATAATGCCCGTACCTCGTACTGAACGCAGTCTTCTCCACATCGGACTCGCGAATTCTCAGCTGATAGTAACCGGACCGCAAATCAATCCGCGAGAACACTCGCGCAGACTGAAGCTGGTCGAACAAGTCATCAATCCGCGGCAATGGATACTTGTTCTTAATGGTCACTTCATTCAGCTGTCGATAGTCAATGCACAACCGCAGACTACCGTCCTTCTTCTTCACGAACAACACGGGCGCACCCCAAGGGGAAAAGCTCGGACGAATGTACCCCTTGGCCAACAGTTCCTGCAACTGCGCCCTCAACTCCCTCAACTCCGCGGGGGCCATACGGTAGGGAGCCTTCGCCAAAGGTCCCGTACCAGGTACAACCTCGATCACGAAATCGATCTCCCGCTGGGGAGGTAATCCAGGCAACTCCTCAGGAAAAACATCGGGAAACTCGCACACCACCGCAATGTCCTCGACATTCGGCTCCATCCGGTCAGACACAACCACAGACGCGAGAAAACCCTGACAACCTGAATCAAGCAATCGACGGGCTCGAATAGCAGAGATAAGAAATCGAGAAGAGGCGGAACGGATACCTTGGAAATAGAAGGTCCTCTTGCTCGGATGTTGGAAGTAGACCCTCTTCATCCCACAATCCACCACCGCTCCATGAGTCTCGAGCCAATCCATGCCTAGAATCACGTCGTAATCCCAAAGCTGCAACGCATACAACCTGCCTGGCATACTCCGCCCATCGATCCACACCGGAACCTGGTCGAAGCAATACGGAGTGACCATAAAGTCACCCGAAGGCAACTCCACAGCCAAATCACAGGACAACTGGGTCACCGGCTCCTCGACGCTCGACGCGAAATCCTCCGAAATAAACGAATGAGACGCGCCAGAATCAAATAAAACCCGAGCCGCACAACCCAAAATCTGAACGGTACCTTCCACGAGCTGCGACGCTATTGCCTCTGCCCTGGTCAAGTGCGTGATCTGGCCACGAGCTCTCTGCCTGCCTCCCACACTAGCTGACCTGGGTAGCGGCGGATACTGTCCCTGCTGCTGCTGCTGCTGGGAAACCTGCTGCTGCGGCGGCCTCTGAGGACAGTCATGCGCCATGTGCCCTGGCTGGTCACACCGAAAACAGATGATCGGCGCCGTGCACTGCCTGCCTGGGTGGGTCCCACTACACCGTGGACAAGGTCCTCGCGATCCACCCACCGATCCCTGTCGCTGCAAAGGAAACGGCTGCAGCACACTGCCCGATGAAGCCTGCCCCTGATCCCTGGACTTCTTCTTGCCGAACCCTCTCTTGAAGAACTTTTTGACCTTCGTGCCAAAGGACGCAGATCCTGTCACCGAAGCTGCCGATGCCGGTACTCCTGAACCACCCGACGCAGACTGAAAGAAACCCTGCTGCTGAGTAGCCGACTGCTGGCTGCGACCTGACACAGACTGCCCCTGGCTGATCGGTCCTCGAGTCCTCTGCATATCCATCTCCAAGGAAATCGCAACACGAGACGCCGTCTCGAGATCAGTGGCCCCATTCGCGATCAGATGGTGCCTCAGCTCCAACCTCAAGCCCTGCACAAACTGCGTCGTCCTCACCCTCTCATGCTCCATGATATGAGGTGCGTACCGACCCAGCTCGACAAATCGGGCCCTGTACTGCAACACGGACATGTCACCCTGCACCAGCTCCAGAAACTCCCGCATCCGCTGCGTAGCAACAATATCTGGACAGTACGTACGCTCGAAAGCACTGACAAAGTCATCCCACTCGATCTGCTCAAGCGGACGAAGCTGAAAGGACGTCTTCCACTCGGAAGACCACCACCTCCGAGCCGTACCCTGCAACTGGTTGTAGGCCAACACCACTCTGTCCTCGACAGCACTCTTCGCAGAACTGAACACCCGCTCCATCTCATCAAGCCAATCACGAGCCGCATCAGGGTCTGCCTGGCCGCTAAAGTAAGGTGGATGAAACTGCATGAAATCCCTCACTGCTCGGCCTGGCCCACCCCTGACTGACGAGCCCTCACCGGCCTCTCCGCCGAACTGCTGAGCCATGAGATGGTACATGCCACGGAGAAAACCCTCGGCCCCCGGAGCCCTCGCAGCATCCGCGGCCTCGGTAGCTCCCGGAACTCTGCTATGCTCCTCCTGGTCCCTCTGGACCCCCTGCTGGATCTCCTGGCCTCCAGCCGACTGCCCCTGCTGAGAGCGAGAACTCCTCCTCGGCGCCATCCTCGCTCCTTAAGCACAAGACAGAAAACTCAGAAACGGAAGGTCAGAATAAAACACGCGGTGCCCAATGCCAGCGTCACATGTACATCATCGTCATGGACTAGTGGACCAATACAATTACCTATGATTCTCATGTAATTCCACAACCGCGCTCTGATACCAGCTGTAACGACCCGAGAATCCGATTACCGGGAAGGCCCGATAACCCGAGACTCGCACCGCCACCCACGAGCCCGAAGACTCGGAAGGGTTAAAAGGATGGTGTGGAAACTACACAAGCATCACAAATAATTGCAGAAATTAAACAGTTATGATATTAAGCAGGAAATGAATTAACATTTTACATGGTCCACAATAAAATAACAACAACAGCAACAGTAGTCCACGACTAGTACAGTGACAAGAAAGAAAAGTACAGCTACACGGGGCATCCCCCGGCTCTGACCTCTGGCACTACCTCTGGGCACCCGCACCACGCTTCCGCTGCGCTCCAGACACGCTCCCCGAAGGTGGCGCCTCACCTGTAACACGGTGAAAACACGCAGGGAATGAGTCTCGGAACAAGACTCAGTAGGGATCACTCGAACCCTACCTCGAAAAACGAGAAACCACTACTCTAGCGGTAGAAAGGTACCTCGGAAAGGAAAGCCCTGTACTCTACAGAACTAGACCCTAATGGCACGCAAACCGACACACGTGCCACGGTACGAGAAGACCGAAACTCAACGGTCGAACCGTCAAAACCCGAAGGTCGGAAACACACGACTGACAGTCTGACACTCCGTACTCAACAGGAGTACCACCCACTAGAAGCACAGCCGGTAGCGTCCCCTGACGTCTTACACCGCACCGCAGGTGAACCGCCTGACATGGTAGGTCCTACCCGAGGCGCAAACACCGTACAAGTAACTACAACAAGTGACTAGCTGGGGTCACGCCCGTCGACGTGGGTCCAACCGCCCCCAACCACGTGTGCACACACAGACCGCGCGTCCCTGGTCTGGCCCTCTGACCGGTTTTCCCCTCAGCCGGACTCTGGCTGCAAGACGTGGGGCCCAACGGTAACCGGTCCACAAACCGTCTCTAAAGGTCAGCCCGTACACCACTCCCTGGTGCGACTAGCACACGCGTACTAGTAGGCTACGACTAGTGGAGGGTCACAGAAGGAGTAGACTCTCAAGTCTCGGAAAACAACGGTGCAACTGCAGGTACGAGGAACGCTCCTTGCACCAACACCGACGCACGGTGACCAGCTGACAACAACATCTCCCGGTACACTCTGTACGACGAGAGACACACCGACGCAACCCGTACCCTTGAACGGTCCACACTGGGCCGCCCACGGAAGTACGGTCACACAGGGACCGCACAAGGATTAGAACGGTCACATCAGGACCGTTCCACCCAGGGTCCAAACGACGGATAAACGGCCAACACAGGACCGTTCAAACAGATGTGCGGCCAACTCTTGACCGCACGTGGGTGAAGAACGGTCACCTCCTGGCCGCTCGTCTCCCAACGGTAAAAAGCCTGGACGGTTAGTCCTTAGCCGCACTTGGGGAAGGGCGGCTACGGCTTAGCCGTTCAGGTGTTGTGCGGTCAGGGCCAGACCGCACATCCAACCATAGCGCTAGGGGATGTACGGCCAGCACCTGGCCGTGCAAGGGGTTATGCGGTCAGCTCCTGGCCGCACATCCCAGAGCACTGCACAACGGTCACAACCAACGGTCAAAACCCTTGGGGTTGGGCGGTAGCTGTGGGGCCGCACATTAGGATATGCGGTCCCACGACAGACCGCCCAAGCCCACTGCGCGCCAAGCCTCACCCAAAGCGCGCCGAGCCGATGAACGGTCCGAACGGAACCGCATAGGGGTTGTGCGGCCACTGGTTCGACCGCACATCGCTCACCGGCGAGAAAATGGCGAACCTCACCGGAATCGCCCAATCGGCCTCAAAACAAACCCCACGGAGGGGGAAATGGCGAGAGAAGAACCCCCAAGCCCCCTAGCATGCTCCTACGCCCTTAAACCGTGAAATCGGGGCTCAAAACGATGGATCGGACGAACTCACCCCGCGGCATGATCGACCCTTCCCGGCTCAAAATAAACCCCTCTCGACCTCGTCTCGAGCTGAAACTCACGGGGACGGAAGACATGAGGCTAAGGAACGTCACCCTACCTCCGGTCCGCGACGAAACGCTCCGATCCGAGCTCGAAGTCGCGAAGAACGCCGCTAGAATCTCGCCTCTCCACGCCTCCCACGCTCGCCGTATGCCCGCACGATCGCCTCGCCGCCGCCCACGTCACCGCGCCGTCGCCCCGCCGCCGTCTGCAGCCGGAGGGGAGCTCGCCGTGGCCAACCGGGAGGAAGAGAGGGAGAGGGAGGGAGACACGGTGGAGGAGGAAGGAGGAAGAAGAAGAAAAGAGAAAAGAAGAAAAAAGAAAAGAAAAGAAAATGGGAATATATAGAAAATCCGATTTTTCGGAAAAATACCGAAAATTAGAAAAATACATTTCCGGAATCCTCGGAACGCACCGATCGCAACGGTACCACTCGTGCCTCGGGGAACTGCCCGGTTCGCCCGCAGCGAGCGTCCGAAGAAAAAGCCGAAACACACACCGGAAATCGGAAAACACGCGCGGAAAAAGCCGCGGAACGCCTCCGGGCCTCCGAAACGACTCCGGATCGCGCCGATCCGAACACGAAAGATGTCCGAAACGAAATTTCGGACACAACGGAGCCGGACACTCCGAAAACTAGATCCGGGACCCATAAAGAAGGATCCGAAAGGTCCGGGATATTACACTGGTGGCCTGGCATGAAGAGAGATGTCACGGAGTTTGTGGCCAGGTGCCTGATCTGTCAGCAGGTGAAGGCGGAGCATCAGCGACCAGGAGGTACTCTCCAGCCCTTGGATGTTCCTGCTTGGAAGTGGGACCATGTGACCACGGATTTTGTGGTGGGGTTGCCAAGGACCCCGAGTGGGCAGGACAGTATTTGGTTGCTGGTGGATCGGCTAACGAAGGTGACGCGGTTGTTACCGGTCAAGGTCAGCTGGAGCGTGTCTAAGTTGGCTCGCCTTTATGTGGAGCGGATTATGCCGTAGCATGGGATTCCCATTTCGATCATGTCGGATCGGGATCCGCACTTCACTTCTGGATTCTGGAGGAGTTTCCAACGAGCTCTTGGCACGGAGTTGGCGTTTAGCTCGGCGTATCATCCTCAGTCAGATGGTCAGTCTGAGAGGACCATTCAGACTTTGGAGGACATGCTGAGATCCTGCTGCCTGGAGTGGCAGGGGAGTTGGATTCATCACCTACCATTGGTGGAGTTTGCCTATAACAACAGCTATCATTCGAGCATCGGCATGGCTCCTTATGAGGCATTGTATGGGCGTCCGTGTCGGACTCCACTTGATTGGTTTGAGGTGGGTGAGCGTGTTTTGACGGGACCGGAGTTGGTGCAGCAATGTGTGGATGTTGTGCACCTGGTTCGTCAGAACATGTTGGCGGCCCAGAGTCGGCAGAAGAGCTATGCTGACCGTAGGAGGCAACCCCTCGAGTTCGCCGTGGGCGATCATGTGTTCTTGAGAGTTTCTCCGATGAAGGGGGTGATGCGTTTTGGACGGCGTGGGAAGCTGAGTCCCCGCTATATTGGTCCTTTCGCGATTGTGGAACGCATCGGTGAGGTTGCTTACCGGTTGCAGTTACCTCCTGAGTTGGCGTCGGTGCATGACGTGTTCCACGTCTCGATGTTGCGGAAGTATATGCCCGATGACTCTCATGTGCTCGAGTTTTCTGTTTGGCCTGAGGTGACTCCAGATCTTTCTCTCCCAGAGTTTCGGATCCGCGTGGAGGATAGGCGAGAGCAGCGCCTGCGGAACAAGGTCATTCCCTTGGTGAAGGTCGTGTGGCAACGACACTCTGGTGGTGAGGCTTCGTGGGAACGTGAGGACGAGATGCGTCAGCAGTTCCCGTATCTGTTTGAGTGAGTCTTCCTCTTCTTTCCCCTTTGGTTGTTCTCAATTTTGAGGACGAAATTCCTTAAGGGGGGAGGGCTGTAATATCCCGGACCTTTTGGATCTTTTTTCGTGGGTCCCGGATCTGGTTTTCGGAGTGTCCGGCTCTATTGTGTCCGAAATTTCGTTTCGGACATCTTTCGTGTTCGGATCGGCGCGATCCGGAGTCGTTTCGGAGGCCCGGAGGCGTTCCGCAGCTTTTCCGCGTGTGTTTTCCGATTCCCGGTGTGTGTTTCGACTTTTCCTTCGGAAGCTCGCTGCGGGCGAACCGGGCGGTTCCCCCAGGCACGAGTGGTACCGTTGCGATCGGTGCGTTCCGAGGATTCCAGAAATGTATTTTTCTATTTTTTGGTATTTTTCCGAAAATTCAGACTTTCTATATAGCCCTAATTCTTTCCTTTTTCTTTTTCTCCTTTCTCTTTCTTCTTCTTCCTCTTCCTCCGTTTCTTCCCACCGTGAGCCCCCTCTCTCTCCCTCTCTCCCATTCGGACGCGGCGAGTCCCTCTCCGGCTACGGACGGAGGCGGGGCGACGGCGCGGACGCGTGGGCGACGGTGAGGCGATCTCGTGGGCGTGCGACGAGCGTGGGGAGTTCGTGAAGCTTCGACCATTCTTCGTGATTCGTGATCGATTCGGTGGAGCATTCGCTCCATTGAGGTAGGGTGACGTTCCTTAGCCTCATGCCGTTCTTTTCCGTGATTTATAGGCCGCGGGGAGGCCGAGAGGGGATCATTTGAGCGTTTTTGGATTTTTCCATGATTTGGGGAGAGCTCGCCCGATCTATGGATTCAATGCATGGATTCGTGTTTTGAGGGCCTAGAATCATGCTAGGGGTCCCCAGGGGTCTTCCCCTTTGTTTTCCCCCTCTCCTATGGAGGTATGGGGGCGTGGTTGGAATTTTTGGGCGTTCTTACCGTTTTCGGCCGCGGACTGAGAACGCGCTATACTCCAGTAGCGCGTTCTTGGAGGTCGCGCAGCCCCGACCGAGCGCGTTCATCGGAGAAGATGAACAGTTTGGCGGTTCGTATCGCGCTATGGGGTCCTAGCGCGATCATCATTGTCGCGCTAGGGTTCCCTAGCGCGATAGTCCGTGTCGCGCTATGGGGCCATAGCGCGACAACCCTTGTTGCGCTAGGGGACCCTAGCGCGACATGCCCTGTCGCGCTAGGTATCCCTAGCGCGATTTGGTTCGTTGTTGGGTGTTCCCCTTGGGCCGTGTGTGCGTCCCGGGCACCCCGTGGAGTTCCGTGACCGTGTCTTTGGTGTCCGAAAGTCCCGTTTGCCTCGGTCAGGCGTTTGACCGTGGGCAGTGCGTCTGTTTCTCTTTCGACCGTGGTTACCGTGCGACGGAGCTAGTACGTGGGGTGATTCCCACCCGTTGTCGGTTCGGACGTTGTTTTCCGTTGACTCGAGAGTCTACTCCTTCAGTGACCCTCCACTAGTCGTAGCCCACCAGTACGAGGTGCTGGTCTCACCTGGGAGTGGTGTACAGGCACCCACCTTTCGAGACGGTTTGTGGACCGGTTACCGTAGGCCCCTCGTCGGTAGCCAGAGTCCGGCTACGGGGGAAAATCGGTCAGAGGACCAGACCTAGTGACGCAAGGTCTGTGTGTGCACACGTGGTTGGGGGCGGTTGGACCCACGTCGACGGGCGTGACCCCAGCTAGTTACTTGTTTGTGGTTACTTGTACGGTGTTTGCGCCTCGGGTAGGACCTACCACGTCAGGCGGTTCACCTGCGGTGCGGTGTAAGACGTCAGGGGACGCTACCGGCTGTGCTTCTAGTGGGTGGTACTCCTGTCGAGTACGGAGTGTCAGACTGTCAGTCGTGTGTTTCCGACCTTCGGGTTTTACGGTTCGACCGTTGATTTCGGTCTTCTCGTACCGTGGCACGTGTGTCGGTTTGCGTGCCGTAGGGTCTAGTTCTGTAGAGTGCAGGGCTTTCCTTTCCGAGGTACTTTCCTACCGCTAGAGTAGTGGTTTCTCGTTTTACGAGGTAGGGTTCGAGTGATCCCTACTGAGTCTTGTTCCGAGACTCATTCCCTGCGTGTTTTCACCGTGTTTCAGGTGAGACGCCACCTTCGGGGAGCGCGTCAGGAGCGCAGCGTGGTGCGGGTGCCCAGAGGTAGTGCCAGAGGTCAGAGCCGGGGTATGCCCCGTGTAGCTGTACTTTTCTTTCTTGTCACTGTACTAGTCGTGGACTGCTGTTATTATTGTTCTTTATTGTGGACCATGTAAATTGTTAATTTATTTCCTGCTTAATATTATAACTGTTTAATTTCTGCAATTACCTGTGATGCTTATGTAGTTTCCACACCATCCTTTTAACCTGTAACGACCCGAGAATCCGATTACCGGGAAGGCCCGATAACCCGAGACTCGCACCGCCACCCACGAGCCCGAAGACTCGGAAGGGTTAAAAGGATGGTGTGGAAACTACACAAGCATCACAAATAATTGCAGAAATTAAACAGTTATGATATTAAGCAGGAAATGAATTAACATTTTACATGGTCCACAATAAAATAACAACAACAGCAACAGTAGTCCACGACTAGTACAGTGACAAGAAAGAAAAGTACAGCTACACGGGGCATCCCCCGGCTCTGACCTCTGGCACTACCTCTGGGCACCCGCACCACGCTTCCGCTGCGCTCCAGACACGCTCCCCGAAGGTGGCGCCTCACCTGAAACACGGTGAAAACACGCAGGGAATGAGTCTCGGAACAAGACTCAGTAGGGATCACTCGAACCCTACCTCGAAAAACGAGAAACCACTACTCTAGCGGTAGAAAGGTACCTCGGAAAGGAAAGCCCTGTACTCTACAGAACTAGACCCTAATGGCACGCAAACCGACACACGTGCCACGGTACGAGAAGACCGAAACTCAACGGTCGAACCGTCAAAACCCGAAGGTCGGAAACACACGACTGACAGTCTGACACTCCGTACTCAACAGGAGTACCACCCACTAGAAGCACAGCCGGTAGCGTCCCCTGACGTCTTACACCGCACCGCAGGTGAACCGCCTGACATGGTAGGTCCTACCCGAGGCGCAAACACCGTACAAGTAACTACAACAAGTGACTAGCTGGGGTCACGCCCGTCGACGTGGGTCCAACCGCCCCCAACCACGTGTGCACACACAGACCGCGCGTCCCTGGTCTGGCCCTCTGACCGGTTTTCCCCTCAGCCGGACTCTGGCTGCAAGACGTGGGGCCCAACGGTAACCGGTCCACAAACCGTCTCTAAAGGTCAGCCCGTACACCACTCCCTGGTGCGACTAGCACACGCGTACTAGTAGGCTACGACTAGTGGAGGGTCACAGAAGGAGTAGACTCTCAAGTCTCGGAAAACAACGGTGCAACTGCAGGTACGAGGAACGCTCCTTGTACCAACACCGACGCACGGTGACCAGCTGACAACAACATCTCCCGGTACACTCTGTACGACGAGAGACACACCGACGCAACCCGTACCCTTGAACGGTCCACACTGGGCCGCCCACGGAAGTACGGTCACACAGGGACCGCACAAGGATTAGAACGGTCACATCAGGACCGTTCCACCCAGGGTCCAAACGACGGATAAACGGCCAACACAGGACCGTTCAAACAGATGTGCGGCCAACTCTTGACCGCACGTGGGTGAAGAACGGTCACCTCCTGGCCGCTCGTCTCCCAACGGTAAAAAGCCTGGACGGTTAGTCCTTAGCCGCACTTGGGGAAGGGCGGCTACGGCTTAGCCGTTCAGGTGTTGTGCGGTCAGGGCCAGACCGCACATCCAACCATAGCGCTAGGGGATGTACGGCCAGCACCTGGCCGTGCAAGGGGTTATGCGGTCAGCTCCTGGCCGCACATCCCAGAGCACTGCACAACGGTCACAACCAACGGTCAAAACCCTTGGGGTTGGGCGGTAGCTGTGGGGCCGCACATTAGGATATGCGGTCCCACGACAGACCGCCCAAGCCCACTGCGCGCCAAGCCTCACCCAAAGCGCGCCGAGCCGATGAACGGTCCGAACGGAACCGCATAGGGGTTGTGCGGCCACTGGTTCGACCGCACATCGCTCACCGGCGAGAAAATGGCGAACCTCACCGGAATCGCCCAATCGGCCTCAAAACAAACCCCACGGAGGGGGAAATGGCGAGAGAAGAACCCCCAAGCCCCCTAGCATGCTCCTACGCCCTTAAACCGTGAAATCGGGGCTCAAAACGATGGATCGGACGAACTCACCCCGCGGCATGATCGACCCTTCCCGGCTCAAAATAAACCCCTCTCGACCTCGTCTCGAGCTGAAACTCACGGGGACGGAAGACATGAGGCTAAGGAACGTCACCCTACCTCCGGTCCGCGACGAAACGCTCCGATCCGAGCTCGAAGTCGCGAAGAACGCCGCTAGAATCTCGCCTCTCCACGCCTCCCACGCTCGCCGTATGCCCGCACGATCGCCTCGCCGCCGCCCACGTCACCGCGCCGTCGCCCCGCCGCCGTCTGCAGCCGGAGGGGAGCTCGCCGTGGCCAACCGGGAGGAAGAGAGGGAGAGGGAGGGAGACACGGTGGAGGAGGAAGGAGGAAGAAGAAGAAAAGAGAAAAGAAGAAAAAGAAAAGAAAAGAAAATGGGAATATATAGAAAATCCGATTTTTCGGAAAAATACCGAAAATTAGAAAAATACATTTCCGGAATCCTCGGAACGCACCGATCGCAACGGTACCACTCGTGCCTCGGGGAACTGCCCGGTTCGCCCGCAGCGAGCGTCCGAAGAAAAAGCCGAAACACACACCGGAAATCGGAAAACACGCGCGGAAAAAGCCGCGGAACGCCTCCGGGCCTCCGAAACGACTCCGGATCGCGCCGATCCGAACACGAAAGATGTCCGAAACGAAATTTCGGACACAACGGAGCCGGACACTCCGAAAACTAGATCCGGGACCCATAAAGAAGGATCCGAAAGGTCCGGGATATTACAGCCCTCCCCCCTTAAGGAATTTCGTCCTCGAAATTGAGAACAACCCAAGGGGAAAGAAGAGGAAGACTCACTCAAACAGATACGGGAACTGCTGACGCATCTCGTCCTCACGTTCCCACGAAGCCTCACCACCAGAGTGTCGTTGCCACACGACTTTCACCAAGGGAATGACCTTGTTCCGCAGGCGCTGCTCTCGCCTATCCTCCACGCGGATCGGAAACTCTGGGAGAGAAAGATCTGGAGTCACCTCAGGCCAAACGGAAAACTCGAGCACATGAGAGTCATCGGGCATATATTTCCGCAACATAGAGACGTGGAACACGTCATGCACCGACGCCAACTCAGAGGGTAACTGCGACCGGTAAGCAACCTCACCGATGCGCTCCACAATCGCGAAAGGACCAATATAGCGGGGACTCAGCTTCCCACGCCGTCCAAACCGCATCACCCCCTTCATCGGAGAAACTCTCAAGAACACACGATCGCCCACGGCGAACTCGAGGGGCTGCCGCCTACGATCAGCATAGCTCTTCTGCCGACTCTGGGCCGCCAACATGTTCTGACGAACCAGGTGCACAACATCCACACATTGCTGCACCAATTCCGGTCCCGTCAAAACACGCTCACCCACCTCAAACCAATCAAGTGGAGTCCGACAAGGACGCCCATACAATGCCTCATAAGGAGCCATGCCGATGCTCGAATGAAAGCTGTTGTTATAGGCAAACTCCACTAACGGTAGGTGATGAATCCAACTCCCCTGCCACTCCAGGCAGCAGGATCTCAGCATGTCCTCCAAAGTCTGAATGGTCCTCTCAGACTGACCATCTGACTGCGGATGATACGCCGAGCTAAATGCCAACTCCGTGCCAAGAGCTCGCTGGAAACTCCTCCAGAATCCAGAAGTGAAGCGCGGATCCCGATCCGACACGATCGAAATGGGAACCCCATGCAACGGCACGATCCGCTCCACATAAAGACGAGCCAACTTAGGCACGCTCCAGCTGACTTTGACCGGTAGCAACCGCGTCACCTTCGTCAGCCGATCCACCAGCAACCAAATACTGTCCTGCCCAGTCGGGGTTCTGGGCAACCCCACCACAAAATCCGTGGTCACATGGTCCCACTTCCAAGCAGGAACATCCAAGGGCTGGAGAGTACCGCCTGGTCGCTGATGCTCCGCCTTCACTTGCTGACAGATCAGGCACCTGGCCACAAATTCGGCAACATCTCTCTTCATGCCAGGCCACCAGAACTGCCTCCGCAAGTTCCGATACATCTTCGTCGCACCCGGGTGCACAGTGTACCTGCTCCCATGAGCCTCGCGTAACACCGCACGACGAACCTGCTCCTCCGCTGGGACGTACAGCCTGCCACGAAACCTCGCAGCACCGTCCTCGCCGAGCTCCACATCAGCCATCGCAAGAATCCGGGGCAACTCAGGGTCCGCATGCTGAGCCTCTGTCACCTGACGACGAATAGCAGGAGTGACAGTCAGACTCGCAAGCACTGCCAACCCTGGCTCCTGGGGAATCTTGAGCCTGAAAGATACTTCGGGCACCTGTTCCCAGAGCCTCCACTTCCTCAGCATCAAGGTACTGATCACGACCTTCCTACTCAAGGCATCGGCGACGACATTCATCCTGCCCGGCTGATAAGACAGGGTGAAGTCATAGTCCTTCATGAACTCCATCCAACGCCTCTGTCTGAGGTTCAGATCTCTCTGCGAGAACACATACCTCAAACTCTGATGGTCAGTGAACACCTCGAACTTCTCACCGTACAGATAATGCCTCCAGATCTTCAGCGCGAAGATCACTGCCGCCAACTCAAGGTCATGGGTAGGGTAGTTCTCCTCATGGGGCTTTAGCTGCCGAGATGCATAAGCCACCACTCTACCATGCTGCATCAGAACAGCACCCAATCCGACGCCGGAAGCATCTGTACATACCACAAAACCTCCCGATCCAGAAGGCAAAACCAACACCGGAGCCGAGGTGAGCAATCTCTTCAGTTCCCTAAAGCTCTGCTCACACTCCTCGGACCAGACGAAAGGCACATCCTTCCGCGTGAGCCTCGTCATCGGGGTCGCAATGCGGGAAAAATCCTGGATAAACCGGCGATAATAACCCGCAAGCCCCAAGAAACTCCGGATCTCCGTCACCGACCTCGGCCTCGGCCATTGCATCACAGCCTCGACCTTGGCGGGATTCACGGAAATACCATCACCAGAAATCACGTGCCCCAGAAAGTGCACCTCACTGAGCCAAAACTCGCACTTGCTGAGCTTCGCAAACAACTGGTGATCTCGCAACGTCTGCAGCACCACACCCAAATGGTACGCATGCTCCTCAGCAGACCGCGAATAAACAAGGATGTCATCCACGAAAATGACCACGAACTGGTCCAAATACGGGTGGAACACCCTCTGCATCAAGTCCATGAAGGCTGCTGGGGCATTGGTGAGCCCAAACGGCATCACCAGAAACTCATAATGCCCGTACCTCGTACTGAACGCAGTCTTCTCCACATCGGACTCGCGAATTCTCAGCTGATAGTAACCGGACCGCAAATCAATCCGCGAGAACACTCGCGCAGACTGAAGCTGGTCGAACAAGTCATCAATCCGCGGCAATGGATACTTGTTCTTAATGGTCACTTCATTCAGCTGTCGATAGTCAATGCACAACCGCAGACTACCGTCCTTCTTCTTCACGAACAACACGGGCGCACCCCAAGGGGAAAAGCTCGGACGAATGTACCCCTTGGCCAACAGTTCCTGCAACTGCGCCCTCAACTCCCTCAACTCCGCGGGGGCCATACGGTAGGGAGCCTTCGCCAAAGGTCCCGTACCAGGTACAACCTCGATCACGAAATCGATCTCCCGCTGGGGAGGTAATCCAGGCAACTCCTCAGGAAAAACATCGGGAAACTCGCACACCACCGCAATGTCCTCGACATTCGGCTCCATCCGGTCAGACACAACCACAGACGCGAGAAAACCCTGACAACCTGAATCAAGCAATCGACGGGCTCGAATAGCAGAGATAAGAAATCGAGAAGAGGCGGAACGGATACCTTGGAAATAGAAGGTCCTCTTGCTCGGATGTTGGAAGTAGACCCTCTTCATCCCACAATCCACCACCGCTCCATGAGTCTCGAGCCAATCCATGCCTAGAATCACGTCGTAATCCCAAAGCTGCAACGCATACAACCTGCCTGGCATACTCCGCCCATCGATCCACACCGGAACCTGGTCGAAGCAATACGGAGTGACCATAAAGTCACCCGAAGGCAACTCCACAGCCAAATCACAGGACAACTGGGTCACCGGCTCCTCGACGCTCGACGCGAAATCCTCCGAAATAAACGAATGAGACGCGCCAGAATCAAATAAAACCCGAGCCGCACAACCCAAAATCTGAACGGTACCTTCCACGAGCTGCGACGCTATTGCCTCTGCCCTGGTCAAGTGCGTGATCTGGCCACGAGCTCTCTGCCTGCCTCCCACACTAGCTGACCTGGGTAGCGGCGGATACTGTCCCTGCTGCTGCTGCTGCTGGGAAACCTGCTGCTGCGGCGGCCTCTGGGGACAGTCACGCGCCATGTGCCCTGGCTGGTCACACCGAAAACAGATGATCGGCGCCGTGCACTGCCTGCCTGGGTGGGTCCCACTACACCGTGGACAAGGTCCTCGCGATCCACCCACCGATCCCTGTCGCTGCAAAGGAAACGGCTGCAGCACACTGCCCGATGAAGCCTGCCCCTGATCCCTGGACTTCTTCTTGCCGAACCCTCTCTTGAAGAACTTTTTGACCTTCGTGCCAAAGGACGCAGATCCTGTCACCGAAGCTGCCGATGCCGGTACTCCTGAACCACCCGACGCAGACTGAAAGAAACCCTGCTGCTGAGTAGCCGACTGCTGGCTGCGACCTGACACAGACTGCCCCTGGCTGATCGGTCCTCGAGTCCTCTGCATATCCATCTCCAAGGAAATCGCAACACGAGACGCCGTCTCGAGATCAGTGGCCCCATTCGCGATCAGATGGTGCCTCAGCTCCAACCTCAAGCCCTGCACAAACTGCGTCGTCCTCACCCTCTCATGCTCCATGATATGAGGTGCGTACCGACCCAGCTCGACAAATCGGGCCCTGTACTGCAACACGGACATGTCACCCTGCACCAGCTCCAGAAACTCCCGCATCCGCTGCGTAGCAACAATATCTGGACAGTACGTACGCTCGAAAGCACTGACAAAGTCATCCCACTCGATCTGCTCAAGCGGACGAAGCTGAAAGGACGTCTTCCACTCGGAAGACCACCACCTCCGAGCCGTACCCTGCAACTGGTTGTAGGCCAACACCACTCTGTCCTCGACAGCACTCTTCGCAGAACTGAACACCCGCTCCATCTCATCAAGCCAATCACGAGCCGCATCAGGGTCTGCCTGGCCGCTAAAGTAAGGTGGATGAAACTGCATGAAATCCCTCACTGCTCGGCCTGGCCCACCCCTGACTGACGAGCCCTCACCGGCCTCTCCGCCGAACTGCTGAGCCATGAGATGGTACATGCCACGGAGAAAACCCTCGGCCCCCGGAGCCCTCGCAGCATCCGCGGCCTCGGTAGCTCCCGGAACTCTGCTATGCTCCTCCTGGTCCCTCTGGACCCCCTGCTGGATCTCCTGGCCTCCAGCCGACTGCCCCTGCTGAGAGCGAGAACTCCTCCTCGGCGCCATCCTCGCTCCTTAAGCACAAGACAGAAAACTCAGAAACGGAAGGTCAGAATAAAACACGCGGTGCCCAATGCCAGCGTCACATGTACATCATCGTCATGGACTAGTGGACCAATACAATTATCTATGATTCTCATGTAATTCCACAACCGCGCTCTGATACCAGCTGTAACGACCCGAGAATCCGATTACCGGGAAGGCCCGATAACCCGAGACTCGCACCGCCACCCACGAGCCCGAAGACTCGGAAGGGTTAAAAGGATGGTGTGGAAACTACACAAGCATCACAAATAATTGCAGAAATTAAACAGTTATGATATTAAGCAGGAAATGAATTAACATTTTACATGGTCCACAATAAAATAACAACAACAGCAACAGTAGTCCACGACTAGTACAGTGACAAGAAAGAAAAGTACAGCTACACGGGGCATCCCCCGGCTCTGACCTCTGGCACTACCTCTGGGCACCCGCACCACGCTTCCGCTGCGCTCCAGACACGCTCCCCGAAGGTGGCGCCTCACCTGAAACACGGTGAAAACACGCAGGGAATGAGTCTCGGAACAAGACTCAGTAGGGATCACTCGAACCCTACCTCGAAAAACGAGAAACCACTACTCTAGCGGTAGAAAGGTACCTCGGAAAGGAAAGCCCTGTACTCTACAGAACTAGACCCTAATGGCACGCAAACCGACACACGTGCCACGGTACGAGAAGACCGAAACTCAACGGTCGAACCGTCAAAACCCGAAGGTCGGAAACACACGACTGACAGTCTGACACTCCGTACTCAACAGGAGTACCACCCACTAGAAGCACAGCCGGTAGCGTCCCCTGACGTCTTACACCGCACCGCAGGTGAACCGCCTGACATGGTAGGTCCTACCCGAGGCGCAAACACCGTACAAGTAACTACAACAAGTGACTAGCTGGGGTCACGCCCGTCGACGTGGGTCCAACCGCCCCCAACCACGTGTGCACACACAGACCGCACGTCCCTGGTCTGGCCCTCTGACCGGTTTTCCCCTCAGCCGGACTCTGGCTGCAAGACGTGGGGCCCAACGGTAACCGGTCCACAAACCGTCTCTAAAGGTCAGCCCGTACACCACTCCCTGGTGCGACTAGCACACGCGTACTAGTAGGCTACGACTAGTGGAGGGTCACAGAAGGAGTAGACTCTCAAGTCTCGGAAAACAACGGTGCAACTGCAGGTACGAGGAACGCTCCTTGTACCAACACCGACGCACGGTGACCAGCTGGCAACAACATCTCCCGGTACACTCTGTACGACGAGAGACACACCGACGCAACCCGTACCCTTGAACGGTCCACACTGGGCCGCCCACGGAAGTACGGTCACACAGGGACTGCACAAGGATTAGAACGGTCATATCAGGACCGTTCCACCCAGGGTCCAAACGACGGATAAACGGCCAACACAGGACCGTTCAAACAGATGTGCGGCCAACTCTTGACCGCACGTGGGTGAAGAACGGTCACCTCCTGGCCGCTCGTCTCCCAACGGTAAAAAGCCTGGACGGTTAGTCCTTAGCCGCACTTGGGGAAGGGCGGCTACGGCTTAGCCGTTCAGGTGTTGTGCGGTCAGGGCCAGACCGCACATCCAACCATAGCGCTAGGGGATGTACGGCCAGCACCTGGCCGTGCAAGGGGTTATGCGGTCAGCTCCTGGCCGCACATCCCAGAGCACTGCACAACGGTCACAACCAACGGTCAAAACCCTTGGGGTTGGGCGGTAGCTGTGGGGCCGCACATTAGGATATGCGGTCCCACGACAGACCGCCCAAGCCCACTGCGCGCCAAGCCTCACCCAAAGCGCGCCGAGCCGATGAACGGTCCGAACGGAACCGCATAGGGGTTGTGCGGCCACTGGTTCGACCGCACATCGCTCACCGGCGAGAAAATGGCGAACCTCACCGGAATCGCCCAATCGGCCTCAAAACAAACCCCACGGAGGGGGAAATGGCGAGAGAAGAACCCCCAAGCCCCCTAGCATGCTCCTACGCCCTTAAACCGTGAAATCGGGGCTCAAAACGATGGATCGGACGAACTCACCCCGCGGCATGATCGACCCTTCCCGGCTCAAAATAAACCCCTCTCGACCTCGTCTCGAGCTGAAACTCACGGGGACGGAAGACATGAGGCTAAGGAACGTCACCCTACCTCCGGTCCGCGACGAAACGCTCCGATCCGAGCTCGAAGTCGCGAAGAACGCCGCTAGAATCTCGCCTCTCCACGCCTCCCACGCTCGCCGTATGCCCGCACGATCGCCTCGCCGCCGCCCACGTCACCGCGCCGTCGCCCCGCCGCCGTCTGCAGCCGGAGGGGAGCTCGCCGTGGCCAACCGGGAGGAAGAGAGGGAGAGGGAGGGAGACACGGTGGAGGAGGAAGGAGGAAGAAGAAGAAAAGAGAAAAGAAGAAAAAGAAAAGAAAAGAAAATGGGAATATATAGAAAATCCGATTTTTCGAAAAAATACCGAAAATTAGAAAAATACATTTCCGGAATCCTCGGAACGCACCGATCGCAACGGTACCACTCGTGCCTCGGGGAACTGCCCGGTTCGCCCGCAACGAGCGTCCGAAGAAAAAGCCGAAACACACACCGGAAATCGGAAAACACGCGCGGAAAAAGCCGCGGAACGCCTCCGGGCCTCCGAAACGACTCCGGATCGCGCCGATCCGAACACGAAAGATGTCCGAAACGAAATTTCGGACACAACGGAGCCGGACACTCCGAAAACTAGATCCGGGACCCATGAAGAAGGATCCGAAAGGTCCGGGATATTACATAACCCTTCCGAGTCTTCGGACTCGTGGGTGGCGGTACGAGTCTCGGGTTAT